>LVTN01000035.1:495897-551646 GCA_001649415.1 Musa itinerans
GAGAGAGAGAGAGAGAGAGAGAGAGAGAGAGAGGGGGAGAGAGAGTCGTGTAAACTATTGATGTTGGAATTATGGCACAAGATCTGCCTTTTGTGATCCTTAATGCACATAAGTTTTAGCTTTCATGTTGTGGTTTGCAATAAACACGTCTGTTTGCCTCCTTCAGAACAAATCGATGGCATGTTTTCTTGCGCCCGTTTCAACAAAGGTCTCTATATATATATATATATATATATATATATATATATATATTATTGGTTTAGGTGTGTTCAGTGTTAGAACACAATCACAAATGACACATATGAAGCTAACAAGAAGTATATAAAGATAAAGAGAGGAGTTTAGAGCGAAGGAATATGAAGGCGTTGAAATGGCATCCTGACTGTATAGAGGAAATTGTCAATAAGGAAAACATGTACATAGAAACACGCAGAGCGCCACCGTTCCTTCATGCTCACCCGCGAGACAACGGAAACACGACTCGTCATGGAAGTAATCGAGTCGGCTTCCTTTTGCCTGATCCCACTCGGATTTCCATTCAAGCTTACATTGATATCTCCACGAAACACAATCCACCCCTTCTTTTCCCTTCCCTTCCTCTTCGACCCCCTAACGCACCAAGAGAAACCAGAATGGATGCACTTTTGGGAGCCAACCTCGCGATTCTCCCTTCCTTCTCCGGCGACCTCTTCACCCCCGCCGAGCTATCTGCCGCGGCGCAGCTCGTCCAGCTCCGCGGGAGCACCCGAGGCGAGTCGTCGGCGCCGCAGAAACCCACCTTCTCGCCCTCCCTCTCATCCTCCCTCAGCTCCGTCGGCACTCGGCGGAAGGCCCCACTGGAAACAGAGACGGAGGATGAAGAGGAGCTGTGTCCACGGCGGAGAAAGAAGTGGCGGTACCGCCTCGTGGTCGATCTCTACGCCGCCACGGAACGGGTGGTGTGCAGCGACCACAGAAGACGAGATGGAATCGTAATCGTTCCTAGCTAACTTGGTTAGCCTGCAGTATTCTGCCTTGCCAAATGAAAACCTAAGAAACGCATGCCTTCTCGTTGTACTTGTGCAGCGCCTTGCTTGTGCGTGTTGATGTGCTTCCTTGAGGTAAAAGAAAGCTGACTTCATGCCATCCACGCACAAACAACTGCCAAATCTACCTGTAGGTTCAAGCCCCGCCCATTGCGCCACCTCGAAAGGCCCTACGCGTTCGCTCCTGCGGCGGCCGGCAGGGGCGGTGTCGACGCTTGCGTCATCCGGTCCAAGAAGAAACCGAGGAAGAAGAAAGCGTGGATGAGGACGAAACGTTACGAGGCGCGTTGGACAGTTTCTACTACGCGGAACCAACGGCAGCAACTCTTTTTAATGTTATCGATCGCTGTTTTCAGGAAACACTTTCCGGAATCTGAAAACAACAGCTAATTATCAATTTGTCGGTCTAATTGTAGGTTCGGACCAATTGAATTATAGTTCAACTAATTAATCAGTCTTCATCTAGATTTAAGAGTTAGTTACAGATAATCTCATGTAATTAACTATCTTTAATATTTTAATCCTTATATTTTCAAAAATTATATTAAGATTCCTATAAAAAATAAATAAAATATTAAAATTCTTATATAAAATTAAAAAAAATAATTTTATAATATTAAAAATTGAGAGAGAAAAAAAATTTATTGAAGCAACGAGATCAAATATTTTATTTTAAGTATAAGAATCTGAATGTAACGAGTAAGAATATGACGATCGAGATACTAAAAATAATTAATTATAGAAATAATATATAATTAACTCCGTTTGATAAATACGAAAGATGCCGGTCTGATGACATATATCGAACCCGGTCCACACGACCCCTCCCCGATACATGGTTCTCAGCTTTAATCGAATCCGAGCCGGAATCGATTGGACTCTACCTATAAAATGGACCCCCGCCGCCCCCCCACCACCTCAGAGTGCGTCCTTCATTGGTTTGTTTTGCTTCTTCCAGTCACCGATGGCTCCTCGCCTTCCACATCTCGTCGTCGCCCCCAAGATCGGGATCCCGCCACATTCGCGATAGTCGTCGAGGTTCGAAACCCGTTGCCGCTCCTCTTATTTTCCGGTTGATCACTTCTCTTATAATCCGGCGAGAATACCCGTCTCGTGGGATCTTTAGCTCAGCATTCGGCGTCAAACCCTGGACGCTTTCTGTCTTCAGATTGGCCTTTGCATAAACCTTGCGGGATCGATTGTTGTGTCTGTGGGATTCAAGACCAACTTGGATAGGCGTGGGTGAGAACGCTAGTGTTTACATTCGATTTTGATCTGTTTTAGGTATGGTTTTTGAGCAGGGCTTCCTTGCCTTTTGTCATGATTCAACTCCACAATGTGCAACACTAGGGCTTATTTATTGCCTCTTTGATAGTTATATGGGGATTTGTGATTTCTTTTGGGTAACTTCTGAGAAGTATGATTGCTGAGGTTAGTTTCAGCTTCTTTTTCAGACCACAGTACGATAGGGAGGATCAGACCATTCTAAGAACGGTGAATCTTTTGTCTTTGTGAACTCTGTTGGTTCTCTTGGTAATTTTTTTAGTTTGAATATCAGCAGCTTAAAATTGATACAAATCAGATGCAGAAACTAGTTTGAATATTTGTTCTAGCTAGTGATTCTTGTTCATGTTCGACACAATGTTTATTCCACTTGGGCTTTAGAGTTTTGTTGTACCAACAGAAAAAGATATTAAGAACCTAAATTAAGAATTTAAGAAACTTAAAACTGGAGTAACTGATGGAAAAAAAAAGATTTGGTTTGTACGCTTTCTAATCAGATGTTTGTTTGGTACTTTGCAAACTTAAATATATCCTGAAACATTGTCCAGGATATGGGCTGCTGAACAGGAACTGGTACTGATGTTGAGGCCATCACATATATCGATTGCATGGACAATGCTGCTAATTTTTTTTAATCATGAGTATTAGCTTATAAAACTGATCTTGCCGTTCCTGTTCTGACAAATAGTTTCTGACAGTCACTCAACTGTCTTTCAGGTTGGACCAGAGGAAATTTATATTGTTGATCGAGACTATGACTACATTGGAGTTCTTGATGCTGCTGCTACTGGGGAAACAGTCCATGAAAATGAAAAGGTTGATTTATCTGATAACTAATTTCATTTTGGTTGAAACCAATCATTTCTTATTGTTTCATTTCCTCTCTATATGTTTGTGATAAATAAGTATTCCATTTTCTAGAAAGTAATGACATAGGGAAAAGAAGACTAATTATATATTATCTCCTATAATTAGTTACTTTTAGTATTTCGATCTTTATACTTTTAAAATTTATATTGAGATTCCTATGCTTATGAAAATGAAATATTAAAATTCTTATAAAAGATTAAAAAGATAATTTTATAGAGTTAAAAAATTAAGAGAAAAAGATTTTATTAGAGTAACAGGTCAATTGTTTCATTTTTTAGAGCATAAGTATCAAGATGTTAAATGTAATTAATTACAGAAATAATCTATAATTAGTTCGAGTATTGGTGGATGAGCCACTTGCAGTATTTGTTGCCGCTCTTGATTATGGTACCAAATTGGCTAATGAATTGTTTTCTGGGGCTAAGAAACACTTAGAGCCATCAGGTTTGGATCGGATAAAAGCAAATGAAGCTAATCACAAGGCAGACATTAGACTTTTCTGGAAGTACACCAGATGGGGAGGAATGGGAATAAAGGGTCTGATGTTTCAGATGGTCTTATTGCTGAAAGGCATGCATGAGACCATCGAAACAGAGAATCATATATAAGCAACAGAAAAAGACTGAAGTGAAAGTTGAGGAGAATTTAGAGGAACCAGCACCAATGGGATTGCATGATGGCAGTAAAAAAATCATACACAACGGATGATCCATGTAAATTCAAGCACTTTGATATTGCAGAAAACCCTTTGGATCATCGTTTTCTTGGCGATGCCTAAATGGTAATTGACATTTTCATGCAACTCATTTTTTAAAGGCAAATTTCATTATTGATTCAATATATTGAAATCACTGTTTGCCTGATCTATCACTGTGTCTGGATACATGATTTTCCTATATGGATGTTTGTGCTCTTTATATAATTTCCGTGGCTGTCCTAATATGGATACTTCTATATATATATAAAAAAAAAATGCAGAGCATTGGTGGTCGACCGGCTTCAAGTTAACACCAGCAGAAAATTTTGCAGACGGCTGCTTCCTGCACTGAATGCCACCAGTTTGAATATTTCCTCGATTCTGAAACCCAAGATGTACGTGGGTTCCTCATCCTCTGTTGCTGCTACTGCTGCCTCGGCAGTTGAGGCGCCGGAGCTGGGGAGTCTTGGGGGAGGAGAGGCCGGCCTTCTCGAAGATGGACGCGACGTCGGTGTTGTTCTTGACGGCCACGTAGAGGCCGGCGATGAGATGAAGAAGTGGACGCCCGGGCCCACCTTCTCGTACTCCCGCAGTTGCACCGTGAACGCCATCTCCGGCGAGAGATAGTGCCAGGGTTTTCTGTGCCGGACGGAGCCCGGAGGGTTTTTGATAGCGGGTTCCAGTTTTGGCTGGGTTGAGGCGGAAGTCGACGAGGACTTGGATGAGGGGAGAGGAGGGAATTGCGACAACACAAAGCTTCTCCGTGGTGAATATGAATAATACTTACAGAACGTTGGCATTTCATGCATTTTTATTATTGACCATCTCTTTTATTATTATTATTTTTTAAAAAATACTAAAATATTATTTTATTATGTACAGTCTTAGTATTATTGATTTTATTTTTTTCTTCCTGAGAATCTCTTATTTGATCCTCGCTACCGACATCGCTCTCTATGGATGTTGTAGTCTTGCATTGTTTATTGACGAGAAAGAGAAGACGAGGAGAAGGGAAGAAAAAAAAAAACATTTATCTTTATTTATAAAGGGATGATTTAAAAATATTAAAAAATTTAAAATGAGATTGTAAATAGTAAACAAGAGATTCTTGTGAAATGAAATATGTTACGGATAAAACTAATATTAATATTAAAAATATTTACTATTGACCATCTCATAAAAAATATAATTATTCTATTTATAGTTCCTTAATTATCAAATATATCCATCAAAACCCTACCTACGCCAACGTCGCTCCTTGCCACTCTATCGTTCGACACCATTGAATCGACGTCGCTCACTACTTGTTACGTAAACAAGAAGAAAAAAAATATATAAGAAAATTAATCATATCCATCAAAACCCTATCTATGCTAACGTCACTCGACACCATTGAATCAACATCGCTCACTACTTGGTACGTAAATAAGAAGAAGGAAGAGAAGAAGTATAACAAGAATAAGAAAAATTGAACCATAATATCTTGAAATGATATAGTAATTAATTTTGATTATCATGTCAGAATGCGGAGTCAACATTAGTTCAAGTCCTAATATGTTGATGTTGGGAAGTAAGTGGGTTGGACAAGAAACCTTGCAAAACTTATTTATAGGATCCTATGATACTTTTAATAAAGCAGAAGAAAGATAATGTTGGATTAACCCTAAGTGAGTCAGCATAGCTGAGGGAGCTTTTATAGATGGCTTTAGTAATAGTCGATGCTAGTTAGTGAATTAACTCAATCGAGCAATTTTAAGGATTTATTGGGATTTATTATATTTATATACTATGTTAAAATATTGATATGAGTCGGACAAATTTTATAGTATTACATTCATAAATAAATACTATGATAGCACTATCACACCACACCGATTACAATATTCAATAGATTTTTTGTAATATTAGGAAGTTCACTTGAATATATCCAGTGGACAATAATTGCTCTCAAATTTTGATCGATCAAAAATAATAATTATATTAATTTAATTTAAAAATAAATAAATTTAAATAAATTTTACTTACTCTATTTTAGGTTATTTAAGAATAGTACACAAAATGATGATCGAAGAGATGAATTTTAAAATATATAAAAAAAATATTGGAAGATAGATAATAATGGATGGAAATGTGTACCATTTTTGGTTTTCCAAATTAGAAAAGAATATAAAGAGCATTACATCGTCGCGGGCGATTCAAAAGTGCAACAAATGGACCGCAAGATGTCGATATATATAGAGACCCAAAACAAAACAAAATCCCTCTCTCTCTCTCTCTCTCTCTCTTGCATTCTATTCTTTATTGGTTTCTTTGGCTTCTTCCAGCCATCGAAACTTCTTGTCACGTCTTGTCCTCGCACTCAAGCTCGGGATCGCTCCGCCTCGTCGCCATCGGCCAACCGCCGCCTTCGCGATAGCCGTCGAGGTTCGAAACCCTTCTTCCTTTTTCTTGTCGTCAGTCCATCCGTTTGCCTCTGTCGATGACTTCACTTCTCTGGTGATCCCGAGAGCATGCCCGTCTCGTGGCATCTTTAGCTCAGCAGTCGGCATCGAACCCTCGACTTTTTCTGTCCTCAGATCGGTCTTTGCATAAACCTTGCGGTTTGTTGGTGTTGATATTTTGGTCTGGTGGACTTCAAGACCAACTTGGATACGTATGGGTGAGAAGGCCAGTGTTTATAGACCATTTATATTCGACTTCTATCTGTTTAAGATAGGGTTTTTGAGCGGGGCGGCCTTGCCGTTTGTGATGATGATTCATGCCCCCATGTGGAACACTGGGGCTTCTTATGGCCTCTCCGATATTTATTGGGAATTTGTGATTTTTTTGGTGATTCAGCGAAATATGATTGCCGGGTTAGTTGCCATGAAGTATAAATTTGACCTGAACTTTCAGCTTCTTTTCAGACCATAGTACGAGAGAGATGTTCAACCGTTCTAAGAATGATGAATCTTAGATATTGGTGAACTCTGTTACTTCTCTTGGTAGATTGTTCGAATATCAATTGCTGTGCTCGCCAATAGGTAGTTTCTTGACAATGACATTAATCAAATGCAGAAACTAGTTTCTTAACAATGCCAATAGGTAGTTAGTTATTCTTGTTCATGTTTGATCCAATGTTTATTCTGCTTGGGCTTTAGGGTTATGTTGTACTAACACTTAAAAAACTAATAATCTAAGTTAAAAGTTTAAGAATCTAAAAATTGGAATAACTGATGGAAAAAAAAAAAGATTTTGTTTGTATGCCTTCTAAACAGAGGTTTGTTTTGGTACTTTGGTATATTAAATATTTCTTGAAACATTGTCCATTATAGCGTTGTCAAAGGTACTAGGTGCGATGCTAAGGTTCCAAGATGTCGGAGGTGCCAAGTGCTTGCCTAGGCATTCGCCCGAGCAAAGAGAGACATTCGCCAATATATAAATCATAAAAAAATATAATTAAGGATAAATATAACCATTAAAATGAAAATTTAAAGAATATATGAGTTTCATGTCATTTTGTATTCAAAAGATCACCATTAAGACATCAAATGATATACGTTTAACCATATATAAGGTACTAAAAGCACTAAGCTGTCCAAATATAATAACAAAAATAACAAAACAAAAGGAGATCAATATCAAGAGTTCACAATTTCATCAACAAAGTCAATTATTGTCAAGGTTCACTACATCATCAACATTATCAAGGGAGAGGGGGCTGTGCACGAGAGGAAGGGGGTATTGCCACGGTAGAGGCAACACCAGGGGTTGTGATCATTGGAGGGGAAGCATCTGGTGACGGAGTTGAGGAGACAACCATGATGGGTGTACACTCGGATCGCAATCATTGGAGAGGAAGTACCGTGTCATGGGTGTGCATCGGAAGCTGTGACTGTTATAGACGGAGCAACCAATGGTGGAGGGAAGGAAGTAGAGCTTGAGATCACAGTAGGATCGATCGGTTGTCCATGTGGGTTGGGGGGAGAGGAGAGTCTGATTTATTCCCTGTTTGGTTTGGATCAAATTGCTTCATCTGGATCCAAATTGAGACAAGTCCAATTAGGGCACTTAACAAGTCAAACACAACTTGAGTTTGGTTGCTTGTGTTGCACCAAGCGAGCGACTGAGCTACCCATCGGCCATGCTTAGGCGCCCACTTAGGCGGCACCCGAGTGAAGTCGCTCGCCCAAACCATAGTCGAGGCTCATCTCGCCCGAGCGCCCAAGTGAGTGCCTGATGACAACACTTGTCCATTACATGTCTGTACACATTTTTATTGTTGGGCAACAAGGTTTTGAGAATATAGGGATTATATTTATGTTTTCTGCAAAGAAAAAATCTTCTAAATCATATTACGTTTGAGTTTGATCATTTAAAGTTATTTCATGGAAGCCGTTTTTTGGGCCAATGTTCAAGGACAAGTTTTAGCAGTTCAACACTATATCGTGTTAAATTAGGCTGTACAGATGGTTTCTAATGATACAGACATCATACATCTTGTCAAGTTCACCAAAAAGTTGGTCTAGAGTTTTCATAAATACAATGAATCATGCTGCCTCTGCTGTCAATACACTGATCATCCCTCTTTTCATGTCAAAAGTGACCGACAACCCTTAAGGGTTAGAATGCCGACTCCTAAGCTGGTCAGCTCTTCTTTTTGAATGTCTGGTTAGCCACAAATCTAGCAGAACTGGGTTTGTTGGCGTCTAGTCAGTTGGTCAGCTCCCATTTCCAGTTAGCATTCCATGTAAGCTTAACCTGAAGTGTTGAGATTCTCTCCTGATTCAATAAGGATTCATGTCTTCACCTATAGTTGTCTTTTTGTTCTGTCCTAATGCATATACAAGTCTCAATGAGGATGGAAACCAGCTTTGAAGCCCTGCAGGCTATCTGTCCTTGTCATACTCAGACCCGATGCACTCATCTCAAGTCTCAAAAGAGGCTTTCTGCAGTTGCTTCTTGTCTAGCTTCAACATGCAGCCTACATTTTGGCAATCAGGCTTTCAACCTGGTTGGGTGTACCTTGGTTTGATTGGGGTTCCAGATTTAGTCTGACGTGCATACTAACAGTTTTATGACACAACCATATAACATTTCTGAGATTGAGATTGGTACTATTGATGAACTTATTTGATGTTTAAAGTTCTTTCTGAACATGCATCTCTCTTCATAGAGTACTGTTGTTTTCTATAATGCGTTGGCTATGTAGCATTAATAATTGTAAATGCTAGATATTTATCAGTTGACTAAGAAAAAAGGAGACTCTATCCTCACTCCTTTTTATCCTGAGGGGTAGCATTTCTAAGATGGAAAGTGCGATTTTCATAATCTGGTTTAATGTTACATTCTGGAATTTTGTCCATTGTATTGATTGCTTATATATTAAAATTGTATGTTGTTCTATCTTTTGGGAATAGCATTAACCTTAAATATTTATTCACACAAAGTAGAAATTTAATGCACCATTAGACAATACCATAACTCACTCCAAAACTGATATTCTTGGTGCTATTTTTAATTTAACATGGCTTGATGAACAACCAAATTACATCTTTCTACAGATAAATTTTAGATGGAAAGTGGTCATCACCTTGCTCATGAAAGTCTCGCTGGATATACTACAATGAAAGTGAACAACATGCCAAATGCAATAGATTCTGAACAAAATGCTTCATGTTCTGACGCTGAGAGTAGATCTGATGTTGGGAAGCCAGTGAAAACTGGGGAACTGACTGATACCCAGACTACGGACGTATTTGTTTATAGACAAGATGTTGTCAAATGCAGTAAGTGTAAAGGTCTACATGGAATTGTTCTGGAAACAGCTGGTGACTCAGATCCTGAGGGCAGCATCTCAGGGTATGATAGCAGTGAGGAGGATAAGGATAACAACAATGAAGGCAATGGAGATGGTAATGGTGATGTTAACAGTAATATTATTGATGGTGGTAGTAATGATTTTCTTCAAGATGGCCAGTTTAGAGTATTATGGCGTGATGGTTCTGAAACTGTGGAAAATACTAATGATGTCACGGTTGTAGATAGAAGTTTTTTGCGTGGTGATATTGTTGCTTCTGCTACTGATCCAACTGGACAGTTGGGGATTATTATTAATGTCAATATCACAGTTGATTTACTTTCTACAGATGGTGTGGTGATAGAAAATGTTTCCTCTAGAGCTTTGAAACACATAAGGGAATTTAGTGTTGGAGATTTTGTGGTTCTTGGACCTTGGCTTGGCAAAGTAGATGAAGTATTTGATAACGTGACTGTTCTGTTTGATGATGGTCCTATTTGTGAAGTTGTGAAGCCTGATCCTTTGCAACTTAGACCTCTTATAATGCCAGTTGTTAGTGACACAGATTGCCCATACTACCCGGGTCAAAGGGTTAGGGCCATTTCTTCTTCTGTTTTTGAAGGTTCTAGTCGTAAGGCTAAGCTTCTCAAAGGTACTGTCATCAAAGTTCAGACAGATTCAGTGGTTGTCTATTGGATAGCTTCAGCTGTCCATGGTGTTGGTGATAATTCAGCAACTTTTCCTTCAAAAGAGCAGAACCCAAAGAACTTGACTCTGTTGTCTTGTTCTTCACATATAAATTGGCAATTAGCTGATTGGTGTCTCCTTCCGTCTTATCCACATACAAAGGATTTGCCTAAAAATTGCTCGTGCAGTACTTCATATTCAGTTTCAAAGAAGCCTGCTAATGGAAGCTGGCCATCTTACCATAGGAAGCCGTGGAAGTTTTTCTTTAGGGGAGATAAGAAAATTTGGAGAAGAGATGGTAACTTTGAAAGAGCCCTTATGATTGTAAAAGCTTTTAACAAAGTTGATGTGGCCTGGCAAGATGGGACAACAGAATTTGGTCTACAATCAACATCACTAATACCGTTTGATACACCAAATGATCATGAATTTTTCCCTGGAGAGTTTGTGGTTGAGAAGGCACAAAATGAAGGTGGCAGTTCTTCTGAAACAAATCGACTGGGAGTTTTAAGAAGTGCGAACTCTCAGGAGCAAACTGTGTGCGTGAGGTGGCTTAAACCTGCATCCAGGCCCGGAGATTTGAAGGAGTTCAACGGTGAGGAAGTTGTTAGTGCATATGAACTTGAACGGCACGCTGATTATGATTACTTCTACGGTGATGTTGTTGTTCGCTTGCCTCCTGTTTCTGATGATATACCAAACCCTGAAGTTCCTACTGAGGCACAGGGAAATCAACTTGATACCCAAAAAACAGCAGATGATTCAAGCAAGGAATATGTAGAGATCAGTGAAGAGAATCGGGCCCTAGATAATGAAGCTTGCAAGGACTTTACAAGTTTATCATGGGTTGGAAATATAGTTGGTCTCCAGGATGGTGATATTGAAGTTTCATGGGCTGATGGGATGGTGTCAAAGGTATACCTCTGGCTGAACATTTACTGGTACCGATGTTGAGGCCATCACATATATTACATGGACAATTCTGCTAATTTTTTTCTTCATCTGACTGTTTGCTTATAGATGTTCTTATAACTGATCCTGTCATTCCTATTCCTCTTCTGTAAAATAGTTTCTGAAAGTCACTCGTCTGTCTTTCAGGTTTCACCTCAGGAAGTTTATGTTGTTTATCGGCATAACGGTAACGGTGACAATGAGGATGAGGATGAGGATGAGGATGAGGATGAGGATGAGGATGAGGATGAGGGTGAGGGTGAGGATGAGGATGAGGGTGAGGGTGAGGGTGAGGATGAGTGTGAGGGTGAATTTGAGGATGGGGATGAGGGTGAGGGTGAGGACGAAGACGAATATGATGACAATGACGACAACGATGACAATGACGACGACGATGATGATATTGGAGTTAGTGATGATGATGCTAGTTGGGAAACAGCCAGTGAAAATGAAATGGATGTACTTGAAGGCACTGAAAAGGTTGATTTATCTGCTAACTACTTTCGTTTTGATTGCAACCAAGCTTTTATTATTGTTTCATTTCCTCCCTTCATGTTTGTGATCTGTAAGTATTCCATTTTTAGGAAGTTGATCCACAGAATCCTAGTGACAGCAATTTGCAAGGCGAACAGAGTGCTAAAATTTTAGAAAAAGAAAGTAGTGGTGGACAAAGTAGGCCACTCACGGTACCTCTTGCCGCAATTGATTATGCTGTCAAGCACACCACTGGATTGTTTTCTCGGGCTAAGAAACAGTTAGAGTCATCGGATTTGGATAAGAAAAAAGCAAATGATGCTAATCACAAGGCAGACATTGACTTTTCTGGAAGTAAATTAGATGGGGAGGATGAGAATAACGGTTTTGATGCTTCAGATGGTCTTATTGCAGAAAGGATACATGAGAACATTGAAACGGAGAATCACATGGAAGCAACAAAAAGGGCTGAAGTGAAAATTGAGGACAATTTAGAGAAACGAGCATCAATGGGATTGCATGATGGCAGTGAAGGATCACACAGCTTGGATGATCCATGTAAATTCAAGCACTTTGATACTGCAGAAAATCCTTTGGATCATCATTTTCTTGCTGTCGCAGAAATGGTAATTGATTATTTTTCTCTGTCATTTTATGCGACTCATTTTTTGAGGCAAATTTGCATACAACTCATTATAGATTCAATATAATATCTAGACGCATGATTTTCCTATCTGGATGTTTGTGCTTTTATATAATTTCTGTAGCTGTCTTAACATGGAAATTTTTATAAAAAAAAAATGCAGGGCACCGGTGGAAGAAAGTGGGGCAAAAAGGTTCAGCAAGAATGGAGCATTCTTGAGAAGAACCTACCTGGTATGTGAATGACTAGCTGAATAAACAACTTATAGAGTTGATATAGACATGAATAAATGTGCTCTAATTTTGTTATGATTATAGATGATATTTATGTTCGAGTATTTGAGGACCGCATGGATCTAATAAGAGCCGTAATAGTTGGCGCATATGGAACCCCATATCAGGATGGCCTCTTCTTCTTTGATTTTCACCTTTCCTCAGAGTACCCTCAAGTTCCACCGGTAACTGTGATATCATTATCTTCTGGTTAGGTTTCACATATAGTGAGTGTATCAAGGACAAATTACTTCTCAGTTCATGATTCACACCGTTTACTTTCATTTGCTCCTACTCTTATATCTTCCATTAACTTTTGAGCTAATTATAATTTCAACTTTTATTTCTTCTTGGTTTTGCAGTCAGTATATTATCGTTCTGGTGGCTTGCGGATGAACCCCAATTTGTATGTGGATGGAAAAATTTGCTTGAGTCTGCTAAATACATGGACAGGCAAGGGAAGTGAAGTCTGGGATCCATCATTTTCCAGTGTCCTCCAAGTTCTAGTTTCGCTCCAGGGATTGGTTCTTAACGATAAGCCATACTTCAATGAAGCTGGTTACGAAAAGCATATTGGAACAGTTGAAGGTGAGAAAAATGCTTCTCCATACAACGAGAACGCATACCTAACGAACTTGAAATCCATGCTGTATCTCCTGAGAAGGCCCCCCACGGTAAGCACGAAAAAATCATAGCAAGTTTGTTTCCTTCTTTTGCACACGTGCACTACATTTTCTTAAGATGGTCTCAGATATCTGTTAATGCATCTGAATTCCTGTAACATAGCCATCAGTTCTATCAAATTCTTGGATAATGAATGGGTATGCAAAATCGTATTTGTAGCTTCTTAGATCGCCAAATTCCTTGTGTATTCTTTGGAGAGTCAAGATTTTGTCCAGTTGGCAAAATAAATCCTGATACAGTTTCGTGAGAACAGTATTGCAATGAGTTAAATATGATAAGCTTGTTGCCTATCTAAAATCGTGTATGCATTGATGCAGCATTTTGAAGACTTTGTCAAGGATCACTTCCGCAGACGTGGTCATTACATTCTTAAAGCTTGTGAGGCCTACTACACGCGTGGCTGCTTGATCGGTTCACTAACAAAGGATGGCTGCTTAACTGAAGAGAGCCAGGAGAATTCTTGTTCGGTCGGCTTCAATTTAACACTAGCAAAAATCTTGCCCCACCTGATTCCTGCACTGAATGACGTAGGAGCTGATTGCCGTCAATTTGAATATCTCCTCACTTCCAGAACGCTGAACAGCCCAAGATCTTGATGGATGGTTCTCTACAGCAAATTTTGTATGGTTTTGTTTCATGAAAATTGTCACCAAAGTCTCAGATTCTTGATCCATAACGCATTTAGGAAGTAATTCCTGGATGTGGTTAGTGCCAATTGCACTATTCTTGTCAAATTTTTTTTTGCAATATATAGTGTCATGTAGAATATGTTTATTATCTTTTTATATTAATACACCGAGCGGTTCTTCAAAGATCGCCAACACATTCTGTCTCTCTTACTCTTTTTTAATGAATTTTTTTTGTTACGTTAATTGTCAGAGCAAAATTATTCTTGAGATAAGACATGTTGCTGCGTCTTTTAGGTTCGTAAACGTAATTCAAGTATTTTTCATCAAGAGTATGGCTCAGATATCCATTTTCTTGTGGTTTTGATGAGTAGAGTTGAACGTGCAAGTCGGAAAAGCCTCATAATGATTGTAAATTCTTATTATTTGACTTTTACTGTATGAAGCTGCACACTGTAAAAGAATTCTTGCAATCTTAAGAGGGATCAGTAAAACAAAGACTAAACGAAAGATTGCATCCCAATGTATACAACAACAACAACAACAATAATCATCTTCTAAATTAATCAAATTTATTGAAATAAAATATAAACTAATTTCGTGATGACAATATCGACCTAAAAAAGATATGCGATGGGTGTTGTAGAGTGTCGATGGTGGTCCGAGGTTCAAGTTCGATAATCAATGCGATGGGTGTTGTAGAGTGTCGATGGTGGTCCGAGATTCAAGTTCGATAATCAATCGATTCAATACATGATAAATTAATCAAATTTATTGAAATAAAATATAAACTAATTTCGTGATGACAATATCGACCTAAAAAAGATATGCGATGGGTGTTGTAGAGTGTCGATGGTGGCGATAATCAATCGATTCAATACATGAAAGTTTCGATGAAGAAAAGTTCGATAATCAATCGATTCAATACATGAAAGTAGTTTTGATGAAGAAAAGTTTGATAATCAATCGATTCAATACATGAAAGTAGAAGAAAAGAACTATAGTAGGAAGATCAAAAACAGCCTCGTTGTTGTTGCTGCGATGGAAGAGATGGAGAAGTGGTGTGTACTTTTGCATTCATTTCCCACTACTGCCCTGTGAACGCTCGAGAGTTAGGGTTAGGGTTTTCTACGTCGGACAAAGTTGAGGGCTCGAGGCGAAAGTCAACGAGCACTCGAACAAGATGGGAATGACATCTGATCATCTTCGTGAACCAGAGAATCTAATTGTATTTGATGATTTCAAAGCAAGAAAGAATCTACTTCCCTTCACCGACGATCGAATTCTCATTCCCTCTTGAATTCAGCTCGGTAGCATATAGAACAATGAATCAAAATATATAAAAAATAATAATAATAATAAATCATTTCATTATTCTTCTATTCACCTTTTTGGTCATGATTTCAATTAGGACATATGAAGACTTTCCCAACACAAAAAAGATTACAGACCAAAAATAACCCATTAAATGCTACCCACATACGGGAAAATACACTAGTTAGAAACAACAATAGAGTTAAGCATTGAACAAACCACCATTAAAAAAAAAAATATCAAAAGAATGTACTGCTCTTTTAGTTGAATCCTACGATTAGTCATTTAAGGAAAAAAAAGAACAAATGGATCAGCTACCTAAACCTTCAGAACCACAACAGGAACATGCTATGATGTCAAGCCTTACTATTCAGATGCTGCAGTTGTCGGATGCAGGCACCCGACAACTGGGAGCAGAAACTTGCAAATCAGATCCATCAAGTCATGTTCCACCATTAACTGCTTGGACGGGTCAATTTGATCTGAAACCTCGGCCCCTTCCACGACCACGACCACGACCTGGAATGGTTAAGATTGTAGCACAAAGGAAACGTCAGGTCAGATGAAGAGCCATTTCATCATAACAGCTCGCTTGCCTAACCTCAACTTCAACACACAAGCACATTTTTATTTACTAGTCAGATTCGAACTTATCACCTCTCATTAGTTCCTATCCAGTTTCAATGGTGAAACAATGAAACATATGGTGCCACAATGAAGTATCTAAAACCAGAAGTTACAGGAAGGCACCATGTGATTTCGCCGATTCACATGCCAAATCAAGCTATGGATGTAGGATTCATGATCCTACAATGGGAAATTTTTCTTTTTTCTTTTCTCGTTGGTAGGGTTGCTTTTTGATAGCAGGCATGCCCCAGTTTCTTTATGGTTTTTCTTTTCCCTTTGTTTACAGCTTTAATTTTTGGAAAGATTGCAAGTCAGAAGAGTGGACTTAAAACATAGAGGACAAGGGAAAGGGAGGATGGAGGATCAACTAACCTCTGCCTCTGGCTGGCATAGGAGCCTGATCATTGTAGCCTGTCTCGTGCAGATAATCAGGTCGACCACCAAAGCCTCCTCTGCCACGACCACGGAAACCCCAACCTCTACCTCGGGCATAGCTGCCTTGACCAAAACCGCGACCCCTGTTGTCCCATCCTCCATCACCATAGTCCACCACACCATTTCCTAAACATAGAGCATATGCACATCAGTCAGCATTACTTCTCAAGAAGTCTAGCTAATCAAAACCAAACTTTCGTAAAGAATCGAAGCATACTTACCACGAGCTCTTCCCCTGCCACGACCATTGCCTCTACCACGGCCAGCAGGTGAACCTTCTACATTGTAAATAAGACATTGTGAACATGAGGGCATCCCCAACAGTGATAAATGATATTTAATTTTTAAATTACCTCCGTCGTACTCAAACTCTGCTGATGGTTTCACCTGATCTGCAGGCAAAGGAGACTGATATCTGCAAAAAACAATCGAGTCTAACTCAATTCTTTCTTTATATCTAAAGGAAAAGCTACTCATAATATGGCATTCCTAGTAGTGGAATTAGATTGTTAATGCAAAGTTAACTTTCCGATCCACCGGGCTCTGAAATGGGTCCAAGCACCAATATTCTATTTTCAGATTTGGCCATAACAAAAATAAATATTATTTACAAGATTACACAAAGGCACAAAGGACTGTCATATGGCTCAAATGCATATTATCTCCAGATTCTCCATAATGCTTACATAATCATTGAATGTAAGAGGCAAGTCCATAGTTCAACATGAGTCATGAATAACAAGATTTGCCAGAGAATAGCAGAATCACACCAATTAATCACCTAATGTTCCACAGGAGGACTATAATTAGAAATTTTTAGTTATCAATCCAAAATATTCAAAATCTACCAAACTAAACCTAAAATACCAGTTTTCACAATTTTTCACAAAGGAACTCGCATATATCTAAATAAGAAAACCAGTTTTGCAAATACGACACATTTAAGGACATCTATTGGAGTGACTGGCTTTAGCAAGAAATGTAGCGCCAACTCATTAAATACATAAAAGTAAACATATAGCATAAACTTAGTTACTGTTGTTTGCACCAAGTTTAAAATTTTTATAATTTATAATATTCCAGTTGATATAATCAAGAACTAGCTATGGTGGTATATAACAATCCAGAACACCTAGTTACCTACAGGCGACATGTCTAATGTTCCAGATATTGCATTCTCAGTGTGGACAAAAGAATGGGTCAAAGCTAGAACAAAAAACATAGCCACAAACTTGATTATATATAAACATATACAAGATGGATTTTTTATTAAATATAGATTCTGCAAGTCTAAATACGAGATGGATAAAAGAGATGACATATAGCTATCATCGGTACCTTAGTGAATTATATGGCACATGATGTTGTACGTGGCATACAAATACAAAAAAAATTATATATAACATGGTTCGCTTAGCGTACCTAGTCAACCAAACTTTTTAGAGCAATTGTTTTGTACCAATTGTAAGAAGCAAAACTCTGAGTATACAGGAGAATGTAAACACCAATAAGGACTAATATAGACATTCACGCAATTTTAGTATGAAAAGAAGCTGACAGATTGTAGTCCAATTTCAACCATCGATTGTATGCATATATAGTCTCAAAAATACAAACAGATGGTTTTTTGTTCACACCCAACTGCAGATGTATCCAGCTCCTTCTTTGATAATGTTATAGTGATCATAGACACATGCCTAGTAGTTTCAAGCCTGAAAAAGGAGGAGATAATACTCATAAAAAATAAAACTCAATAGATACAAATATTTATAATACGACTATGTATTAATCTCCACTCTCCAATAATGTCCACAATACAGAATAAACTTTTTGTATCAAAAACAAAACAAATTGTTGTCTTACGGAAGTAGTCCTTCCTCGAGTGGTTCCCATGTATCAGTTATATCAATAGATCCAATAGCAGCAATCTGATGAAGACCAACAATCCTTCTCTGCTTCTCCAGCATATATGTAAGGAAATTTGTAAGAGAAAAATATCACCTCCATTTACTTTTGGTTTTCGTTAGAAAAGAATTATATATCAAATTGGCATGCACATCCCAAAAACTTTTACGATCAACAGTGACAAGACATAACATCCCAAATAACAATAAATTGAGTACCTTGATCAATTCCACAATCATAACCGTCTTGTTGATAGCTCTACCCATTGCCTTGAAAACAATGTCACTGGAACTTTTCTCCTTCAAAAACATTACAAATAGTTCACAATAATTAAACAAGCAGCAAGAAGGTCAAGCACTGAAGGCGTGCACATATATATCCAAGATATCTGTAAGAATACTTGTGAATGCCGATATCTGGTGACCACAATGAATTGACAAAGCAGCTTATAGTCATGCATTTCGTACTGATGCATTAGGTCTGTTTAAAAGAATGCTGGTAGAGACACAATTTTCCATAACAAAACTCATCGATCAACCTTTCGACTTTATTTTACTCATAAGACCTTTGTGTACGACTGGGTGTTACTAAATATTAAAACCAATCCGATTGAGCTGCCTGAAACCATTATGGCAAATCATGAAGACTCATTTTTCCCTCTCAAATCATGCCAAACAAATTTGCAACCTTATTCACTAATATTTTCTCTGAGTACTGCTTGCCTGCTTAAAAGTTCTAACTTGAACAAATGAAATTACAAATCTAACCATTTTAAGTTTCATAATGAGATCCAAAACCCCAGAGGAAAAAAAAGACTAGCCCAGTGTCTAAAGAAATGCATTAATTATCTTCCTTATATTTGCACGAGCCCTAGCAGGTGCCAATTATCACCTCTAAAGGGTGAACAATGACTGAATGTAGAAATAGTGACAGATAATACGCATTATGAACTCGCTAGATTTCAAGTATCTTACTTCTCCCGCCATTAAAGCTTTTAATAGAGATATCACTGTGGGCTTCACCTTCGATATGATCTGCAAAACTCTTAAATCTTCCAAAGACTACCGCTAAATGCATAGCATGGTAAAGAAAAAGGGCGTGAACTAAGGGTCACATGAGGCTTTTTTATTGGTGATTACCTGAAGCAGACTGGTGGCGTAGGTAATGTAATTGCGCATCCTCCCCTGAGCCGTAATACGGATCTCATTGTCGTTGATTGGGGTCTCCTCTCTTGGTTTCTCCACCTTCTGGTACCGATCCATCTTCCCATCAAACAAATACACGAACGAGAATGCAACAAAAGAAATCACATTTTGACCAACAGAACTAGTTCAGAATACCCCAACCCCAAAAAGAACTCTAGACAACCAAACCAATCCTTGAATTTAGAAGAAAAAGAAAGAATTACGAGCACAAAAGATCAAACATAAAAAAGGGCCGGCCAATCCGGATCTCAAACGAAACAAATCAAACCAGAGAAACACGAAAAACGAATGAACCAAGACAAGCAGGTTCGGGAGCGAAAAAACTAGGAAAAATGAAGTTCTTCTCGCCCTGAAGAGTGGACAGAGATCGATTCATTCACGCGGTGACACCAACAGGGAAAGACGAAAGGAGAAGAACAGCACAACTACCAAGGCTCTCGTTGAGTTCTCCCTAACTATACCTTGTTTTCGCCGCCCGTCGCCCTCTTCTGCCGCTCGTTTACTTCTTTTCCGCTCTGATGAGAGAGAGAGAGAGTGACAGAGAGCTCGGGCGACGCAACCGCTTCTCCATTTTAATACGACAAGACCGGGAGCGAACTGGCCTTCCTCCCCGGCTTAGTGCTGGCCTTGGGTTCCGCCCGATTCCAACCGAACCGAGCAACCGGGGCCGCACGATCGGGATTCCAGGAGCCACTGACGGTCGTTGATTGAGCCGTTTCGACCCAACGCTGTGATCCGGTCCGGCTAACCAGAATTGTCCATTTCAGAAGTTTGGGCCCGAACCCAATGTCACACAATTAACCCATCTGACCCGGAACATGGGCCGAACCGAACACCAGACCAAGCCCATGTGTAGCCCATGTCAGGTGATCCCCGGATGTGACGAAGCAAGCAGGACACCGTCCCGTGTCTCCAGCATTTGCTCCTCCTCCTCCTCCTCGGGAAGCTGCATTGCTGTCCCCACTCGTCTGCTCCCGGCTTTTATTAGCCACTGCACGACTCTCCATGGAAACAGTGGCAGATGGGATAAGTGTGTCATGGAGAGACGCGGTGCTGTGGTGCGGCGAGACGCCCGAGACGACAGAAAAGCCAGCGTCGCTACCGGTCAAACGAGGGAACCCGTCCATGGCTGCAGCCTCTCCCTCCTGCGTGGCGTCGTGGGGAAGAGAGTCATTGCGAGGTGACGGTGGCATGGCTGCGTGTATGATGATGTATCGGGCGGATCGACAGGGTCGTCGGACACGAATATGCCAACGTGGGGAAGGTCGAACACCAAGGGAGGATGGAGGTCTCGCTGCCAAAAGCAATCGGTAGCATTGGGTGCTCCAGTGGGAGTGGATGTGCTCTGAGCATTTCCTCCTACGTTGTCACTGAACACAGTGTTAACCTTCAGAGAGCTGTTTTGGAGATAAAAGGTTATGCAGCAGGCTGCAAATAATCGACGTTCATTAGTGGAGATGAGGAACCGAGAGGACTCGACGAGCATCGGAGAGGTTGCTTGTGTCTCTCATTTGGCGAGCTGCAAACTTGTACAAGGAGTGCTTGTGGTAGCAAATCTGTGTTTTTACTGAGGTAAGTAAGAAAGAATCAAACATGTCCCTCCTGATGCCAGAAAGCTGCAGGTGACTGTGGAAAATATTCTTTGTGAAGGCAGTAGCCATGGACAGACTTCGAGTGTTGTCGCCCTCATCCTCACTGGTGTGATAAGGATGATGATATCATAGAATGAATAATCAGTAACAAGAGTCTGTGATCAGGTAATCCTCCCATCACGGGGTTTAATCAACGTATCAAGTCTGAAGCTTGTCTGCCATGCCCTCAGCTTCTTCACCGTTTGGACTCACTCTGCCTCTATTGTGAGGGTTTATCCGAGCCCTTCGTGCAAATTGCCTGTGTCTCTCTCATTTGGCGAGCTGCAGACTTGTGAATGGAGTGCTTGTGGTAGCAAATCTGTGTTTTTACTGAGGTAAGTAAGAAAGAATCAAACATGTCCCTCCTGATGCCAGAAAGCTGCAGGTGACTGTGGAAAATATTCTTTGTGAAGGCAGTAGCCATGGACAGACTTCGAGTGTTGTCGCCCTCATCCTCACTGGTGTGATAAGGATGATGATATCATAGAATGAATAATCAGTAACAAGAGTCTGTGATCAGGTAATCCTCCTCCCATCACGGGCTTTAATCAACGTATCAAGTCTGAAGCTTGTCTGCCATGCCCTCATCTTCTTCACCGTTTGGACTCACTCTGCCTCTATTGTGAGGGTTTATCCGAGCCCTTCGTGCAAACTGGACACAAGGAACGCCTCCCCACTCCCTCCTGTAGCTTTGACTTTGACCATCCATCTCTCTCTCTCTTTGTATATAAATGCTGTCCTAAACCTCTGATCGCTGCACGCGCCATCCCACCTATATTCCGCCCGCTCCTCTCAGTCTCTCTCTCTCTCAGAGGCGCACACAGACGGGTGTCACATGGGGGGTTGCGCGGCGTCAAGGCTAGGGGGAAGCGGCGAGGACGACGACCCGGTGGCGCTGTGTCGCGAGAGGAAGCGACTGATCAGGGCGGCGGTGGAGCGCCGGTACAACCTCGCAGCCGCTCACGCTGCATACATTCATTCACTGAACGCGGTCGCCGCCGCCATCGACATTTTCGTTGCCCGCCTCTCTGCCCCCGCGCCCCTCCTTATAACACTCCCCGCTGCGTCTGGCGACGGTGACCCCGCTCCGGCCTCCTCCTCTTGCGCCTACCTCCGCCAGATGCCGTCGGAACCAAAGACCGAATCTGTAGCCTACCACCCCTCCCCTCCTCCCTCCTCGCCGTCGAACTCGAGCTCGGCAGGATATACAGATGCAGCGGATGCTGTGGAAGCGGGGGAGGAGGACCATGAGGAGGAGGAGGAAGAGGAGGATATGAGGGCAGGGGAGACGAGTTGCGGGTACTTCTTCTCTGCGGCGAGACCGAGGCCGCCGTCTCCGCCGCCGGAGGTGTTTGGTTGGGACTTCTTCAGCCCGTTCGATGAGGTCCGGCCGGCAGAGGAGCCGGTGGTCATGATAAGGGGACTAGACCCGAACTCAGACGAAGATTTGAGGGCGCTGAGGGAGCAAGAGGGCATCCCGGAACTCGAGGAAGCGGAGGAGATCCGGCCGGCAGAGGAGCCGGTGGTCATGATAAGGGGACTAGACCCGAACTCAGACGAAGATTTGAGGGCGCTGAGGGAGCAAGAGGGCATCCCGGAACTCGAGGAAGCGGAGGAGGAGGAGGAGGAGGACGAGGCGAAAGACGGGACAGTGGTGGACGATAAAGAAAAGATGGCGGCTTTGGGTGTGGGAGAGACGCCTGAGAGCGGTGGTGGCAGAATGGTGGTGCAAGGAAGCGACGCCGGGCAAGAACAGGAGCTGGCTGTCTTGGAAACGCCAGAAAAGGGACGAGAGCTTTTACAAGCACTGAGAGATGTTGAAGACCATTTCATCAGGGCATATAATGCTGGGAAGGAGGTCTCGAGGATGCTGGAGGCCAACATGGTTCAGCCCTCGTCGGGGCCGGAGGAGATAAAAGGTCGATTTTTTCTCTGCCTTTTCTGCTATTCTTTTCGTTGTGGGTTCTCCCTGGTTTTATTGCACTAAAGCTGGATAGAGGTTAGGGAAGGAGAGCAGAAGCAAGTAAAAAGGTTTCGATGTGGTTAAAGAACAAAGTTTACTCTTTGGCTTCATTATTCCCTTGTTCTTCATCTCTTGTTATGACTGGATTACTCTTGTTCTTGTACTACTGTTCTTTTTCACCCTATCTTCATTGATCTCTGCATTAGCTGTTGTCTTCTCACTTCCATTTCTTGAACTGGTATGAAGATTCTAATTGATTAGTCTTGCTAATGTCCTGATGGGATACAAGGCTATTAGTATTCACTTGTTTTACAGCACTCATTGGGAAGGGGAAACTATATTACCTCTTGCTTCCCGAGTATAGGAACCTTTTCAACCATGGATGAGTTTTGAGTTCTCTACTTAAATGCAATCTGTTCAAAGACTGCCCCTTTTTTCTTAGCAATTAGAGTAACAACTTAACTGTAAAAGAAAGTTGAACAATTGCTTGCATGAACACTAGATTGCTTTTCTATAATGAAATAAATGTTTACCACTACTATTTCTCTAAATCAAGTAAACTTAATTCTGGATCATGCATTGTCCTCCTCTGTTACTTTTGCCGAACATTATACACGAAGAGTATCAGTTATGGGGGCATTCATCATGTTTGCATATTTTCATGTTTTGGATAAACTCTTCCTATCGGTAAACATCAAGTCCAGGGAATGGCACTTTAGTTTTACTGATATTGGGTGAGCATCCATTGTTCATACAGGAGTCGTTCAGGCAATTACATGGCATCAGTCTCCGTCTCTCTCCTCATCTTATAGGAGTCAGCTTGCATCAAGCTCAAATAGTACAGCATCATGGACAGAAAGCAAGAGTGATTTTTCCGATGTCTATGTTGGGATGGAATCAGGAAGCCACTCACAAACTCTAGGAAGGTTGTATGCTTGGGAGAGAAAGCTATATGAAGAAGTGAAGGTACACTTGTCTTCAACATTCACTTGATTTTTCACCAACAAAAGCCTTCGTATGAGACTGATACAACGACAGGCAACTTTTGTTGTTTAGGTGCAAAAAAGAGTAATCATACTGACCATGACACATTCAGGGAAGAAGTGAAAGATTAATTTCATAATGGACATAGAAAATTATAGTCTATGCCATAAAATTACTATCCCTCTCTATTTTTCAATGTCTCAAACAACGATAAGGGTTATTTGCTCTCTGGATTTATTCTTGGTATATTCTTCTAACTTTGAGCTCCACAAAATAAGGTGCTTTTTGTGTGTATAAATCGATGCCCAGGCAAATTCATATTTCCACCTCGACCCCTGTAAAGTCTGTTGGTGCACATATATTCCTCAAAATTTGGATCATCGCATATCTCTGCTCCCAAAGGGTAGCTATTCAAGGATTAAACTAACAAGAAAGCAAGACTCAGTTAAGCCTGATCTATTTTCCCTCCAGCAAGTAAATAAATTGGCTATAAATTGTTGTGGTGAAGACTGCCTCTCCATTTTCACTACGTATATCTTCTCCGTTTATGACTTCCTGTCATTATTTCTTCGAATGGGTTTATTAGTGACAATGAGGCATTAGGAAATACGAGAAAGTTGACTGTGTATCTTGACGTTGCATATGTTATGGTACGAGGAAGCCAAAGATTTGCCAAATGAATATTCTATTCTAAGCATATTCTCAACTAGAAATCTTTTTCATGGCTTCTCATTCTTTTTTAGGCTGGAGATCACACCTGGCAAGATTACCAGAAGAAATGCTTGCAGCTAAGAACCAAAGAAGCTAAGGGAGCCAAATCACGTTCAGTTGATAAAACCAGGGCTATTGCAAGAGACCTGTATGCAAGAATCTGGGTGGCATTACGAGCAGCTGAATCAATATCAGAAAGAATACAGAAATTGAGAGATGAAGAACTGCAGCCGCAAATCATAGAACTGCTACAAGGGTAAGAAGAATAGTGGATCACCATTTGCATGGTTGGCAAATATCACATGTTCTTTCTTCTTCTGTTTGTAACTATGCATTTTCCGTCGTTCTTTTTTACTTTTGCAGCCTAACACGGACCTGGAAGATAATGGTAGAGTCACACGAAACCCAAAAACAGATAATGTTCGAAGTGAACTCATTCACATGCCCTGCTTATGGAAAATTCTGCAATGAATCACATCGTCTTGCGACTATCATGCTGGAGACTGAGCTTCGTAATTGGAGGTCATGCTTTACAGGCTATATCGCAGCACAGAAAGCATATGTTGAAGCTCTTGATGGATGGCTATCGAAGTTTCTTTTATCTGACATGGAATACTATTCTCGAGCTAGATCCCTATTTCCTTCACACAAAGCTGGAACACCTGCTATAGTTGTTATCTGTCACGAGTGGTTAACCTCACTAAGAAAACTGCATGATCAATCTGTATCCTGCAGCATGAGAAATTTCATCAGAACCGTGAGAGGCTTATGGATCAAGCAAGGGGAGGAACAGCAGCAGAAACGAAAGGTCGATAGGCTTGCGAAGGAGCTCGACCATAAGGTTCTGGCATTGCAGAAAGCAGAGAACAAGGTTTTGGAGTCCAAGCTTTCTGAAGATAAGCCTGAGCCAGATATGCGTCAGCGGATCGAGTATTTATCAGGGAGGAAAGAGGTGTTAGACATGTGCAGGAGAAAGTTGGAAGCAGAGAAAGCGAAGCATCGTGATCGCATGCGGAGTACCCACGAGATCACCATCAACGGATTCAAAATAGGCTTGGCCAGCATCTTTGAATCACTGATGCAGTTCTCCAAGGATTCTGTGAATTTGTACGATGATCTTCTGATGCGCGACGAGAAAACAAAGGTGGTGAATGAGATGACTCCTTGCATCGAGGCTTTTGAACAGGGGTGAAGGTCGATAACAGATGATGGCATGGCTGCAAATACTTTTGGGATTGTATATTAGGATGAATGTGGATGTTACATGGTGAATTTGTGCAGGCCATAAAGGCATCCAAATGTCTCATAGTTAACTTCTCATTTGGACCTGCTTAAACCCTGCTGTTCAATGGTTGGTTCAAGGCTTGACTGTTGCTTCATGAAGCCATAAATGTTGTGTATACCATTAGATTTGCTGCTCACATGATACAATCAAAGGCATATGGCATTATCACCATTTTGCGATAGCAGAAGAAAATTTTATGAGTATGATTATAGTTAGCAACAAAGGGATATAAAAATCCCTGCTAAGTGATATTAGTGCTAAAATAATGATTGAGTACTGAGGAAACTTAAAGCAAATATATGCTGAAAACCATCTTAGGGATTGTACAGAGAGATAAGCTGAGGTTAGCAAAAGATGCGGTCGGTAGGCCTAATTAAAACTTGATGTCAAAATCAGAGTGAACGAAGAATCAACAAACCAATTTCCTGTTGTATTTTCACTCCATTTGAAACCTTGGTTGGACTCCTGTAAACAAGCATATTTGTCAAATCCTCATTTTCAACCTGAAGAAATCCATAAATTTTATAATCATAAATTTCAAACAAAAATCTAGTTTTCAATAGTGAGGTAAGCAAATATTACTAATGCAAACACATACAGCCAAACTTTTTATTTGGTTCACTGTCCCTCCATGAAAGTAATCCCTCTTCAGCTTTTATGTCTCACACTAACAAAAAAAAGACACATTCATAAATGACCATATTCTAATTGAGAGTAATCTCTCTTTAGCTTTTATGTCAACAGATAAACAAGATAGATGCATTCCTAATGGCTATATTATACTTAAGAGGATCTACGTGGCCTCCAGTTATTGAACCATTCTGTCAATTTGGTCACATTCCTACTAATGTCTTCCACGGTGTCACTCTGCAAAGCTATCACAATGTCTTCTGGGTAGCTTGCCTTTGCCTCCTCCAGTAGAACTTGAAAGATCTCACACTCAATATTGTTGATAAGCTTTGGGCCCATGTAACCTCTGCAAGTAAGCAATAGAGAAATTGATAGCCACAAGTCACGAAAATAAAAAAGGACACTAGCAAAATCAATAAGCAAACAAAAAAAGAAATCACAACCTGTTCCGTAGATTAGTGTACATACCTGCTAGATAAGCGATCATGCAAAATAGAATTATCAGTCTGAAGCACAACCACACAATCAAACCAACGTTCAGGGAAGAAATCACAACCATGATAGTCCACAATATTTCCACCATCTTCCATCTTGTCCTCGAGTTCATCGCACACCTATACACCAAATTAAGGGCAAAAAGTTCATGCGAGTGTATCACAAGTGACCAATGAACCTTGAGCAGCTCATTAGGAATGTACTACAAGTAGCTTCATTAATTTATGTTTGCAAGATGAGAGAAAATCAACCTATGAGGAGGAGGAGGAAGAGGAGGATATGAGGGCAGGGGAGACGAGTTGCGGGTACTTCTTCTCTGCGGCGAGACCGAGGCCGCTGTCTCCGCCGCCGGAGGTGTTTGGTTGGGACTTCTTCAGCCCGTTCGATGAGGTCCGGCCGGCAGAGGAGCCGGTGGTCATGATAAGGGGACTAGACCCGAACTCAGACGAAGATTTGAGGGCGCTGAGGGAGCAAGAGGGCATCCCGGAACTCGAGGAAGCGGAGGAGGAGGAGGAGGAGGACGAGGCGAAAGACGGGACAGTGGTGGACGATAAAGAAAAGATGGCAGCTTTGAGTGTGGGAGAGACGCCTGAGAGCGGTGGTGGCAGAATGGTGGTGCAAGGAAGCGACGCCGGGCAAGAACAGGAGCTGGCTGTCTTGGAAACGCCAGAAAAGGGACGAGAGCTTTTACAAGCACTGAGAGATGTTGAAGACCATTTCATCAGGGCATATAATGCTGGGAAGGAGGTCTCGAGGATGCTGGAGGCCAACATGGTTCAGCCCTCGTCGGGGCCGGAGGAGATAAAAGGTCGATTTTTTCTCTGCCTTTTCTGCTATTCTTTTCGTTGTGGGTTCTCCCTGGTTTTATTGCACTAAAGCTGGATAGAGGTTAGGGAAGGAGAGCAGAAGCAAGTAAAAAGGTTTCGATGTGGTTAAAGAACAAAGTTTACTCTTTGGCTTCATTATTCCCTTGTTCTTCATCTCTTGTTATGACTGGATTACTCTTGTTCTTGTACTACTGTTCTTTTTCATCCTATCTTCATTGATCTCTGCATTAGCTGTTGTCTTCTCACTTCCATTTCTTGAACTGGTATGAAGATTCTAATTGATTAGTCTTGCTAATGTCCTGATGGGATACAAGGCTATTAGTATTCACTTGTTTTACAGCACTCATTGGGAAGGGGAAACTATATTACCTCTTGCTTCCCGAGTATAGGAACCTTTTCAACCATGGATGAGTTTTGAGTTCTCTACTTAAATGCAATCTGTTCAAAGACTGCCCCTTTTTTCTTAGCAATTAGAGTAACAACTTAACTGTAAAAGAAAGTTGAACAATTGCTTGCATGAACACTAGATTGCTTTTCTATAATGAAATAAATGTTTACCACTACTATTTCTCTAAATCAAGTAAACTTATTTCTGGATCATGCATTGTCCTCCTCTGTTATTTTTGCCGAACATTATACACGAAGAGTATCAGTTATGGGGGCATTCATCATGTTTACATATTTTCATGTTTTGGATAAACTCTTCCTATTGGTAAACATCAAGTCCAGGGAATGGCACTTTAGTTTTACTGATATTGGGTGAGCATCCATTGTTCATACAGGAGTCGTTCAGGCAATTACATGGCATCAGTCTCCGTCTCTCTCCTCATCTTATAGGAGTCAGCTTGCATCAAGCTCAAATAGTACAGCATCATGGACAGAAAGCAAGAGTGATTTTTCCGATGTCTATGTTGGGATGGAATCAGGAAGCCACTCACAAACTCTAGGAAGGTTGTATGCTTGGGAGAGAAAGCTATATGAAGAAGTGAAGGTACACTTGTCTTCAACATTCACTTGATTTTTCACCAACAAAAGCCTTCTTATGAGACTGATACCACGACAGGCAACTTTTGTTGTTTAGGTGCAAAAAAGAGTAATCATACTTGACCATGACACATTCAGGGAAGAAGTGAAAGATTAATTTCATAATGGACATAGAAAATTATAGTCTATGCCATAAAATTACTATCCCTCTCTATTTTTCAATGTCTCAAACAACGATAAGGCTTATTTGCTCTCTGGATTTATTCTTGGTATATTCTTCTAACTTTGAGCTCCACAAAATAAGGTGCTTTTTGTGTGTATAAATCGATGCCCAGGCAAATTCATATTTCCACCTCGACCCCTGTAAAGTCTGTTGGTGCACATATATTCCTCAAAATTTGGATCATCGCATATCTCTGCTCCCAAAGGGTAGCTATTCAAGGATTAAACTAACAAGAAAGCAAGACTCAGTTAAGCCTGATCTATTTTCCCTCCAGCAAGTAAATAAATTGGCTATAAATTGTTGTGGTGAAGACTGCCTCTCCATTTTCACTACGTATATCTTCTCCGTTTATGACTTCCTGTCATTATTTCTTTGAATGGGTTTATTAGTGACAATGTAGCATTAGGGAATACGAGAAAGTTGACTGTGTATCTTGATGTTGCATATGTTATGGTACGCGGAAGCCAAAGATTTGCCAAATGAATATTCTATTCTAAGCATATTCTCAACTAGAAATCTTTTTCATGGCTTCTCATTCTTTTTTAGGCTGGAGATCACACCTGGCAAGATTACCAGAAGAAATGCTTGCAGCTAAGAACCAAAGAAGCTAAGGGAGCCAAATCACGTTCAGTTGACAAAACCAGGGCTATTGCAAGAGACCTGTATGCAAGAATCTGGGTGGCATTACGAGCAGCTGAATCAATATCAGAAAGAATACAGAAATTGAGAGATGAAGAACTGCAGCCGCAAATCATAGAACTGCTACAAGGGTAAGAAGAATAGTGGATCACCATATGCATGGTTGGCAAATATCACATGTTCTTTCTTCTTCTGTTCGTAACTATGCATTTTCCGTCGTTCTTTTTTACTTTTGCAGCCTAACACGGACCTGGAAGATAATGGTAGAGTCACACGAAACCCAAAAACAGATAATGTTCGAAGTGAACTCATTCACATGCCCTGCTTATGGAAAATTCTGCAATGAATCACATCGTCTTGCGACTATCATGCTGGAGACTGAGCTTCGTAATTGGAGGTCATGCTTTACAGGCTATATCGCAGCACAGAAAGCATATGTTGAAGCTCTTGATGGATGGCTATCGAAGTTTCTTTTATCTGACATGGAATACTATTCTCGAGCTAGATCCCTATTTCCTTCACACAAAGCTGGAACACCTGCTATAGTTGTTATCTGTCATGAGTGGTTAACCTCACTAAGAAAACTGCATGATCAATCTGTATCCTGCAGCATGAGAAATTTCATCAGAACCGTGAGAGGCTTATGGATCAAGCAAGGGGAGGAACAGCAGCAGAAACGAAAGGTCGATAGGCTTGCGAAGGAGCTCGACCATAAGGTTCTGGCATTGCAGAAAGCAGAGAACAAGGTTTTGGAGTCCAAGCTTTCTGAAGATAAGCCTGAGCCAGATATGCGTCAGCGGATCGAGTATTTATCAGGGAGGAAAGAGGTGTTAGACATGTGCAGGAGAAAGTTGGAAGCAGAGAAAGCGAAGCATCGTGATCGCATGCGGAGTACCCACGAGATCACCATCAACGGATTCAAAATAGGCTTGGCCAGCATCTTTGAATCACTGATGCAGTTCTCCAAGGATTCTGTGAATTTGTACGATGATCTTCTGATGCGCGACGAGAAAACAAAGGTGGTGAATGAGATGACTCCTTGCATCGAGGCTTTTGAACAGGGGTGAAGGTCGATAACAGATGATGGCATGGCTGCAAATACTTTTGGGATTGTATATTAGGATGAATGTGGATGTTACATGGTGAATTTGTGCAGGCCATAAGGGCATCCAAATGTCTCATAGTTAACTTCTCATTTGGACCTGCTTAAACCCTGCTGTTCAATGGTTGGTTCAAGGCTTGACTGTTGCTTCATGAAGCCATAAATGTTGTGTATACCATTAGATTTGCTGCTCACATGATACAATCAAAGGCATATGGCATTATCACCATTTTGCGATAGCAGAAGAAAATTTTATGAGTATGATTATAGTTAGCAACAAAGGGATATAAAAATCCCTGCTAAGTGATATTAGTGCTAAAATAATGATTGAGTACTGAGGAAACTTAAAGCAAATATATGCTGAAAACCATCTTAGGGATTGTACAGAGAGATAAGCTGAGGTTAGCAAAAGATGCGGTCGGTAGGCCTAATTAAAACTTGATGTCAAAATCAGAGTGAACGAAGAATCAACAAACCAATTTCCTGTTGTATTTTCACTCCATTTGAAACCTTGGTTGGACTCCTGTAAACAAGCATATTTGTCAAATCCTCATTTTCAACCTGAAGAAATCCATAAATTTTATAATCATAAATTTCAAACAAAAATCTAGTTTTCAATAGTGAGGTAAGCAAATATTACTAATGCAAACACATACAGCCAAACTTTTTATTTGGTTCACTGTCCCTCCATGAAAGTAATCCCTCTTCAGCTTTTATGTCTCACACTAACAAAAAAAAGACACATTCATAAATGACCATATTCTAATTGAGAGTAATCTCTCTTTAGCTTTTATGTCAACAGATAAACAAGATAGATGCATTCCTAATGGCTATATTATACTTAAGAGGATCTACGTGGCCTCCAGTTATTGAACCATTCTGTCAATTTGGTCACATTCCTACTAATGTCTTCCACGGTGTCACTCTGCAAAGCTATCACAATGTCTTCTGGGTAGCTTGCCTTTGCCTCCTCCAGTAGAACTTGAAAGATCTCACACTCAATATTGTTGATAAGCTTTGGGCCCATGTAACCTCTGCAAGTAAGCAATAGAGAAATTGATAGCCACAAGTCACGAAAATAAAAAAGGACACTAGCAAAATCAATAAGCAAACAAAAAAAGAAATCACAACCTGTTCCGTAGATTAGTGTACATACCTGCTAGATAAGCGATCATGCAAAATAGAATTATCAGTCTGAAGCACAACCACACAATCAAACCAACGTTCAGGGAAGAAATCACAACCATGATAGTCCACAATATTTCCACCATCTTCCATCTTGTCCTCGAGTTCATCGCACACCTATACACCAAATTAAGGGCAAAAAGTTCATGCGAGTGTATCACAAGTGACCAATGAACCTTGAGCAGCTCATTAGGAATGTACTACAAGTAGCTTCATTAATTTATGTTTGCAAGATGAGAGAAAATCAACCTACACAGGTAAATGAAAATTATTGTAATAACAATCATAATTATTCTGCAAAGATCACCTTTTTCCACCCTTGTGATCATTCATTTCCCTGAGGATCTATCTCATTGTTGTCACTAACCCATTTTTGCGATTATGTAATTATTGTTACATGATCACAATTTTCTCATTTCTCGTGGAAAATAACAGATCATATCATTTTTAAGCACATTTATATTCCTCTAAACCTCTGCCCATAATACTATTTTGTGCATCTAGCAAAAGAACTAATTGACTACAAACCATCTAATCAAAAGTAAGAGAGCTGATAAACTCAATGAGAAAGCTTAAATATAACATACCAGAATAAAAAAGAGGGCACAAAAAACATTTCCTATAATTCTTGTTACACAGAATATGTGAAAATGCAGCAAGATGGCTCCCATAATTACCCACAAGCGGAACAAAAATGGCGCACAAATACCACATTACATATTTGTTTGTTTTAAGCCAAAGTTGCAATAATTTTGGTTTAAACCATAACATTGCCGAAGAACCAACTCTTTTGATGATTCCATTCCATTGAGATGCACAAGATACGTACTGATAATATAATTGATACAATTTGTGAGGCCTGGCAAAATTTGTGAAACTGGTTCAGATACTGAAGTTTTTTCCTTCAAAGAACAAGTTGACAAATATCTTGTAAAAAATTACTCTTTCGAACTAGTAACAGAATAGCATGGAACCTGCTAAAGCTTCTAGCTGTTTAATATATGAAGAGCACTCAATTGTTGAAGGTTGCAAGAAAGAATTATGAGGTTCAGCATGTGAAAGAATTCTGTTGAGAGAACAAAAAAACCTTCTTCTCAACATGGCAATACATTCTTAGAAAAAAATTCTATTTCCTGCATCTCAAGACAAGCAGGTAGACTGTGGTTACCTTACAAGTTAATTTACTCACAGAAGTGTCCCCTGCTATGGGTGGAGATGAGTTGATGTATCATATTGATCTTTATCAGCTGTGAAACACAGCTTCAACCATGTTTTCATAGGCCGGAACATCTACATTGGCCTTCAAGCAGATCTTTGGAGAAGTTATTTGAATAAATTAATCTACCTGATCCTTCCATCCTCATAGTAAGTCAGAGTAATATAATGCCAATGTAGTTTTAAGGAGACAGAAAGAAAGGAAATCGAAATGACCCAAACTAATTTAAACAGAAGGAAAAAGATGGAACGACCAACATGAGCATCTTGTCTTAAACTATTTAAAGGCCGTGAACTAATCATGTTGCTTTGATGATTTATTGTCAGTGCTTTCTCATAATACTTCTTGGTGGGATCTGGCAAAACAGAGCAAACAAATGTCTGATACCAACTGCTTATTCATGGATTTAAAGGTTTGTAATGCTGATTCTGTGTATCTAAATACTCCTGGTTAGACAATTGCAAAAAGAAATGGATGATCAAAAAATAAAATTAAAAGAATAAATTTGAAGAAAGGAGAGTAAATATACATTAAGATCAAATTTCCAATAGGTCTAAATATCTAAAAGCAGTGAAGTCAACCGTACTCTATGACCGTCTGATTCTACATCTAAAAGATTTAAAACTTCAACATCATGTGTTTGTCAAATAAATGGTATCGCACAGTAACAAAGGAGAAGAAAACTCCTAAGAGAACCTCAAACTCCAAGCATTACTTAGCGACCAAGTTTCCAGGGTTCCTTGTTCGAGCAAACAAGCAAAAAACAGATCAATTTTGTAGGTAATGGTGGAGCTGTTCGAGGTCAGCGAAGACCCAAAGTTCTATATACCCATGGCTTCTGCAAACATAACTTGGCCTCAAATTCTTCACCACGGTACTCGTGGTAAAGATACTAGATCAACACCATTTTCCATACAAATTTCAGGAAAAAAAATAAACTCTATTTTTCTCATTGTCTTGCGTTTCCCATAAAAACGACAGAATTCAACCATTTCCTCTGAGAAAAATAAAAATAACAACCTACCTTCGAATCCATCAAACCTTCCTCGACCACTAGAAACTGTAAATTTCAAGCCTCTTATACGACAACCTAAAAATCCGAAAATTTTCGGTTTTTATTCTTTGGCCTTTTGGCCACTGAATAATCAGACATTAAGCAAGATATAAAATAATTCCATATGTAAAAGTAGGGTTACGAGAACAAACAACTCAAGGTTTAGGGTCACGGATCCGAACCAGGTCCTCGTTGATGATGTGACACTCGAACTCCTCGTCCCACCCGTCGTGGAGGCCCTTCTCCCGAACGAGGTCGCCGACGTTGATGTGGCAGACACCAGTGGCGTCGGCAAGGAGCGAGCATGTTGTTGTCTTCCCTGTTCCCGGCGTCCCTGTCACCAGTATGTTCGGTCTCGCCCTTCCGCCGCCGGCCATCGGAAGAAGCCAAAGAAGGATTGGTCACACGATACGGTGGAAAAGAGGGAAAGAAGTAGGAGAACCCGAGCGGCGTCAGCTAGGGGTTAATATAGCCAATGCGGATAAATCGGGCTCTGAACCGGCCGGTTCAGCTCACTCGAACCGGCCTAATAAGCGGGTAACAAATATAGATCGATCTTGAACCAATTAATTAGAACCTCGCACAGACCGGTGGTTCGACCCAAGTGGTCCAGCACCGCCTATGCCTTTCGGGATGAGCTCGTCTTAAAGGCCTTTGGCATAACTTGCACGTGACTCAACTCACTGGGCACGTGAGAACTGACTGGCCAAGGTGGCACCATCAGCAACACATGTCAGGTCTCTGTTAATGCGTGAGAAGGACATTGTTGGCCTCTCCGTTGACCCTATGACTCGTGGGTACAGCAACACGTGTACTCGTCCAACGCATGATGCGTTGCGAGACGTGCAACTTCTTGATCGTTGCCTTTGAGATTCACGCCAAAATCTCTCGCTTCCTTCTTTGGTGTAGGGTCGGGCTGGGTCGATCGGGATTCCCAATTGCGGTTGGACTGACACCGCCTCTCGCACGTCTTCGGATCCCCAATTCCCGGCTCCCGCTTCCGTCGCCCGATCAGGATCAACCATCCATCGGTTGGATTCCGATCGAGTGGTTTTTCCGATGTTTACGGAGGAATTGTTCCGGATCGAGAAGATGAAGCTGAGATTTCTGGGCACCCAGCAGCTCATGGGATGCAAGCCTCGCCTTGCTTTCAAGGTTTCTCGGCCGAACTCCTATCCCCTGTGTGTTGCTAATTTGGGACCTTTTTGCTGATTCCGATTTTAGTCTGGAATACGACATCGATTTGTTGGTTTAATTCTCATAAAAGTTCTCATGATTCTGCTGGAACCTGGAACAGTCATCTCTGAGGCCTAGTGATGCTAATGGTACCAGTCGCACTGGAAGCATTGATGATTTTAAGGGGGACTGCGTTAACAATGTTACCAGATACGTCTTTTCCAGTTGTGGCTGTGCGGGTATATCATCAGGACCTGCAAAAAAGAGGTACTGTTATTGATCCTCCTTTCTTTAAGAACACCTTCCATGCATCCTCCTGCCAATTATCTACATCAAAATTTGTTCTTTAGATGACTGAAGTTTGTTCTAGCCATAATGTTTTCGATTAGTTGCTTACTTTCCTACTCAAAGTCCAACAGAAGAAATAAAAGCGACAGAAATTAGTCATGAATTTACTCTCGTCTTGTTCTACACATGTTTAAACTTCTTTGAGCCATTAAACGATTATCTCCTATCCGCTGGCTTTGCTGATATTTCTGATTTTTCATATAATATTAAACCATATTTCTGATATCCATTAAACCATGGATGATTAGAGGTGTTCATATAACATTTTATGTAATACAGTTTATTCTGGTTGTAGGTTTTATAATCTGTGGTTCTTTGAGATGTAGCAGCACCTCTAATTCTCTAATCGAGGGCAAAATTTGCAAAAAAAAAACTTCTTGTCAAATTACTACATTCCAATTTAATTCTAAATTAGTTACTTTGAGTCACACTGATGCAACTGACAGTGCAGACCTCTGTTGGTTGTCTGTAATATTATGAACTATATAATAAACTGATAAGAGTTTTTGATGTCTCTATATTTGAAAGCCTTGTTTCTGGATCATATCAAATGGAAACCTTTGGCAGTCGCAGAACGATTGTTGAGTAAGATGATGGTTTGGTGTTAACTGTGAACATCAGGAATGAAGACTATGGAAGTTCCAAGCAGAGTAGCATGGAAATTCCTTGAATAAGCTAAACCCAATTGGTGCAAGAAGTTGTTCAGGTGGTGGATCAGGCATTTCTGGGATCAATGGAAGATGTGAATGATGGACTACGATTGATGGCTACTAGCTAAATTCTGGTAGCTGATGTTGCAGCCATGAGAGATGAACTTCATCTCCCAATGGTTTGAAGTATATTTGTTGGTTCCAACTTGTTTGTAGGCCATCCTAATTGTAAATTAATGTCGTGATTTGCAGGAGGATTTGCTGCTAATCCCAGAGGCAACAAGATATCTGTTAATGGAAAACCGGGTGACATTACCAGGGCTGGACAGTCTCTAGGTCTTATCTTCGGATTGCATGTCAGCATGCAGGAACATGTCCAAAAAGAACTAGCTGTGCTTATCCGTTGCTTGAAATATAAAAAGCATGTACAGTATATTGATACAGGATTTTTTGCATTTGCAGCATCTCTGCAAACGGATTCTCTCTTTTTATTACCACTGTTTTCTGTCTGTGACATTTTGATTATTTTTGCACATTATATAGTTAGCTAATCTTGTTCAACGATGACATCTCCTGTCTACCTCATGTTCTAGCTAATCTTCAGTGCCTGACAGTGAAGAAGAGATTGATGAGGAACGGCACTATGATCAAAAGTGATGTTTGATGAGGAGATTGCTGAGAAGGTAAGAAACTTGAGCTGAAAATTGATGTTGACTTTTAGAAAGAAAAGTGGTATCCAACAATATTTGTTGTTGGCCTAGTGGAATTATTAAGCCTAGGTAATACTGTGGGATTACCACTCTCTATTATTCTCAAAAGAAAAAGAAAGAAGAAGAAGAAGAAGAAGGCACGAGGATAGTCACTTCATCCAAACTTCTCTAGACTACATTTTGTATTAGGCATATTGTAGCTCAAGAACATAAACACTAGTCTTGTTATTCAGAGCCATGTAGATTGCATAGATTAAATGACTGCTTTATGAACTGATTGAATATTTCCTGTTGATGCAAGTGACCATGAAAAGTGTTGCTGTAATATTTGACTATGACCACATAAAATAATAAGGCATTACGTATGAGTATGATCTTAGGATGCAAAATTTCTGGTTTTTGTGATTTTTCCATGTCAGCTAGGCAGCCGATAACTTGAAAAGTTGGTTGTAGCCAATTTCTCATTTTGTAGTGAAGTGTTTGTCAACTGATGCATATCATATGGTCTAACTTGTATTTTTGTTTTCCTTGGTCTTTGCTTGGTTTGCTCAGCCAATGAGACCAATGCAACTATAATACTGTGGTATCAACACATACCTTATTTCTCTATTTCTGCATCACGCATATGGCGCAATCAAGTCCCACAGAAAGTACTCGTCCGGATTGCAGGAAGCAGGCGTTATATGCTACAAAAGGGATTTGAATCAACGACACCTTTGAAAGGCATCCGATTGGAGGACACTGGTAAGGAAGTCATTCTAGTTGCTATAGATGTGATTTGGAAATGTTGGACCACATCAATCGATAAATTGAATTGATCAAGAAACCAGAATTGAATTAGCCCAATAGATATATATATACATATACATATATATATCAGCAGTTAATTGGAAGGGACGAGGATTAATTAGCATCCGATAGCTTTAGTGAACGTTAATAATATGGGACATTGAACAAAGTATGACCAAATAAAAAGGTCAAAGCATTAGATAATCTCTCCGGAAATAACACAAGACTAAACAACAACATCAATAATAATAATAATAATAATAATAATAATAATAATAATAATAATAATAATAATAATAATAATAATAATAATACTGTAACACGACATATATTTTTCTCCCATCTCCTTTATAAAAGATTCCTTAATTTGTACTTTTCCCTTATTTAAATTATTTGATTTCCTTATTTGAGCAATATAGTTAAGGAAAATCAATTTGATTCCTACTTCCTTATTCGTATAAAAAAGTTTAGGCATGTGATTAATTAATTAACTCAAAATTAAAAAAATAATTAGGGCATTGCTAAATATGATTAATTTATTTTTTTATTATATATATATATATATATATCCACACACGCACGCGTCAATCCCACACGCGTTTTCTACGGTCTGCCGCGGGGGACTACGAGTTTCTCTGGTAAGGATGGGCCGGTTCGTGTGTGTCGATCGTGCGTCCATTCAAGCCTCGTCGTGATTCGCCAAAGCAAAGGGGCCCCTGTGCAACCTACCAATTAACTCCCGCCCTCAGCTCACGAAAACGTTGAGAGAGTCGTCCCCGCAACTCCGGCCCATTTTAAATCACCGAGTCATCTATCTACCCACCGAGACGGAGTACGTGTTGAGCCTTTCTTTGCTGCTCTTCTTCCACCAGCTTCTTCCTTTCTTCCTCCTCCTCCTCCTCCTATATCGCCTCTCTCTCTCTCTCTCTCTTCCACGGCTCATACAGTTCGTTCCTTTTCTGCAGTGCGGTAGCTTCGGTCCGGTGATATAGGAATTGGTGGTGATTCCACGCTATTCTACAGCTACAGCCTCTTGTATACATGGAGAAACCAAGAAGGTCGTCCATCATCAGCTTCCTCCCCAACCGTGCCTCCTTCTCCCATGTCCCACACCATCCCTATAGCCCGGGGCGCGAAAATCCCGCGAAGATGAGGGCGCTTCAGAACAAAGGCTTCTCGGGGCCGATGGTGTCGATCGTACCCATGGAGGCCCGACGCAAACAGAAGAACAGGGGCGGCTTCGAGACGCCGGAGGAACCCACGTCCCCCAAGGTCACGTGCATGGGCCAGATCAAGCTCAGGAAGATGGCCTCCCGGTGCAAAAAGCCGTCGCCCGACCGACGGGAAAGGAAGCCGTCATTCATCATGCGCAAGATATTCCGGCGCAAGGCGAAGGCGGCGGCGAGCAGAGGACCCGACGCGGGGGAAAGCGGCGCCGCGAGGCCGACTACGCGGGCCGCCGCGGCGGTGCCGGCTAGAGCGCCCCTGCTCGGGCAGACGAGGAGATTTGCTAGCAGCCGCGAGAGCCTGGGGGATTTCGACTGGAGGAAGGTGCTGGAGAGGGAAGACGACGGGGAGGGCACTTACTACGCTGGCGACGAAGGCAGCGATGCTGAGGAGGACGAAGTGATAATTCCTCACTCTGCGCCGATCATCCTCGGTGGGAAGGTGGCGGCCGTGGAGCCAAAGAAGGAGGTGAACCTTTGGAAGAGGAGGACTCTGTCTCCTCCTCTTCCTCTCCAATTAAACTGATCGATTCTCTCTTCATCTTTCTTTTGTAGTTATATGTTTGTCGATGTTTATAAAAGAGAACGAGGAGTTCCTATGTGATGAACGAAGCCGAGGCTTCGATTTGACATGCAACAGCAACGCCAGTGCAAGATCTGATACTTGTAGTAATCCAAATACACTCCCCAAGGAAGGAGAAGAAGCACCCCACCCCAACTTCCTGCCTGCCTGCCTGCCCAAGAAAATTAATGAGCTGATCTGTACGACTAGTCTTCTCCGACGCATCCATGATTGCGAGTGTCGTTAGCAGCAGCATTAAAAGGCTCATCTTCTCCCTTAGTTTCTCCCACCACGGAGCCCTGTTCTACACTGTGTGAACACAGTCGCAGCAGACGCTGTTTCTTCCTTGGAACGCAGCAGGGCGACGAGAAGGACATGTGCAAAACCTGCGTATGCATGCAGCAGCTTTTCGAGAACGTTGACCGAGAAGCGCGCAGCAAAACTTTGAGAAAGTACGTCGCAAACCTTTGACTGAAGCAAAAGCACATCAGAGACGGCCATTCTCACCTACTCCACCTTCTATAAAATAGATGAGCTGCAAATCGAGAAAGCTGCCGACGAAGCCAGTCCGAAACGCCTACCTTATTCTCTCGTGCGCACCCACAGGCTCTGATGGTAAATTGACTATGCTGTGGTGAGAGACAATGTCGGAAGAAATCTATAAACTCGACTATGGCCCATTCAACTTTCTCGGCATACCTGCTTGGCATAAGTTTTGGAGGAAACGTGTGCCGACGACACTTCGATCTTATTCCTGCGTAGAAGACTATGAACTAGAGGAGGACCAGTCCGCTTTTCCCGAGTCGTAAAAGCAGTAAATTGGAAGGGACGAGGATTAATTAGCATCCGATAGCTTTAGTGAATGTTAATTATATGGGACATTGAACAAAGTATGACCAAATAAAAAGGTCAAAGCATTAGATAATCTCTCCGGAAATAATACAAGACTAAATAATAATAATAATAATAATAATAATAATAATAATAATAATACTGTAACACGACATATATTTTTCTCCCATCTCGTGAATAAAAGATTCCTTAATTTGTACTTTTCTCTTATTTAAATTATTTGATTTCCTTATTTGAGCAATATAGTTAAGGAAAATCAATTTGATTCCTACTTCCTTATTCGTATAAAAAAGTTTAGGCATGTGATTAATTAATTAACTCAAAATTAAAAAAATAATTAGGGCATTGCTAAATATGATTAATTTATTTTTTTATTTTGTGTAGGGATATCAACGAGGTGGGATGGGGAATCCTTCTCGGTCCCCATCTCATCCCTCATCTTTCCTTTTAGTTCTATTCCTCATTAGGACATGGTGAGAATGAGAAATCCCTATTGAGGGTGGAGAACCCACGAGTTTTCAATATCCTCCTAATTAATTTAATTAAAAAAAAATAAAATTACTATCAAACCTAATCAATAATACTAAAATTTATATATAATAAAAGATAAATATATTTAAATATAAGTATAATAAAAAATTATCATAATCCGTAAAAGAGGTAGGGAAAAGACGAAGAAGGACCGAGGAAAGATGCGAGCAACATGGTGAGGCTATGATGAGGCAAAGCCATGAGATGGGTAGAGATGATTGCAATGAATGAACAGGGGGCTATGATGATTGCGATAAACAATGGAGGAGGAGAAAAAAAAAAATACATAATGAGAAAAAAAAAAGAGAAAAATATCGAGGAATCAAAGTCAAATAGCTATCAAGAATACGCGCAACTATATGAATGCTTCGTTGGAAGAGTTATTATTGTTGAATGAGAAAACGTCTCATTTGATTTAATTGGGGTTGTAAATTCCTCATTCTCCTGTTCACATACATCAATTGACCTGACAAAGAAAGATGCAAGTCAATGCCATAATAATTCAAACTGCTTCTCTTCCACTCGTATTAGCTAAAAATTCGTATCATATTTGACGTTCTCAAAATCTAAGAATGCTGCTAGATCACCATACCATGATTCACAACACAATTAATAGCAGAAATCTATATCCTAGCCGAGAAGTTGTTCTGTCCACAAGCAAAATGAAGCACACAAGAAATATGATGCTCAAGATTGATATGACAAACAACTAAATCGAAGAGGCAGTAGTCTTGCTTGTATAACTAGGAAAAGACAATGAACTAAGAGAGCCGTTGTGATGCAAGAGTACAAAGTAATGCCACTCGATCACCTCAAAGGCCAGGTTTTGCTTGATAAACTCTTTGTATTTTGTTTTATGTCAAATATGAACTAATATCACAAAGCAAGCAGAGGATTAAACGTATGTATCTATCAAAAGAGAAACAAATCCCATCAGATATTACTTCTGTAAGCAAGATGATCTCTAAATATGTAATGTCACTGTTCATAGTAACAAATAAACAGGGATATCTACAGATCACTTTCATAACGCCACTCCTTCACCTCATACGATGGGAAAGATATCCTGATCACCATCTGCATCAATGTAATTGATCGGCATGTCTCCCTTGTAGCGGAAACTCGGGCTCACGTAACATTTCATCCCATGGAACAGATTCAGATTGTCAACCAGTTTATGGAACACATTGCAGCCGCAACACTGAAGCAAGAATCGAAGAAAAGAAACCATTTTTAGAGCACAAGCAAGAAAAGCATAATAAAAAGGTACTTCTTTTTTAGTTCCAACAACGCAAGGTGTACCTGGACAAAGACGGTGCCATCGGTGTATGCGTGGGGGTTGATGGCACGAGTCGTCCGCTGGCCGCAGACGTTGCAGGTGAAGACCACGCGCATCCGACGACGGGGCGATCTGGTGTAGAGGGACCAGGGAAAGGTGAGAACCGCCTGATCGGCGGAATCGGTGTCAGCGGGGACCGGAGGACCTTCCATTCCCGATCCCGTCGTCCACCCTCTTCCAGTTGCCGCGCTTAAGACCAAGCCCATCGCCGTGTCCTAACGAATCACGAAACGCATCTTAGACAGATACCACAAAAGAGACCAAAAAGAGCGGATCAGGTGATGTACCTTGGGAAGGGGGGAGATGGGAGCGCGATTGCTGAGGAAAGGCACGAGACTGGTGCTCTCAGATTTCGAACTGAGATCGGCCTCATCTTCCCTCTCTAAAGGGCAGAAAAAAAAAAACTTTAGGTTACGGATCGAATCAAAGAGGAGGAGGAACAGAAGGACGAAGAAGTTGAGAATTACTCTTGGAGGCGATCGGGAAGAAGGATGGGCGTCGAGGGACACTCCTGCTGGGGGATAATAAGGCGAGGGGAGACGGCGACGAGGGAATCGCTGCCGATGCCGCGACGGACTCCATCGAGCAACAGAGGAACTCCGGACAACCAGGCCGAACACGACGTCGAGCTCTTATCGGCGGTCAATGTGGCCATTCCCAAGAACGCAGATAAGAATAATAGATACCGGCGATACGATTCTAGTCACGACAACAGCAGGCGTTGCAGACGTGGCTCACATCCACGGGTTCACTTCGAAGGGCCCCACAGCTCTACGAGCCTCGATTGAGGCCACGAAACATCTCTCAGAAACGGATATTAATACCCGTGAAGGAAATAAACCATCTTTTTCTCGGAGGAGGGTAGCTCATTTTTTAATGGAACCGAGACTCTAACCCACGTATTAGGTCGGTTAGCGTGCGGTCGGCGAACACGCCACGTCGGATGGTATTGATCGGGGTGGAGATGGTCGGGATGTTTTATTTTGGTGGAACACAGTCGATGACGTGACCGAGTTCGCCTGTGCTTCCTGCACCGAAAACGAAAATATCTGGCTGACGTGTCAGCTTCATTGACGACAGAATCACACAGAAAAAATAAATAAATAAAATAAAAACATTTATAACTGTCATTTTTTTATATCATACAAGAAATAAAGCAAAAAATTAAAATTTAGGATGGATGGGCCTAATTGACGAGCCCAACAACAGAAAAGGATGCGGGTGTTCGAGCCATATAAATACCCACCTCGAGGCACATATGGGCACTCGTCTTCGTCGGAGGAAGCCGGTCGAAGAGAAACCCTCGGGTCCATCCCCGAGATGGTGGTAATCTCCATGTCGTCTAGTCTCTTTCTTTGGTTCCTTCCAGGCGGATTCTCCACGCAGGAGGTAAATCCTTCATTAATCGACCTCATTCTTCTTTCGGATCATCTTCTTCTCATCTTTAGCACCCTGGGACTCGGATGCTTTACTTCTTGTTTCATATCGTGCTATGATTCTGGTCAACCGGGTCTCTTCGTCTCCTGTTACATGATGGGTATTGCGGTGTTGATGCTTTAGGGTCGGTTCCACTGAGATGTGATGAACAAACACGGGATCTTGAGTTATAGAGTCTGTGAAGCAATTGTAGGGGATAATGTCGGGAAATTGAAGAGAGGATTAGGGTTCTGTTGTTGACCTAGTAGTCAGGTCGGTGTGGGTACAATGTGCTGACTCTCGGAAAGAAAAACATTGGGCGGAAAAGGAGGTGTGACTTGTGGAATCATTGAACCCCGAGGGTCTCATATCGGGCTGGTTAAACCGGACAGGGGATCTTCACCTCCAAATTCTACTGCTTTAATATCAAGGCAGTGAAGTCCACCTTGTTGTCTTGCATTGGCCCATCGTTCTAGCTTTTGGGCAGCGTTATATAACTAATGTGGGAGCTTCTGGTAATCAATAAAGTTGGCGGACCAATTGGAGAGCAAGAATTGCAAGGTGACTTGTGTGCATAATGTTTTTCTTTGCGTCATGGTTCTGTTGTGTTTCTTGATATGTAGAATTATTTATTACATAAAAGAGCCGAAGTTTCCAATGTGGTACTTGGTGCTGCTTAGGATCCACTGCCTGTACTGCTTCAGGTTAATATTCTCCTTTACTGCATATTCTTTCTTCCCCATGTGTGCTATCTCAGTCCATAATACATTATTTTTTAGCATTTTTCCTCTGTTATGATATCCCTTTCTTTTCTCTCTGCTTAGCTCTATTTTATTTATTTATTAGTTAATCAAGTACACCTGAGATTGGACTAGGCCAATCTAGTGAACCATGAGGGTCATATGCTTGTGACATTGTTGTTTACATTTAAGTAGATACCTTATTTATCACAATGTGTTCTTTATTGTCCTTATTTGTATAATTATTTTGCATTACAATTGAATGATGCTGGTTGAATTGGTGTCAAATACTGGGATGCAGTTAGTTTTAGCTATTTCTCTGCCTTTTGCTTTTCCCTACAATTGTGGATATCAACTATTAACTTCAATAAATGCAAAGGTTTATCTGTTGAGTATCCTATTGAAGGCTTGGAAGGGATATCAGTCTGACTCATACTTTGAACTTCAGGACTATAGGAGCCATCGATTGTGGGATTAAGTTAATTTTAATTTGTTGTCCTCCTTTTGCTTCTCCCTACAATTGTAGACATCGGCTTTTAACTTCATTAAATACAAAGATTTATCTGTTGAATACCTCCTACTTTGAACTTCAGCTGCCGATGCCTTCATGTGGTTCACTTAACCAAGTATAGTTGTATCATAGCACAGGGGCATTTCAATACCATTCCAGGCGTGGTATTATTTCATTCCATGATAGTCGGCATGGGATGGTTAGTATGCTCCTGTGACGAGTGGCATGAGCCAAAAATTGGTTAAATCATACTATGCTAGTTAACATAGGAGTTGTTAGCATGCATCTCTGCTGAGTGGCACAAGTTAAAAATTATCCTAACCGTATGTTGTTACCTTGTGCATTTGTTACTGGCATGATACATTTTAATGTTTGTTGACACACCCATCACCATGGCAACCTTGCACTTATTTTGATAATTATAAGTTGTACAAAGAGTAGAGATATCCAAAATCTTATTATTATCTTGCTGAAGCAGTTGTGTTATTGATCACTTTGTTTTCTTTTTCTTTTTTTGTGTATCCTCATCTCCGAGTTGAATTTACACTCTATTTGATTATACATTTTTTCTCCTTGACAAATTGCCAGAGTATTAGACAGTTGCTCTCTTCTTTAATGGATTATATTTATAAGGATAAGGTGAATTTACTTTTCAATGGTCATCTTAGATTCTATGGCTAGTTGTTCTCTATCTTAGTTTGCCATGTAATACCAATTGCAGGAGCACAGGAATTTTAGTAGTAATCGTTGTGATACCAATTGCCGACCATGAATAGTTGGGACCTTCTCTTGTTGTCACATCAGGTTCTTTAATTGATTCCAAAATGATGCTCTAAGATTCTGCATTCTTATCTGGTACCCTTTCTGGTGCTCTCGATCTCCATCTCCTTAGAGATCATGATCCGGGCAGGGGTTGGTCCCATTCTAAATCTCGGTCTTCTCAACTTGGAACTCAGGTGAGGTCACAGTCCAGAGGTCGAGGCAGGTTTTCTTTATTTCTTTGGTTTGCTAATTCCGTTAGTTTGTCTGACTATGATGTTTGTTATTTTAATCTTTGTTTTCATTATCTGAATTATGTAATGGCAGGAATGAAGTGGTAAATTCTGGAACTACTCTTTACATAAGGAGAATTTTATCCAGGGTTGTGGAAAGGGACCTTGAGGATCTTTTCTCCATTGTGTCCGATTTGTTCACAGCACTCAAAGATGATGAGTTCGTCAGTATAAATTCATTCCGCTTGGTGAATGGGCACATTAACAGTTTTCCATGCATCAGATCAACTTACATAGCAAAACTTTTCAACTAAACATCAGCATTCACTTCAATTCTCACAACTAATCAACGGACATCACCAACTCGTAGTTGGACTTCATGGTACCTAAGTTATGGCATGCTTCAGCAGATGATCTTTTGCTAATAAGGCTGTACGTTGTTTGCAGTTGCGCAGCAACATATGCTGTATCATTCTCTTTGTTTGAGTATATGATAATGTGCTCAATTCAGGAGAGTGCAAATGTAAAGACAGCACTTGTTGTTTCATGTCAGTCAAGAGGTGGGAGAACACCTAAATCTGGAAAGGCCCTCGAACCGGTTAGCACTTGGAATGGTGAGTTCTTCCTCTGAAATCAATAAAAGTGTTATTACGACTGGTTGAAGTCATCTATCTGTTTCTGATGTACTTGTTTCTTTCCCCCTCTTAATATTTGCATTTAATGTCTCTGCGGCAGGGTATCAAAGTGGTGGTGGAAGAAACCATGGGGGCTACAGTCTTGATGAGTGGTGGTGGCGATCATGGATCCCCAAGATTGGGGCTACGGTCTTTGCATTTAATGTGCTTTGGTTTTCAATGGGGCCAACGTTATCAAACATATCGACTACATTTAGATTGTCGAGCGAATGGGTACACTTTTGGCTGCATTCTGTTGCTTATGAGCAGCATCTCAAGTGAGCTCAAGACTTATGGTAATCATTATTCTGATTCAGGCAGTGGTGTGCTTTGTCATGCCAGTCTCCGTATTCATGGAATGAAACTTGGGTTGAAAGTTGAAAATTATGAAAAGACGATGCTATTTGGGGGCATCTATCGCTTGGCTATTGGGATTCTGAGCATCGAGAGGACTCCGAGGACACAAGCCATTCTTGTCTGGTCTCATGTAACGTAAACCCTTGTGGCTTCTCCCATGTCCCAAGCTGCGGCATCACAAGGCATCTTTGTACCACGATGTACCCTTGGGCATCGGCAAGCACTTGTTCTGAGGTAGTGGAAAAAGCCCACAGGAAATGTTAATGATCGAAGAGGACAGCTGGTCCGAATTCAGAGGCTGGGCACTATGGATTGACCATTCATGGTCCTTTTTGGTATGATATCTCAATACTTTTGCATTATCAAAACTTGTACTGTGCAATCTGAAACATTTTCTTTTTCACAGCGTCGTGGACATTGAGGCCAAGATGGATTGATTCTGTTCAATCACCAACTCTGCAGGCTTTTTGCTAAATGCTATTGCTATGACGAGTGGCCCATGTACTTGTGGTACCCTCGTGAATGTTCGGGACAAGCAAAATGGTGTCGTCGTCTGCTGCCAATTATTCTAGCAGGTGAGAAACCTATGTGGGCATCATAAATAATTCTTCGATTCTTATTAAATTTCTGGTAATGCTCGAGATAACTAAACACGCCAACAGTTCTTTTCTTTTAATCTAATCGAATGCTGGTGGCAGAAAAGGCGATCGGTCATGACTAGAATGGGAAACAGTTGATGGGAAGGATGGAGCCAATGAATGGGATAGAGGGAGTCACAGGTTTTTTATTGTGAACTATGCGTGTCTATAGTTCAGGCCGTAATCTGAAGGGGACCTAACATGCCCTTGACAAATGTTACAGCATCTTCCTTGACGTTAAGTTGGCTTCATCACCAGCTAATTGCAATCCTCGTCGGTACACTCTTCGCTTGGTGAAGTCGCAGTCACGTAAACCTACATTTAAACTGGTGGTCGTGGACCACTGCAACTTTTGTCACTTGTATATCTCCTTTCTCTTTCTTCTCATGTAATTAATTCCGTGGCGCCTGCAATTTGGTGCAGATATATTAACCAGCCAGCCAGCAGTACACGAGACGAAATGACCAGCTGAACCAAACGCGCGCCGGTGATGAAAGCTCTCCCCGGACGCTGATGGCTGCTTCCCCTTGTCTTTTGCCACCCCCCCCACCCTCCCTCCTTTTCAGGTTCGTTTCGTTTGCTTGTGATGATTCAACGCACGAAAACTTGCTTCTCTCCTACCGATTATTTTAGCGCTCCGTGGTTACTTCTTTTTCAAAGACAAAGAGAAGTGGTGTTTTTATCTCTCTCTCTCTCTCTCTCGATCTAGCTGGATGAGGCCAACAACGCAAAGCTAGCCGGCCTTTACGGAGCCTTAGCCTTCTCCTCTGTTTGATTGCATGACTTGTAGAAGAAGCCCTGAAACCAAGAAAGGAGTGCCTGCTGAATAGGGCTGCCCGGTGGATCTGTAACCCGTACCCCTCCCTACTTTTTACTATATACACGCGAAACCCGAAGTTGTAGGTGAGAAGAAAAAAAAAAGCCTGCAGGTCCTCCGCCTCTGGCCTCTTGTGGCCTCTTCTCCTCCTACCCTTCCATGTCTCCATCTGCGTCTAATTAGAGATGAAACGGGACAAAAAGATTCGGAGAGGGAGAGAGAGAGAGAGATGGGTGGTATTGAGAAGGTGGTGAGACCAATATTGTGGGCCGAGTTGCACTGCCGTGGTTTTGAGAGAGAGAGAGAGAGAGATAAAAGGCTTCGCTTCCAGCTCTTGTCACCACGCACGAATAGACGAGGCTGTCAAGCAGATGCTCCGAGCGTATGGTGATGTTGGCCCTTGCCACCTGTACTTTCGAGGTTTGTCAACCTGGGTTTAAATTTTGACCATACACTCTTTCTCTCCCACACGGGACGAGGAGGAGCGGAGGAGGATGAGTCGCTTCAGCCATAATGCGTGCTCACTTTTTGTCGGGATTTAAGTCATGACTCCACCCACGAACGACGGTGATGGTGGTGCTCGTTCGAAGCGTTACTTTGTGCCTCTAGTCGTGACGTAAATTAGCATGAGCCTCGGCTTTTATTCTAAGCTCGCACTCGCTGTACGGTAGTGGGAAGAGAATAACTATATACATAATCAAAGGTCTAATATATTTTAGCTTGACCGAGATATAATGCGTTGTACTTCCTCTTCTCTCCATACGTTAGCTGAACAACTGTCCTCTTTATATCATTTAAATAATATCATCCGCATCATATTTAATTGGTTGGGCACATTTCACGAAAAAGACTGCAAGTCTATAATGCAACGATGGATACATATAATATTAATCATGAATGATGTAGTGCACGATTTGGTTCAGTTGTTTAAACCATGCTCGTCGTACAGCAAAATTCCAATGAAATTTAGCTTGTAAGATGCAGCAAAAATTATTATGATGACTACTACTGCCATTAAAAAGGCACAATTGGTGCTGAACATTCTGGCAACTTAGGCTATCTTTTGATTATTAGTTTTTTTTTTTTTTCTTTTTTGCTGTTTGTATGTGTGAAAACTTGCACGTTGGACGACTTCATCCCCCATTATTCTTGAAACAAGTAATACGTTATTTATACTATTCTTTTTATTATTTATTAATTATCAGGTCTAAGTACGGTACATGGTAAATGCATATCATTATAATCCATAAACTTAAATGATTCAAAGTGTAACACAACTTCAATATTAATTATTTTAAACTAATTATATTAATATTTAATTATCATTGAAATATGTGACAAATGTGTTGAGATCTATAATATATTTTAAGACAATTCTAATATATTCATTAATCTTTTTTATAATTTTTAACTAACTTTATTTCTAATATATATATATATATTATAGAATTAATTTTGATTTTGATTTATAGAAGATTTATTGTGATAGAAGGCGTTGATAAGACATGATATGACTTAACAAACATTCGTCAACACCTACTCGGAAGGACAGGGCCGGTCAATAAACAGCCCTAATATCTATTTCCAGAGGAAACCCATTAATTTAGCTCAGTATATTTCCCAGAGGAAATCCGCATGAACCCATTCGCATATTCGTCTATTGGAGGTTCGAACGAGTCTTATAAATACCAGGCGAGAATGAACACGAATGGTCACAATAAGTTGCTCGGGGGTTTTCGGCAATTGCTAAATCAAATAGGTTTAATTGTGTCAAGAACACAAATGAGCGTGTACTTGAACTTTACGTGAGAGTAGAAAATGATTTGAGTGTTTTGCTTGTGTTTGATGAACCCACTCACCACAATCGAAGCAAATTGTCCTCCTCTACTTTCTTTGTTAGAAATGAATACTTAGCAATCTGCGGCAGTCGGATAACTTGTCGTGAACACGGTAAGCTTCAGCCTTCATGTTTATATATATATATATATATATATATATATATATATATATGATTGTGGCCAATCAGTCTCCCAGCTCCATGCAATCAGCTCAAGCAGCACTCCTTCAGCTTTCTGCAAAAAGTCCTCATCCATGTCTTTGTTGACCACTGCCATTGCATTCACCACAAGCACAGAGAGAGAGAGAGAGAGAGAGCGAGATTGTTGCATGTTACATTACTTATATATGTATGTATATATACACCCAGTTATATGTAAAGGTACGTGGCCAGGGAACCTGACATGGCCTCGGCTCTCTCCCTCCATCCTTTTCGTTTCCGACAGACTTGTGGGTCAAAGCTCTCAGTCCATCCCTTTATAATAACACCCCTTCAGGACTGCAGATTTGCGTGAGAAAGACCATAGGGGGAGAGAGAGAGAGAGAGAGGAGATTCCATTGCGATATTAGGCTAAGCTCTATTGGTTCTAATGCAATGCCGACAACATACCTCGTTGGAAAGGATGTTGCATTTGATGGTGTGAGGTTGCATATATAATTCCTCAGCTTTTGTTCTTCTGCTTGTAGTGCTTGGTAGGCAGGAAAGCAATGGAGCTTGATGAGCATGGCTTCTTGGAGGAACTGCTTTCCCTGAGAAGAGATGCATGGGACTCCTTTCCGGCGGGAATGGGCGAGTTCTTCTCCTGTGAAGGGAACATGGACTGCTTCCAGCAGAGCTCTGCGCTGGTCCCTCCCAGCTTTACTGCCTTCGACGGCGGCGTCGCCATGACCGTCGATCCTAATTTCGACTGCTTGAGCGAATTGTACTGTCCGCTCGGCGGCGGCGTGTACACGGCGGCCACGACGGCGGCGCCGGAGATCCAGACCTCGTCGGTCAGGTCGACGCTGGACGACGGCGAGCTCGGCCTCGTCCATGGAGAGTGGCAGAGCGCGTGCAAAGTGGAGGTGGCGCAGTCCGGGGAGGCGCCGAGTGTGTTCGAACTGAGCGGCTGCGTGGAGAGGAAGCAGAAGAAGAAGCTCGAGGGGATGCCTTCCAAGAATCTAATGGCGGAGCGGCGGCGAAGGAAACGGCTCAACGATCGGCTATCCATGCTGCGATCTGTTGTTCCCAAGATCAGCAAGGTAAGCGATTCCAGAGTCCTCCATGTTCTTATGGCCGAGCATCAGATGGGCTGACAGAAACTTTGGGTTCACCAGATGGACAGAACATCCATTCTCGGGGACACCATCGACTACATGAAGGAGCTGTTGGAGAGGATCAAGCGCCTGCAGGAGGAGATCGACGGCGGCCCGGAGCAAGCGAGTCTATTGAGCATCTTCAAGGAGTTGAACTCCAACGAGGCCTTGGTGAGGAACTCCCCCAAGGTAATGTTTGTGCTGGGCTCGCACTAAAGCTCGATGACGGGCTTCGAATCTGATAACCCCAATGCAAAGCGATCTTGCAGTTCGAGGTGGAGAGACGAGACAACGACACCCGAATCGAGATCTGCTGCGCGGCCAAGCCCGGTCTGCTGCTTTCGACGGTGAGCACCCTGGAGGCGCTGGGACTGGAGATCCAACAATGCGTGGTGAGTTGCTTCAGTGACTTCGGCATGCAGGCGTCTTGCTCCGAGGTAAGACATCTGCAGGCATTGGCTACATATTGCAACTAGTTTCTGCACTTCTGAGACGATGAAATGTTCATGTTGGTCGTCCTCCGCCGCTGATGGCTGTTCTACACAGGACATAGATCAGAGGGCAGTCGTAAGCGCCGAGGACGTAAAGCAGGCGCTCTTCAGGAATGCAGGATATGGAGGAAGGTGTTTGTAGAAGAAGATGCAGCGGCAGAATGCAGGGGCTTACAGATGAATAATGCTTCCATGTAATGTTTTCCTTTGTAGCGAAGGTGATTAGATCAGTGTGTGAAGTGTGTTCATCTACTTCACATGGTGATGATGATGGTCTGATTGCTTTATTTGTGCTATATATATACATATATATATACATATATAAATATGTATATGTATATATGTATATATATATACATATATACATATATATATGTATATGTATATATATATATATATACATATATTTATGTATGTATGTATTGGGCCGGCGCACTCGGTCGCCGGTGGCACACTTGTGCAGGACTGCTGGACTTCTGGGCTCAGTGCTCAGTTGGACGCTTGGACCGAGCCTAAGCCTGACTCGGGCTGGATTTGGCCCGGTCCGACCAACAGCCTGGTTCGGGTCAAACCTCAAATTTGAATTTCTTAACTAAAATATAATTTAAAATTTAAAATTTAAAATAAATATATGCAATCTTTAAAATATAATGAAACTTGTATCACTAAACAAATATTAGTAACTTAAAATTTAAAATAAATTAAGTAAAATGCACTCTAAAAATACAACCACACAACAAGTCTCCAAGTAATATTTCTACAGTGTATTCATGCTTCAATTCATGTGCTTCTCCCCTTAAGGACGGCCTCTAAGACTTCGCTCTACTGCCATAGGAGGGCATCTCTTTGAAGTCACCCTTGTCAGTCAAGTAGGAAACCATATAGGTGGAGCATATCTCTTTGAAGTACCCTTCAGAGGTTCATGGCAACTCATATATGTTTTTGGACTCGAAACTAAGGCACAATGATGTGCTAACCTATTGACACTCGCGTTAGAATAATCTCAATTAAAATTGATAATCTAGTGATTGAGATAAATTTTGTTTCATATCCAATCTTATTAGACATGTTTAGTTTAGACTTCTTGCCACCTTAATGCAAAAGAGAAATTCTCTTTTGGTTGACAGATTTCCGGGCCTAACTTTGTGGTTTGCAATCCTTTTCCCAAAAGGGTCATTTGACTATATGTTAACAATTAATATTATTTGATATGATTATTTGTAATCCCTTTTATGTTATTTACAACCCTACATTAAGAACTTTGAGTATTCTTAAGTTATCCTTTTGTAAATAGACATATATGTCATCAATTTATAATTTAATTTTAATAAAATATTTTTATTCTTTACCTCTAACTTTTTTTTTCCTTCTTTTAATCTTCTTTCTCTTCTCCTCTTAATCATCATAGGTGACTTCAAATGACGAAAAAAAGATATATGATGTAATGGGATGAATTAAAGATCACAAATGAGGTAAGAAATAGTTTTTGAGGTTTATTATAATAATTTAATATTTTTAGAATTATGTATATTTTATAATAGTTTATAATATAATATCTGTTTAGGTCGATTGCATTAACACAAAAGATGCTATTCTTTGAATTTTTACAAACTACCTAATATAAAGAGGCTACGAAGGAGGGAAAAAAAATTGAGGTAAAAATAGAATTCAAAGGGGTTGTGAATGCTGAAATATTATTTTATTAATTTTTAAAAAAAGTATGAATAGTAAGAAGGAGGCTCTAAATAATAAGCTTCTTTCTTTTTGTTAATATTTTTATAATGTTATATCAACTTGGATTCATTGAGCTTATTGAGAAAAATGGTTGCATACGAGGTGAGTTGATAGTGGATGGTTACTAAGCATTATAAACAATAATAGTTCTCATACAATAAATAAAATCGTACAATATATCTTAATCACATGCATAACTATTAAGCGACATCCACCTAACGTACTCTATGAGATGCATGTTATATCTTTTTAACAGTTAATGGAGAAGAAGTCACATATTACGCTCTTAATAGTTTGACAAAATGGTGTCTCTCATTCGTCATTTTAAGGGACACAATCCTCCAAAGAACATATGAATGAACCATTTAAACACCCTCATCTTGTTCCTTGCACGTGTTTCGCACGTGACCTCGGACCAAGATCCATTGTGGTTTAGCCCAATACTGTGCAAGGCCCAATTTTAGCCCAATCGACCAGTTTGATCAGTTGGAAGTGGTTCAAAGAAGCCTCTTTGACCCAAATTGGATCCTTATGAAGTGCAAATTATATTAATTTAGGATAATCCTAGAGTGGTTTTACGAGGAATTCAGATAGGTTGGTTGGTTTAATTAGATTATAGTTAAATTGAGTATGGTTCGAGTCAATTTGACCAATTCAGTTGAAGTCAATTACTCCTCGTATTATTGATGTTTATTAGTTATTCATATGTTTTACGAGTTTACATTATAATATCTTGTGACTAACATGTTACGAGATGATATATGTGCCCAACATATTGTAAGATAATTATTGATTTACTTGTATAGTAGTAGGGTGATTCCTTCAAGAAGCTAATGGGTTACCAAACATAGTAGCTAAGGCAGTTCCTCGATTGGGGGAACGTGCCACTACTTTGGTGGATAAGAGGTATTACTCCATTAACAATTGGAAGACTACATTAACTATTGGAATAGTGCATGATCGGGTCTTTTACGGAGCTAGTTAGTTTCGCTTAAGTCATGCAATATCATTGTGTTAAAATAAATATTTAACTCATGATCTCATAACTAGACATCTCAAAAAACACTTAATAAGTGACGCAAAATACAAAGATAGATTTCATATGCTTTGAATGATTATGCAATAAAGGGTCTAAGTCAATCCATCACAGTCAAAAGTCATCACAAGTGTCTGTTAGGATCGAGAGTCCGAGGTCAACACTAAGAGGGGGGGGTGAATTAGTGTAGCGGTAAAATCACGTCTTCAAAAAACCTTCATACGATAAAACCGATTTCGACAAAAACCTTTTCGTAAAGATCTTAACTTGAAACACATTCGTAAATGAATTGAAGGTAGTAAGCAATTAAACAGATTTGCAGTTAAAGTAAATTGCTCAAGACATAAACGCAAACCAGATTTTTAGAGTGGTTCGGTCAACGTGACCTACATCCACTTTCGGCTTCCTCCTCCGATGAGGTCACCGCCGTCCACTAGAGGCCTTCCTTCAATAGGCGAAGGCTAATCACCTTTTACACCTCTCTTCTCCTTTTACCGGGTTTAGGAGACAACCCTTACAAGCACTTACTTACTCCTCTCTCAAACTAGTCTAACACTTTAGAAGAGGGAGAGGAGATTACACAAGATTTCAACAGCGTTTCTTTGCTTTTAGACTCTTTGT
>LVTN01000035.1:557709-806529 GCA_001649415.1 Musa itinerans
ATATATCCCAATTACAATTAAGAATGAGGATTCGAACTTCGACTTAAGGTAATTTATATAAACCAAAATTAAGATAAGGAGGATTCGAACCCTTAAATCCACGGAATCAGGTTAGATAGATAAATCATTATAAATTAATTAAGAAAAAGGGAGATAACGATAAACAAAATCCAATTACATCAGCACCGACGTATACTGTTGTAGCGTAGTGGAACGCCCTGCGTGCGTCGCGTTGGCTTCCTTATCCTCTCAGGCTTCCTCCTCCTCTTTTGGCGAAGAAGCCCTACGGCAGGCATATTCCCCATCGACACCGTGTGAAACCATCCTCTCCTCCCTCACGGGGCTGTGGGCCACGCAGGGCCGCCATAGACGCTGCTGCTTCACCACCCACGTGCTTCCTTCGTGGTCGCAACTCCTTCCCTGTTTCCGAAGGAAAGCAGTCATCATCTTCGTACCGGTGGGCAGAGATGTCCGTGGGCGTTGACGACCTGCAGGCGTAGCACGAGAAAGAAGAAGACCCTGTTAGGTTAGCCTGCTGCAGTAGAACTGCTCGAGCGGGCTATTTGAGGAGGGTCTTTGCTTGCCGGTACCTGAGCAAGCACCTGATGGCCAGAAACAGGCGTGAACAAATGTAGAGGAGAGACAAATTTAGTGTTGTTTTCTTGTTCTTAATTTACTCTACTTTAGGAAGGTAGAGGAGAGGTAGAACGACGACGGGAAGGGGTTTGCGAAACATCTGCCGATTTGATTCATTCCATGTTCTTTTAATCTGATCGATTAAAAAGAATTAGGGATTTGATTTGTCGACCCAATTAAAAATTTCCCCCCCTAATTTAAGTATCTGTTGATTCAAAATTTTACATTTGATTTACGGTAAAAAGATTTCCCAAATCAAATTTAATTAGGGATCTGATTTGATTTGCGTTAACAACATGTACTGGCTGGCCGAGTCAGCAGGACCATTAGTACAGACAGCGGAGCGGATAAGCACAATAATTAATTCCATCCCCCTTCCTTGGCCGGTAGCCTCTCATTTGCGGATGCGGATGCGGATGCGGATGCGGATGCTCTCCCCTCCGCGGTCCGCCCTTTATATATCCTTTCACCGCGTCGCCTCTCTCTCTCTCTCTCTCTCTCTCTGTTCTCCGCTTCCGTTACTTTCCTCTCCTGTCGTTTGCCTTCTCCGAAACCCAATCCCCTTCTTCTCCTCCTCCCCCGCTCCCTCGTCCCACGTGGATCACGAGCGATCGCAACCCAACCCCGATCCATCCATCGCATACAGAGTAGCATCTTTGGAACGCAGAAGAGCGCATTAAGGAGCCCGGGGTTCGGATCTCTTCTTCTTGGTTTCTTTTCTCGGGGGGTTTCCCTGGGTTTCTTTGGGGTTGGGATCCGTCGTGAATGGCGATGGAGGACGCGACCGAGAGCTGCGGCAGCTGGGCGGCGTCGGATTCGTCCCAGGCCCACCACCGGCAACAGCAGCGCCATAAGTTGGACGTCTTCAACGAGGTCCTCCGCCGCCTGAGGGAGGCTGGGCGGCCGGAGGTGCAATCTCCGTCGTTCGAGGACGGGTTGTGGAACCACTTCAATCGTCTTCCCGCTCGGTAAATCTCCCGGCCCGTCCGCTTCCTTGGGTTTCGACGAGCCTCCGCCCCGCATCTTTTCGTCCTCTTTCTTGGATTCTTTAGCGGTGCCATTGACTCGTTGATCTGGCTTCTTTATCGGTTTTGGCTCTGGTTCATGATTCCGCAAGGGTTTTGTTCTCGGTTCGTTTCCCGAATGACCCGCGCACCAGTGCTGTTCGTGGGAATGCATTCTTAAGCACCTTGTTCCGAGGATTTGACCCGGAAGTTGAATTGCTTTGTCGAGTTCTAATATGCTGTTGCTGCTACGAGTTCTTTTCGTTATGGTTTTACGGAATTACTTATCAAGATTCTGTAGATGGACGAACTTATAGCCAAACTCGCCGATGCGCCTTAGGTTTGCTTTTTGGTAAACCTTGTGGCCGTGCTTTTTCCCTGAATGAATTATCCTGTTGCAGGTATGCCTTGGATGTAAACGTAGAGAGGGCAGAAGATGTCCTGACTCATAAAAAGTTGCTGGAACTGGCTCAAGAACCTTCCAATAGACCGGTCTTTGCTGTACGCTTGGTGCAGGTAAAAGCTTCAACAGCTTTTCGTTCATTTGGACGTCAGATTTTTTGCTTTGACTTTAAAGTATTCAATCAAGAAGAATGTGGTTCTGATGGATTCCAAGCAACTGCATAGGGATTTTGTTGCTCTCCATCTTTGATCAACATCTAGGTGTTTCTTGGAGCCATCCAGGGCCTCACTAGCTGAAACAAACATTATTTACCCAGACGGTATGATAAGCACAGTTCCTTTGCATGGATTTCCAGTTGGAGTCCTTCTGCAAAAGGGCTAGCACGTGTCACATGACTTTAGCTAATCTTTTGCACGCTTGTGAGTTTAGGCTGCTACTTGTGAGTTAAGCTAATTGTGCTCATATTACTGTTGGATGGTAATGCCATCTGTAGTGTGCCTTAATCGGTTTTCATTTAGCAATTGCTTTAGATTCCGATTTTGGTTTAGAGTTCTAGTATTTCTGATATTAATTATCAAGGTTTTTGATGCTTCTCTTGTAGCATATCTCTGTTTATTTGTACTTGGATCATCTTGCTTCTGTAAATTTGGAGCATGATTTTGTTAATTTTTATGGGGCCTAATAGGTTTTACTTAATGCGGTTGCTGCTAATAACTGCACATGTTTTTAAAGGACTGATATCCTTCATGTGCAGATTACAATGTGATGCTGTATGTGTGTGTGTGTGTGTAAAGTATATATGTATATATTTTGGGATTACTTGAGATTAGGCCGCATCTAATTCAGCCACTATTTATTGCTGTTGTCTGTCTGACAATCGTTCACTATGTAGCTCCAGGAAACTTCTGAAAATTTGTTGGTTTCTGGGTAGTTATCCACATATATTACTTCATAGTTATTTAATTGGGTCCTGTTATGGGTTCTCTGGTGATGCCTTTTCTTTTTCAAATTTTCTTTAGTTCTTTTGGGATCTATCATCTCAATTAAAATTTCTTACTGATCGAAACCTTATACGATGTACTAGCTTGAAAAATTCACTACTTTGTGCTTGCTCAAGCTAAAATTACAGCTGAAAGAACTTACATGAGAATATGTTAAATTGAAAATAAGGTCAACAGTTCTGATATTACCTTGCTAGGTAAATTCAACTCTTCAGGACTAACACTTCTGATCTTCGTCAGTGAATAACTGTGGAGGCCAGAAATCTTTCTACTTCACTAAGCAATGGTAGAAACTAAATGATATTCAATTCATTTACTAAATGAAGCGGGAATTTCATGCCACCACTTTTGTTGGTTTTCATGACAGAGTTGCTGCAGACTTTGCACAGAAACATGTGTAAATATCTGTGCATATGCATGTATAGCATATGGATGTATACGTTTATAGATATGCATTTTACCCTCTTAAGGTTTCGAAGGGAGCAGCTATTTTTAAGCTCGACTATACAATCTGCTTGGATATCTATCCTGTGCATTTATGCTAAAGTTTAATCATAAAAGTTAACATTTAAAACACATGCTTTATGTCCTGTCCCTTCTACTCTTTGTTAGGTTATCTTCCTCATTGTAGTTAGACTATTTGTAGTTAACTAGTTATCCTTTAACTTGATAATTGCTTCTTAGGTTTCACCGGTTCCAGATGGAAACCAGGCTGCTCCTTCTGATTCTAGCACACCAGAAACAAGAGATGCTCAGTCTACTTCAACTTACTTTAGGCAAAGGTGCAGTTATTCTTTTTTTTTTTCTTTTTCTGTTCTCCTGCTGCATGTTTTCCTATTATTGAGATTTTCTTTGAGTATGTTTTTGTTTCTCTTGTAGCTTATGTATGTTACCCATGCATAGATTCCCACTTCTCTACATTGTGCCTGTTGATATATCCATAATAATGTTTTAACACACCCATACGATCCTCAGTGTTCACCCTCCTCCTGCCTTTGGTTCGTCGCCTAATCTCGAGGCTCTTGCTCTTGAAGCCAGCAGGCAACAAGCTCAAGATGGAGACAGTGTCGCCAATGCTCCACACCTTCCCAGGTTCTTTTTGGTTCTGTCCTCTTTCTTCATGTTGTTTCATGATTGTAACTGTAGAATAAAAGATACACGGACTTCATTTTATTTACGAACACACCAAAACATTCTCATAAATCAATTATTGCCCCAATTGACTACCATTTCAGGAAGATTTAATTTTTTTTATGTGCTAGCTGCACTGTATTTAATGAAATTGTCAATCCTGTTTTTGATGTGCTTTGCACCATTCGTCTTCTATTTTTCTGCGCTATGAAATATTGATTTTATTTTGTTGCAGGCCAATGCATGAAATCACCTTTTCCACGCATGACAAACCAAAGCTTCTAAGTTTGGTAAATTAACTGCTTTCCCAGTTGTATACATGTTACATGATTTTCTTGATGCGTTTGCAAATTTGGAGACTGCTCGTCTTGTGAACACTTGTTAAATGTCTTTTGATTTGTCGCCTTTATTTGTTCAGAATGTTATACCTATGTGATATTTTATTCAAGAATTGTATATTTATGAGATGGAGCTTATCATATATGACACTGATATGCACTACCTCTGTTGGCTACTTCATGGGATTTAGTGCCTCGATTGTTATACCTATGGTTCATAGTGATATCTAGCTTAATTGGATTTAGCATCATTAACTTGTAGTTCATTCCAAGACACTATCATTTATGATGATTGAGCAGAATAGTCTTTGATCCCCATTTTCTTTCATGAAAATCTGTCAAATTTGAACTGTTCTATCGGAATGATTTCCTGTATTCCTACTCTAGAATGCTGGCTTATGCTTCCGATCCTTTATCTTATTATTATCAGGTATAGCTCGTTTATTTTGTCTTGGTTAGACTACTTAAGTAGATTCAGCCACTGACTGTATTCTACTTTGTGTACTTCTTTTCAATGTTCGTAATCTAGAATGACTAGCTTATTCCCCTAATCCTTTTTTTATTATTTCCAAGTATTATTTGTTTCTTTATCTTGGTTAGGCTGCCTACATGGATTCAGCCACCAAACATCCTGCATTCTATTCTTTGTACTGCTTTTCCTTTTAAGCATCCAGAAATAGGGTGATTTGGTTCTAAACCGGATTTTATTGATCTTTCCTTAGATTTGTCAAAAATTAAGTATTGCTGATATAGCGACTTTAGTCGGTTAGGATCTGAAGAAAGCTACCTGGTTTGGTCAATCCAGCATGGACTGGTCAACCTAGGGTAGTGTCTACATATCCCAGATCCAAATTCTGAAACTGATCTCGGTCTTTCTAAATGTTCTCTTGATACTCTTTAGGATTGCCTGCTAAAAAATTTGCTTTAGTTCATGCATCTCGTAATTCTTTATAGTTTTATTATTTGAGTTGATTGATCTGGTGGATGGTTTGTGTTTCAAGTTTAAGTGTCTTATTTCAAGAAACACACTTTTAAATTTTGGGTAGAATATACAGAAAAAGTAGATAAAGCAACTTTGGGCATACCTGTTGTGAAGCCAAATATATAAACTCCAATATGAATTAGTTGGAACCATCCATCTTATATTTGATATGTTTAACTCTGGTGGTTGCAATAATTGGCCAACAGAGATATCTTGCAATGTAGTCCAAAAATTGCTGTAACTTGATAAAGTAGTTGTCAGGCAAGTCTTATTATTGATTGGAATTTTGGTATTAGATGGCTCTTCCACTTGCTCGAGCTTCACACAAAATTTTAGAAGTTGATATCTTGAGACCTAAAGTCATTTTGGGTAGAGTCCACTATCGTTCTGATTCTTCTGACAAATTAGGTTTGGAAGGATATTTTACCTCCTTTTCTATTCCTTTTGGGTCTCAATTTCTGTAAAGTTACACTGTGGGGTGATTGTTTCATTTTGCAATGAGTTCTTTTCTTTCTTTTTCTTTTTATGCTCTGCTTATAAACATGCAGTTTTAAGTTCTCAGACTAATTAAAAGATATTGGAATTGTCTTATACATTCAGTAATGCTTACAAATCAGGTTTACAGTTGGTTGCTACTAACTGTAGCTTCTTCAGCTAATCAGATTTATTGGTTCAGAATTCATAAGAACCAATGTATCTGGTGCTGCAAGATATGTTAGAATCCATATCTCTACATATATTGTATTTTTAAATTGCACATTCTGCAATTCAGATACTACTTTACACAAAATTATTTCTTCGCTCCATTGATTTTTAGCTGCTAATGCATGACATTTTATGTGACAGATCAATTTTAGATAGAAGGTATCTAGTCATTTGATATACTTCTATTGTGTATATCTTTGTAAATGTGTTTATATTTGTATTTCCAGCTGACTTCTTTGCTTGCTGAGGTTGGCCTTAACATTCAAGAAGCACATGCATTTTCGACAAATGACGGTTACTCGTTGGATGTATTTGTTGTTGATGGTTGGCCTTATGAGGTACTTATGGTACTTAATATGCTTATTTTGGAATGTCATGTTAACTCCCACAACATCCTACTTAATATTTAGTCACATAAACTAAACATGCACTACTGTGATTTTGTCATGTATCCTTCTTTAGGCGTAATGTTTTTCAAAAATCCTTTTTTGTTTAATTGACATTCTGATTTATGTATTTTAGCATTGGTATTACAAAATATACACATGCACAACAATTATAGTCATTTCATGGTTATCAATAGGTAGGAATAGATTTGCGTATGTGTGATGCATTTTAGTTATACTCCTCAAATGGCAGTAGATGCCATCTTTGTCTTTTATTCTGAAGAAGTCCATTTTCTTAAACATAGCTGAATGGTAAAGGAGGTAGCTGCACTGCTTGAGTCCACTGCACATGTAGCGATTGGTCACATATGTGACCTTGCTTCACTAAATCAGTCATGACAGTCGACAATTCTATGTAGCTGGAATATTGACATAGGGTTAATTAGTTTGATCTGTGTAGTTACATTATACCATTATTATTATTATTTTCTGGAGTACGTGAGTAGTATATGCTAAAATACAGAGAATATTTGAGGTGGGTACACAGATTGTATAACCTCGGCTGTGAGTTCTGCTTCTATATAGTTATAAGCCAGTATCACTTATTAATCTGGTGGTGACCCCTCTGTTTCTCAGTCCTTGTCAAATTTACTGACTTTGTATCTGGGATCAGTTAGATTTTATCTTCTGCTATCATACAAATCATGATGGAATCTACAGATTTTCATTTGAAAATATTTTTTTATGCATGAATCTTTACTACGTTACTTTCACATGAGTGAAACGCTGTAGTTTTGATGGTAGGTATAGGGATCTTTATGTTCTGGAAAATCTCTATGATAAAATGAAAAATGCATCAAAATTTTGTCATTTCCTTGATGTCCTAAATAAGGATCATTTACAAACTGAAGTGTATGTGTTATAGAGGATTCATCTAAGCAGATAGAAAGGATATATTCTTGGTATTTAAGTGTAATTAATACTTTCTTACGGCAGTCGATAGTTAAGATTCAATAACCAGTGTGGTTCTCACATAGGAGCTCATTAACATGATGTTTGAGTTTGTTTGTAAATTCTGAAAAGTTGATTTTGAATGGAAATGTTAGTTCTGGTCAAATCTCAACTTGCTATAAGCATGATAGCATATTCCTTAACCTGTTCCAGTTCAATAAATTGTATTCAATTGTAGTTTAGGACAAAAGGTTGTCTCCTTTCTTTGATGGTTCTTTTGAACTTAAAAACATGTCTGTGATTTGGAATGAGAAAGATTTATCCAATTAGCTGGTTTTGGCATTTCACTTAATTTCTTATAATTTGTTTTCTTTGCTATGGATAATTACTCTGTTTTCCTATATGAAATACATTTTTACTGGCTTATTATTCAAAAAGGGGGTCATCTCTTTGATAAACTATGTAAAAAAACATGCCTCCTCTGGAGTGAAACGTGCCTTTAGTTATCATTTTGCTATTAATCTTTGGTAATTATTCTTTTCTGGGTGATTCTAACATCTTCTGGAAAATTTAGAGCATACAAATGTATATATAAATATTTCATATATATATATATATATACACACACACACACACACACACACACGGGCATAATTATACCTTTGCATAATTATAGTATGAAATATGAATAGGATCAGAATAAGGACAGGAAATGTTAAATGGTGGTGAGTCTGATAAGCCAGACTGAAATTGCCTGTTATTTGGTGAAGGGAAGTTTTTACTACTTCTAGAGTTATATTCAAAATAGTTCATTTTACATTAGTGATCATTATGTTTGGAATAAAAGGGATTATAACATAATTGCAAATGAATTTGTTCTGGTCCAAATCTTCTTCTGGGAATGAATATATTTCCTTATTTCTTTGGGCACATTAGTAACCTTTATTAGGTTCCGTTCGATCGTGTTTTATTGTTGTTTTTTGATTAGGAGAGCAGTTCAAATCACTCAAATACGACTGTTTTTACTCTCTTTTTTTTTTGTTTGTTTGTAGAAAGTATGATGTTGATCCATTCATCAGTATTTTAGGTTCTTTTGTGGGTTGTCACTAAAATTTCTTCATAATATGTAGGAAACCGACCAACTCAGGGATTCATTGCAGCAGGAAATTCATGAGATGGGAGTAATTTTCTTTCTCTAATTCTTCTTTTATCATTCGTTTGGATCTTGATCAACTCCATCATTGATGGGCTTTCTTGCTTATAACCATCTATCTTGTGATGTTGAATAACTCTTGATATTTGGAAAGAAATGTCCTTGACTCCATTAAGATCAATTTAGACCTAGTGGCTGGTATAAATGCTGGTGAGAGAACAGCTGTGAATTCACTAAACTCGAGATATTGTTCTATGAATAGAAGTACAATAAACAAGGAGACCTAAAGAATCCAGGAAGCATCAGATTATTTTGGATGATAGCGTCTATTTGAAAATGTGGACGGGTTCCTGCTGTGAGGTTTAAAAATATAGGTAGCAACAGATAATGTACAAGAGAAGGATTTTTGAATTCAAAACTTGGTAGTTGACAAAGAGTGTTATGTTACAAAACGCTCCTCGGAGTACAAGATTTAAATTGTTTGGAAGTATATGCAAGTTGTTGAAGAAAAGCTCCTATTGGCTTTGGGCGCAAAAAATAGAAATGATTTAGTTCTTGAGTGAACTGATCAATTAACTCTTAAATGATTGTCTATTAGTTGGCTTAGCTGTTTTTTCTCATAATTTTTGCTCAGTTTGTGCAATTTATCTGAACTTCAAACATTTACATGCATATCTTATAAGTCTTTTTTTTCTTGGTATGTAATCATATTAGAGCAGAACCCATTTGCATTTTACATCTGAAACACTAACAAGAAAGGAATCACTTCTAGAAACAGTGTTCGATTTGAATCATAATCATGAATCTTCTTCAGATAATCCTCTTAGGCATTTTATAATCATGAATCTTCCTCAGACAAGTCTCATACTCATTTAAAGATACCAGAATCTGCTTTTTTTTCCAGTATCACAACATTATCTTCTTTTTCTTACTAATTAGCATACATGCTGCTTAATTTTTTTCCTTAAAGATTTTGTACAGATACTAAACAATAAAGATATTAGACGACGAGAGGTCGGATGTTTCTTTTCATATTAGTGCCTTCCAATTGTCATCTTTTAGCGGTTGTTTTATTATGTGGTTTAGTGATTGATTCTTCCATGTTCTTCAGTCTCATGTAGCTTCTAATATATTGCCCTTTTGATATATTTCATCAACTCTGTAACATTGTTTGTTGATGATGTCTTCTCTTTTTTTAATCTTTTGTTACAAGATCGTTATGCTGAATTTGGTGAACACCTTTCTATGCAGAGACAAGCTTGGTCAAAGTCTCATCCATGGTCTCCTCAAATTGAGACTGCACAATCCGCAGAGCACTCTTCTCCTGAACATGTCCAGATACCAACAGATGGGACTGATGTATGGGAGATTGATTTTCAGCTCCTGAAGTTTGGAAATAAAGTAGCATCTGGATCATATGGCAATCTGTAAGTTTGATTAGACTAACACAGAAAACTAAGTTAAAATGATGGAATGTTTGTCAATGGTTTCTGTCTAAAGACTCTAAACAACAATGTTATTCTTCTGCAGTTATCGTGGAACATACTGTAGCCAGGATGTGGCAATTAAAGTATTAAAGCCCGAGCGTGTAAATGTTGATATGCAGCGAGAATTTGCTCAGGAAGTCTTTATTATGCGGTTAGTTAACTATACTTCTATCTTGCAGCATTATTAGCTAATTATCTCTCCCGCATTCGATGGCCTACCAGAATTGATAAATGGGAACCTTAGATATGGCATCCTTATCAAATCTTGTTTTCCCAAATAAAGCAAGCATACAACAAAGTACTTGGATGTGCTTTGCTTTGGTTTGCTATGTCTTGTGATTACACATGTTATATCATGTGCTATTTGTTGCAACTTCTTTTGAGCATCAATAACTAGAATTTTACAGCTTCAGAACTTAAATCCCTTGATTATCATAAAATTTTATTGAATTACAAGCTGTAAAAATAAGTTCTCTAGAGAGAGACCAAGAAAGGGTTCAAATATTTTGGGCACTCACTTGTGTGGTTTTTTTTTCGTGTGTTGGTAAGTGAGTTTTTAGTGGAATGTAATTTTTTCCTTTTCAACGACTTAATTAGTAATGACTATTTTCAATGAAATCATTGGTTTGGAAAAACAGGTTACACCTTGGGTTGGCTAAGTGTCTGCATCATGTTACACCTTCCTGTGGGGGCAAGGTGTTTTGATCAACCAATGGAATTTAATTTCGGTGCTGTTAAATGTACAATCATATATAGTCCTAGTTTGTAATTTGGTTGAATCCATCAGGTTCATTTTTTTGCCATATTTGGATATGTTGTTTCTTTAATCCTTTTCTCAAGGGTGTTTTACCTGCCTTAAACTGTGTCACACTCTCACACTTCTGCTGATGTATCAAGTATCATATCAACTAGGCATCCTTGAGATTGTGCTTTCTTGCATCAGTTTTTCCTTGACTTGCTGCTGTATCCATTGTTGCTCTTGGTTATGCAGGAAGGTTCGCCACAAGAATGTGGTGCAGTTTATTGGTGCTTGTACCAAACCTCCCAGCTTATGTATTGTCACAGGTATGAAGATCTGGTGAAGCTCGAGTATGTGTGGTTATTTGTTCTCAAGATTAATATATGTTTCTTTTAAGGAACCTTTTTCATGGTTTCTGTCACTATTTTTTTTAGAATTCATGTCAGGAGGAAGTGTCTATGACTTCCTTCATAAACAGAAAGGAGTCTTCAAGCTCCCAGCTTTACTCCGAGTAGCAATTGATGTTTCTAAGGGAATGAACTACTTGCACCAAAATAATATTATCCATCGGGATCTGAAAGCTGCCAATCTTCTGATGGATGAGAATGAGGCAAGTAATTTCATCACATTCTATCTATTGGTATGACTTCTGGATTACATCTGTTTGTCGTCTTATCAGTCATTGTTTACCTTGGTTGAGCACTTGTTCATACATATGCATGCATGGACTCGGGAGTCTTCTAGGTGATCTCATAAGCGGTAAATTGATCATTCCGACTTTGTGTATTTACCCTATGATCAACCTGAGTAGAGCATTCAGATTTAACATTTAAAATGCCATACGTACATTCTTCAGCTGATAAATAACAGTTCCAGGTATGTTGACATGGGAATATACATTTCCACAAATAAAAAAAGACATTGGGGCCCATGGTCCTTTTCTTAACCGAGATTAGGGATGATGTCTGGACATTGGATTTCAATCGTGCGTAGTTTGCTGTTTTGGGGGAAGACTTCTGCTTGCACCAAATTTTTTAAAGCTTTTATATATGAATTTTGTGATAGAATTTTTCATTGCTATCCAGGTGATGTCTTTAGATAATTGTATGTATGTTCTCTAACCTACTTATGTATGGTATCCAAGAATGTATGTATAGGTGCATGCTTGCTATTGTTATTGGGTATATGCATATGCATATGTGATTATGAATACAAACATTCAAATATACTAATATTTGTGTACTTTGGTGGTTAGGCAGTACATACCTTTTATAGTCTGATTTGCTATACAGAAAGTTGCACAAGCATTAAAATACAGCTACCTAAAATATTATTAATAAAGTATGGTACATCAAGTCAGGTATATTATATGCATAATATTATTAGATGTGTTAACCGTGTTGAAAAATATTATTTGCTAATTTATTCTTACAAGACATATATCACTGAGATCATCGTCTAATACCGCAGAAATTTGACGTCACATGCCCAACTTTTTGAGTAAGCAGTTTGCTTGATGGAGTTGGACGTAGTTTGAAACTATTACAGTAGATTTATCTCAAGTTCGGTACTGGTCTGCTGTCTGTTTATGGAGTTGTTGACTATCTAAATCTTTTAAGGAACATTGATCGATAACTTTGTCATATGGATTAAGATGTTGAGGAATGAAAATATTTTAGCAATACTAGTAGATGTGTAACATTTTGGAACTTAGAGGTAAAATGTTTTCGACCTTCCAAGCATAGAGTAACTTTGTACTATTATCTATAGGTTGTTTGATCAGTATATACATCTTAAATGTTAATGATTGAGAGATAGTCCCTGACTTGCTTTAGTAACCAACATTATATTACAATAAATGATTCTGGAGTACTTGTTATGTTGCTATGACATGAAAATGATTCCTTAATCTCTAGGTTACCGCTTATGTATCTTCCCTCGCGTTTTTCCCTTTGTAATTTTGTACCAGTCTAGAGAGATGGGCTTTATTTTCGTGCCTTCTTTTCTTCAGAACTAATCTACTTATTCATTTGGCAGGTTGTTAAGGTTGCTGATTTTGGTGTTGCACGCGTTAAAGTGGAGTCTGGAGTTATGACTGCTGAAACAGGAACTTACCGCTGGATGGCACCAGAGGTATGCTCCAACATTAATTTCAGAACTTACCTTTGTACCTTGCACCTCCAACATACCAACAATTTCCTACTTGGTTGACTCTAAATTTAGGTCATAGAACACAAGCCCTATGATCACAAAGCTGATGTTTTTAGCTTTGGAATTGTACTGTGGGAACTGCTTACAGCTAAGGTACCTTCAATTCATGCAGTATGAGCTTTTTCCTCTTTTTTTTTCCTGCCACAGTCAACTGAAACTTCATATGAAAATTCATCCAGCTCCCATATGAATACTTGACGCCACTCCAAGCAGCAGTAGGCGTGGTTCAAAAGGTAAGCTCGCTTCCTGTCACTTGTGTATAAATTGTTTATTAGGGCACCGCTCCACCAATGACCATCAGCGTCTTGTTGTATTTAACATGAGGGTACCTTGAGTCCGTTTTCACACGGATCAGTTTTTCCATCACCACTTACAATTGATGCTCTCTGCACCACTGGTTCGTTTTCCTTGCGAGTCTAGGGCTTGCGACCTACCATCCCAAAGAATACTCATTCAAAGCTTGCTGAGCTGCTGGAGAAGTGTTGGCAGCAGGACCCTGCTAACCGGCCTGATTTTTCGGAGATACTGGAGATACTTCAGCTTATTGCCAAAGAGGTTCTCTGTCGAAGACTGGCTTTGTTTCCTTTCACGTTCCTAGCTGGGCTTTATAGAAGGTTCCCTGTTAATCGTTTTGAACTGTTGAACAGGTCGGCGATGAATCCAATGACCGCCGGAAGGAAAAGTCATCAGGTGGGTTTCTTTCGGTTCTCAGGCGTGGCCACTGAATCTAGATGTAGCGGTATAACCTTAGAGCTGTACAGTGAAATTAATTAGTTGGCCTGCGTGATTGTTCTTTACCCATTGAGTTGTAATTCTTTTTTTTTTTTGTCTTTTTCTCCTCCCATCACCTTCACTGAGTTGGCCTGCTTGAATGTAACCAATAGGGCTGATGTGCACAGTGCGAGAATTGCTAATCTTTTGGCCCTTTTTTTTTAAAAAATTCTGGGCCTAACAGCTCATGCTGATTGTGATTATTTAACCTTTTTTTAGGTCCGCTTGGTCTTTTTCAAGGTAAATTTAATTTATTTCAGGCATTTGGATTACTATCTTTGAACTAGATGTACTAAGTGAGTCAATTAGGTATATACCATAACTAGATTTTTTGCAAGGCCAAGCAATCGCTAGTTGTAGCTGTTGTTCTTTTACCTACTAACTCACTATTGATGACCATTCCTATTTCGTTTCTTCGTAGAACATCAATGCGAAATCTCTCATTTTTAGTTATGTAGATGAGAAGCCTGTCTCTTATTATATTCGTTGGCCTTTGCTCTGTGTATTTGGAGTTTGTTATATTCTCTAGTGGGCTCCTTTCATACATGTGCTCTCCCATCACGAGAGCAAAGGATTAATGACTCCACAAAACTCTTGGGCAAATCCAACTCTTCAATTGGTTTGATCTAAATCTATCATCAAGTCTCTCCTCCTATGGGTTTAGAATCTTTTCGATGGTATAGAACACACATATGTTGATGATCAAGGTTTCTTATTTGATGTAAAATTTAGTGTATACATGGAAGACCCATCTATGTGGTATATATTCACTCGTTGAATCCATAGCTCTTCTTGTTATCGTGTTGCCCATCGAGGTGAAGCTTTCAGTAATTTTCAATCATATCTTCGTATGATCAAATCTCTTAGGTGTATTATATTATCTTGAACTATTTTGGAATCTTTTCGGTGGTATAGAACACATATGTTGATGATCAAGATTTCTTATTTGATGTAAAATTCAGTGTATGCATGGAAGACCTATGTGGTATATATTCACTCGTTGAATCCATAGCTCTTCTTGTTATCGTGTTGCCCATCGAGGTGAAGCTTTCAGTAATTTTCAATCATATCTTCGTATGATCAAATCTCTTAGGTGTATTATATTATCTTGAACTATTTTAGATCCAATTCGAAGATATGAAAAGCGAAAAGTCACATCTTTGATCAATCGTGTTATTGCTTTGATGTTGTTGATTAGGGAGTCGGCATGAGTTGATTTTGTCCCGAAGACGCAAGCTCGTCTTGATGGTCTGCGTGGCAGTCGAGAGAGGTGGTTGGAGTGGGGGGAAGGTCCAACTGATGAAATCCCAAAGTGCTGCTTATCCGCCCGAGGTGGATTTTGTGTCAAACTGAAGTGGTTTGGACTTCCTTAGAGTTTTGGAGATGTGCCAAAGTGTGCCTTGGCTTCGTCGAAATCTTTGCATAAGCGGCCAACATCTAAAGAGTTTCCGACTCGACCCATCCGATAGTAAAGTTAGTTCTCGAAGAGGGTGAGAGTAATAGGGTTTTTTGTGTGCTAGTCCTTCAAGCCTTGGGGATCGACTTTTATACCTCAGTAGTCGACGGAGAAAGGCCGACGATTGATGTTAATGGGTCCATACGTCATTCAGGGGCTCATTTATGCAGATGATCAATGGGCATAAATCTCTGTGATAAGCCGTCAGTAAAGGACAACTGTAGGAGCGTCGTTTGTTAGGGTTGATGCTTGCTCGGGATAAGTGGATGACGGTCGCATGTGCCAAGCGTTAGACGATTGGTGGGTACAGTTCTCTATGGCTTGTCGTCAACGAAGGACGAATATAGGGGCATCGTTTGTCAACACTTGTCCGGGATAAGCGGATGACGATCGCCTATACCGAACGATTAGAAAAAAAAAAAAGAGAGAGAAATGAGCTTTGTCACCGGAGATTAATGCTCCCTGTGATCGGCTTGTGCAAGCTTTCCTGAGACCAGAGTTGGTAGGGGGCAGACGACCACTTCCCCGTTGCTCTTCACAAGGGAAGGGAGGTACGTAGGTTCTTTCACCTACATCATCGTCTAGGTGACAGTGAGTTTTTGGACGAGTCAGTATGTCAATGATTATGTCACTGTTATTCCTATCAAAACTGAGTGACCACAAGCAAAGCAGATGCAACCATGTACGTGTAATAAACATATGTAGGTGTAATGAATGCCGCGGGACACATAGGGCGACATGATGTTCTACGCGATAAGCATCGCTCTTCCTATCCATCTCGGGTCGGACCACCAACCGATGGTAGCAACGGCGCACAACCTCCGCCGGTCGTACTATATATATAATGTTGAGTAGGGAAGGGAGATGTGATAGAAGATAAGATTTCCTCAACTATATGAAGAAATATCTCTATTCTGTTGAGGAAAATTCATAATCCTATAAATAAGAGAGGGAACATGTTAATGTATTAAAGCATTTTCAACTATTCAATAAAGTTTCTTTCAATATTTGTTCTTATTTTTTATTATTTCTATCATGGTATCAGAGTTGTTTGCCTAGAGCAAGCTCTCTTCTTGATGCCAACTCATCACTGTTGCTTCTCCACCTCTGACGGCAAAAGAAAACGCTTTCTACCATTGCTTTTCTATCGTCAGGCTGTCGGTGCGATAAATCTTTCCTTCTCGACGAATGACAACTATTTTCTCTACTACCACTCTGCGCCAACGTCTGTTCCCTTCCGCTGCGACGTCACTAATGCTGCGTTCACCAGCACTGCTCCACCTTTCTTCCTCGCTGTAGCTACCTCTTACCTCTTCTGCTGCAGCTTCCTCCTTTATTGTCTGCCGTCGCAGCCGCAGCAGTCGTAGTCGCAGTTATTGTCGTTGCAGTCGTAGTCGCAATCGCCACCATCATAATCGCAGCCGCAACCATCGTCGTCGCAACCGCAGCAACAACAACAGTAGCGACGATCTGCTCTTGCCCTACTCATGAAGCCTCTCGCTTGTAAACCAGTCTTTGTATCGATCCAAGATTGGTATCTTTGTTAGGAGCACCATCTTGCGAGGGCATGATAGAAGATAAGATTTCCTCAACGAGGAAATCTCTCTTCCTCCTGATCCTATAAATAAGAGAGGAAATATGTTAATGTATTGAAGCATCTTCAACTATTCAATAAAACTTCTTTCAATATTTATTTTTATTTTCTATTATTTCTATGAAGATGCTGTATGCGATAAGCATCCCTCTCCCTGTCCATCGGCACACAACCTCCACTAATCGTACTATATAATGTCGAAAAGGAAAGGGAGATACGAGCACGAGAGGATCTTTACGGGAGATCCGCCCCTGGGCAACACATGAAGATGATCGTAATAAAGTTCCGATCGAGGACTGGGTCGAAGGATCATCTAGCCTTGTCAACGGTGGCCTCGGTCTCCGCTTCATCAACGAATTAGACACATTGCGATGGGAAGAGGATGAGGATGAAGGGGAGCTGAGAGCGAGGATCATTGCGAAGCTTTTCCCCGTAGAAGAAAATGTGGAAAGGAAACGGACAAAGAATGATATGGAATCTTTGTACTGGCGTTCGTCAGGAATTGGGGGAGGTGAGGTTGTTCCGTACTGGTGTTTCTTGTACTAGTATAGTAGTACTCGTAGGACAGAGGAGGGTTTGGCCCTCAACTTCAAGATGATCGACCTGTCCTTAACAACAATAGTGTATCACGAGGTTTGACGATGACTGGAATGGTACCTGGAAGAGAGAAGGGCGTAGCCATCGCTAGTTGTAACCACGAAGACTTCCGTTGTAGCCGCGAAGGTTTGCGGGCGCCCACCAGGCGGTGAACCGCAGCTCGTCCGATTCGAAAACGTATGCGGTTTCACTACTTCTCAAGCGGAATACGCAGAGAGCCGTCATCGTCTTTCCCAGAATCAACTCATAATCAACGTAGTAGATCGCGTTCCCCTGGAACCCGGTGAAGTCTCGGGCTGCGACGGACACGGAGTGGCTCTTCCCCAGGAACAGCATGCGGTCGCCGATGTCTTCCACTTCCGAGGCCACCGCCTCCCTGCCCATGTCTCCTGGGTCGAACCTGAAGACGCGTAAGATGAGGTCCCTCGTCGCATTTGCGGTTCTCTCGTGGCATCAGGTGACCAGCAGCAGTTCTCCGGCCGACGGAACCAGGGCGGAGGGAATAGTGTGCGGCACGCACGAGGGAAGGCGACCCCATGCTGTGACCTTTACCCTCCCCGGTGGCCCTGGGTCGACTCCCAATACCGCCCAGTACCTGTTGTCACCATAGATCGCGCAAAGCCTACCCTCGCCGTAGGGCACGACCTCCATCATCGGGAACGAAAGGTCCTCTCCCGGGATCGTTAACCGGAGGTCCAAGAAAATGGAGTTGGGGTTTGCCGTCCACGATCTCTCCCCTGGCCGGCATGTAACGCATCTAAGATGCACGGCCTCGAGGAAGACGATCACCACGAAGTCCCGATGTAAGGTGGGGTCGGAGGACAAGAGGGCATGTTCTGCGGTGGCGCCATCGTCGGGTTTATTTCCGTTCTATTGCTCTTTCTTGTCAAGGAGAGGGGTAAGACTGGGGAGTGGAATCGCCTCGGCGGTATAGGGGTTGAACAGGGAGACCTCTTTGGAGTCCTCGTGGAAGAGGATGAGCCACCCGTAAGAGGAGCCAAGGCAGGAGATGCAGGCAAATATACCAGTCCTGCAACAGTGTCCGGCGGAGTCGCCGGTGAGGCGGAAAGTGATCCAATCGTCGAAGGCGCTGATGACGAGGAGGATGGGAAGCTGAGGGGGGAGATGGCATCGAGAAAGGGGAAGGGCGGAGCGCCACGATCTACAGACGGAACGGAAGCGAAGGTAGTCGGCGGCGCTCCTTAGGAATTTAGCGGTGATGTTGACGAGATGCGCGGAAAGGCCTGCCCACATCGCTCTTCTGGTGATGGCTCCGGCCATCTTCACTCCCCCTCGCCATCCATCTCTCTCTATATATATCATCCAGCGGAAATGCATCTCTTCCGTTTCTTTAGTTCCGTTGTAGTCTTCTTGGGTTGTTACGGTGGGGGTTGTTATTGAAGAAACCGTTATCATAACAGAATGAGTCGACTCTTCCACAAGTGGTAAGATTGATCTGTTCTTACATGCAAGCGAACCATTATAGCAATGTCTTGTGAACTCTGTTCACACAATTTTATGAACCGACAACCAACATAATGCAAGCCGTGCAAGGTCGACTTCGAAAAGGGCCAAACTCTCGTTGTCACCATGGACGGCGCACGACCTCCGCTCGCCGTAGGGCGCGATGTCGATGAGCAGGATCGAGAATTGCGCTTCGGGGTGCGTCCACTCCACGTCTGAGACTGGGGTGTGGATGTTTGACCTCCACGACCTGTCGCCGGCGCGGCACGTCGCGCACCTCGTGTGCTCGCACTCGAAGAAGACGACTGTCACGAAGTCCCGGTCGAGGGTGGCGTCGGAGGACAACACGGCCCTGTCGATGATGGCCCCAATATCCAGCGGATCGTCGTAGTAATCCGACTTGATGACGTACGTTCCGACGCCTTCCTCGGACCGAAGACAGGCGATCTTTTCGCAAGTGACAGGTTGAAGGAGATCTCGAAACAGGGGAAGATGAGCCACAGAGGAGCCAATACAGAGGCTAGCGGAGGGAGCGGTGAGGCGTAAGTCATCTTTTTTGTCGTGTTTCAATTCGCACGTAAACGGCTACCGCCGCTCGTGAGATAAGTTGTGAAGTGGCTGATCGAGATCGTGCAGGACCTTTCCTTCAAGGTTGAGTAGATATTTACATGATTGAAAGAGAGTAGTTAATATGTAACATGATGTCAAGAAAATATAAATAAAACATTTATGTGGCGTTGGTAAATTTGAATTATAAGTGGTTAATTTTATATAGATCAAAGTCTAATATGATAATATAAGACTCTGTAATCACATGTTTAGTACTCAGGCTGCGTTGCTTTATCGTCTCAGCCGGTGGCAAAAGGCAAGAAGCGGGCACGTGGATGCATCCTCGTCCTCGTGATTCCCACAACCAAAATCAAACGTCCCCATCTCCATCGCCACTCCCATCCCCATCCCTAAGCGAGGATAAATACGAACCCACCACGGTCTGAGTTGTCCGCGCCATCCAATTTCCGCAACAGATGTAACTCTCCCAACCCTCTCGCAACCTACTCGTGTTCACCACCTGTCTTTTAATTGGTCATCTCGCTTCGTATGGCGGGTCCCTCAAGTAGCCCGTGGCGTAACAAGTCAGGTTCGTTACGGGTGCACGGGGAGCATGTAACAGAATCATTCTCATTTATAATCCCAAATCTTGCTTACTACAAACATACGTGTCATCCTCTTCCATTTGTAACAATCCGTTCCTCCACCCGACACGTTTATAAGACACCCTTCCGCTGCTTCCGAAGTAGATTAAGATCGACCACAACGATCACCAACGATCCATTACACGCTCAACCCACAGCTGAGATCGACCACCACAATGGCTTCCTTCGCCGGCGTCTCCACTCCCTTCTTCCCCACTCTTCCTTCGATTAGAAGGTCAGCCAGCCGCTTTATCTCTTCATCTGCATGCCGATCCGGGCAGGAACATAGTTATAGATGTTGTTTTACTGAGTAGTAGTTCTTTCTTCCGCAACGCCACGCTTACCGTACTCTTTAACAGAACTCGCAGATCTCTTCCATCGCTGAAAACATTCACCCCTGCGCCAAAGTTGCAGGCCGGATTCCAACAAGCGTCTTCAAACAAGCGTCCGAGCTTCTTCAGGTACTGTGTCTTCCTTTCCATAACTTTTCCTTTTACTTGTACATGGTGGGGAGTTTCATCTGGCGAGGATATTATAGACAAGGAATCGGCTCCACCGCCACTTACTGGAATCAGGCAAGAGTTGTGCCGACATCGGTGCCGGTTCGGGTTGCCCACGAGCTGCTTCAGGCCGGACATCACTATCTCGATGTTAGGTAGATCATTCGACAGTTAATTTATTGATACATTTCGTCTTTGTTATAGCCTACGAAGGTCTTATTTTAGAGACCCATCGCAAAGGTCACCTTCGAATGGTATTCACCTAACAGATCTTCTATATTTTGGCATGGTTTGACAGGACGGTGGATGAATTCAACGCTGGCCATGCGACCGGAGCTATCAACATCCCTTACGTGCTAAACTTTGGATCAGGTGATCAATATATGCATGCATATGATAGGCCGATCGAGTAAAACTGTTGTTTCATGCTTCGCGTTTTGATGAGTTTTTGCTGGCATTTTTTCCGCAGGGATGACGAAGAATCCCAACTTCTTGGTTGAAGTTTCCTCAGTGTTGGGGAAGGATGACGAGATAATTATCGTGAGATCTCTCTCATTAGACTTTTAGAATTTGTTCTGCTTTGTGAGAGTAATCGTTCTAAATGTTTGTGATGGAGGACTGTCATTTCTTTCTCAGGGATGCCGTAGTGGGAAAAGATCACTGATGGCTGCAGCTGAACTTACCTCTGCTGTAAGTAGTGATTCATCCTCCTAAAATTTTGAAGATATATTATTATTAAACCACTCTCGCAGAGGATCATTGTGGATATATTGATTGTGATACATAGTGATTAATACGTCATGAATGAGGCAATTCATTTGCACAGGGTTTTACCGGCATCACGGACATAGCTGGCGGCTACTCTGCGTGGGCTCAGAACAGGCTCCCCACCGAGCAGTGAATGGCTCCGACAGGGACGGTAGCCGTGGTGCCATTGTGCGTAGCATGAGGAGATTTCATTGTTCCAGACGCATGGTTTGTCTGGCAGTGTAGCTTTTTAGTGAACAGATGCTTCGGTGTAGCTTTGTCCTCGGAAGCTACCTTGAAACGTAATAAGATCCATGTAGATGAGTTCTCTGGCAGGAATGCTTTACTGTGAGCACCTGTGTCAGGAACAGGAACATCCTGTATAAATTTGTGCATAGAAAATACTTTCCAAGCATGAATTGTGATTGGATACTGTGGCCAGATGTTCCTCTTACCTTGTGTGATCCCCACAGTGGTTCTCTGTTGTTGTTAATGGTCAAAATGTCATTGCCATTCACCACTGATTTGGTGATGAGTAAGCTAGATTTTAGTTACTAGAATAATGTCTTATTAGCATCAAATTATTAGGTCATATCACCACCTGCATGAGAGGAACAATTAGGAAGAAGTAAAGCAGCGCAGGTAGCTGATCACAGCTGGAAATATTACTGCTCATATGAAACCTGCCTGGATTTGTGATCATTCATCGTTTGTCATCCACAAACTACAGCTACGAACTTTGTTTAAGTTTACATAAGAACCATCTGCCGATCTCTCGATGACCTGCCAAATACGAGAGTGTCATTCAACCTCCCCCGATTACAACCTCCGATGGCTCAGGCTCAGGCCTCCCCACTTCCTCGGGCTGAACAAGCTTCAGCTTTTCCTTGTACTCCTGCATCTCTCTCTTGTATCTCTCTTTGTCCTTTTGTCCATAGTCCTGATACACCTGGGAAAGAAGTCAAGAAGCAAGTTAGGTACTCATGATAGGAAAGATCAGCACAGGCTATGGTACCACGACGACGGAGGAATCACACCGTTCTTTCCTCTAAGCTGAGCTTGTTCCAGGACTCCCCTATCATCTTACTGAACTCTCGTTCTCGGTGAGGGTAGAGAGTCTTCAGCTTGGAGTGCTTCTCAGCGAAGAAGAAGTTGTAGGCGCTCCTGTTTGGTTTGGGGTGGGCAGGGTCGCGGTGCCTGCAACCCCTTCGCCGCCTGAGCCTCGTTCTGGTCACGGCGCTGCTACCTGGTGCAGCATTTGCAGTCTCCGGAGGTGCTTTTGCCAGAGTAGAAGAGGACGCCCAAGGCTGGTGGACATGGTAAAGCACGCCTCGCAGGGTATCGGAGCCAATCTTCACGGTGACCATGTAACCGTACTCGAACTTCCCATCGATGGATCCCGTGACTGTGAAATTGTAGGGTCCTGTGGGAACCAACAAACATGCAATGTATTCATAATCTGCAAGTTGGTAATGATCGATCTTTAAGCTAAACTGAGACTAACTCGACAAGGACGATGTCGTAGGAGCAGCAATTCATAGCACCATGATGAACTTGGGAGGTGCGATTGGGACATCGATGGATGGCCTTCCTGTACAAGCCATCATCGGGCCACCAATGAAAAGGTAATCAGACTTATAACCCACTGTTCAGCACATACTGCTCCCGCTGCAACAAGTCTGTTCCTCCCAGACAATCCAAAACCCAGGGAATCTTACTCCGAACAACATATCGATGGACTACCCCGCCCAAGACAAGACAAGACAAATGCCTTTTTGGTTTTCAGTCATTTCCCGGCAATCCATCGTTTATGTAGGTATTCGGGAATGTTTTGAGATGCAAGGGACACGTAGGTGAACCCTGTCTCGCTGCTCTGTGATCGAGTTGAGTTGATGGATATAGGACATTTGCCCATCTCTCTGCAGAATGCAGATGGGGCTCAGGACATGGATTCAGCAGCACACAAGATTCCGACCTTTGGATGCACCAATGGGCACTGGCGGCCCGTGCATATATGATGACAGGTTGTTATCTGGGGATGAAGAGAAGGTGACGAATCTCTCTTGCTCAAGGTTGATGAGAAACATTCACTACCGGTGAGTTTCATGATGAAGCAGAGGGGCCAAGTGCAACCTCCTAAATTGCTTGTGGATTTGCCGGTGCTCATATGATATCATGAAACAATCAGCAGAAAGTTCCGGTCATCGATGATGATGATGATATCCACCATCCAAAAGAAAGAAAGAAAGAAAGAAAGAAGAGAGAGTTCAAACCGACTTCACCTCTGTTTTGTGGTTCGGGAAGGGGTCTTTTCCGAGTCTTGGATGTCTGCATGGTCGAGTCGGAGACGACCACGCCGCGTTCGAGCTTGCCAGGAGGCGTCCTGGTCTGCGACGAAGCTGCACGCACCACTCGCGATACGCCATCAGCATCGTGTTTGCAATGCACGACGACGCATTCCATTGCGTTCGCAAAAAGGATCGAACACACAAGAACAGGTGACAACAACGATCGATCGTCTCACCTGCCGGGGGGATCAGACCGCCCTGGGCACGGAAGTAGTAGACCTGCTCGTAGTGGTGGATCAAGCTCAGGTAGTATCTCCTCAGCACAAAGGAAGCACTGGTGGTGGTGGGGGGGAACTTGAACGCCGCGATGACCTCCCTCCATTTCTTCTCCTCGATCACCTACTTCGACCAGTGGATCATCGATCGATTACGAATAGACCAAGCCGCATACGATGAAATGGTAATACAAGTAATACAACCTTTGCCAGGCCACCCCTTCGAGTCACTTCCACGTACAAGAGATGCAAGTCCAGCTCCCTCCCTCCGATCACAGGAATCCTTTCCCACCACAGAAGATGCTTCATCAAACAACCAATAAAGAGAAGTAAGCGTCGGGAAACTTGAGAACAGGGCTGCGTACATGAACTTGGTGCTCATGGAGGAGTGGAACCGGCGGAGGCTCTCCATGAAGGCCAGCTTATCCCTCACGACCTCCTCATGGGAATGTAGCGGAGCAGGATAGACCTGCGCCCGAACCTCCTCCTCCTCCTCCTCCTCCTCCACGGCAACCTTGTGCTCCTCCATCTCCACCACCCCCCCTGTCTCCATCTTTTCCTCCTCCCCCATCAAACTACTACATCACACAAATCCAACAGAGCAGCAGCAGTATGGCTTGGCTAATGCTGGCCAAACGGGAGACCATTACGCTGATGATGTGCTGTTAGCAAGGAAACAAGAAAAGACCTGACTCTTCCTTCCTTCCTTCCTCCAAAACGAGGCCATAAGCCCCATATGGAAAGGGAAGTAGTAGGGATACGGACAGCATAGCCAAAGCAGGCTTTTATTTGTAACGGCTACTTTTCTTTGATGTTGGTTCTTCGAGCGGCACTTTAAAGCACGCACACCTGCTCACGGTGTCAGCAATTAATATCTTCGATTTGGAAATGTTTAATTTATCTTTGAGCTGGCTGTAATCATTATGGCCGACTCCTAAAAACGTTCGATACAGTATTATATTGTGCCCACTCCGTTCTGCTGCTACATACGGATATGTATGTATAGAGAGATGTTGGTGGCTTCCGTAGGCAGCAGCACATAATGAGAAGCTTGTTGGCGTTTCCATTGCTAATCTGCTCGCTCGCTGTCTCGGTGTCTCGATAAGGTCTGTGGCAAAGCGATGCTATTATTATGATGGTAGTGGCGTTGTCAGCTGCCGTCTGCTGCGGCGTGCTGCAGCGTATCCTCCCCGTACCACAACATCATCTCTGCCGTATCTTTTGCCCGACCTTTCAATTTATTGCCTTCCATCCCCCTTTCTTTTCCGTAACTCTCTCATCAGATCACTACATAAAGTTAGGCATAAATGACCTCTCCTCCCTCTCTCTCTCTCTCTATCTCTCTCTCTCTCTTATCTCCCGCTCTCGTGGGAAGAGACCAGTGGAAGGCCATTTTGGTAGGTCCATCGAGGAAGAAACAGATGGGACCCAATGGAGAGAGAGAGAGAGAGAGAGAGAGGAGGCAGCATACGTTTCCTTCTGCGTGCAGCCTGGCGCACTGGGCATGTTTGGCGTCTTCTGCGCAAACTCATGGTCGATGCTGCTGCGTTTGGTTCAGGGGCGGAGCGACGGGTGGGGCAAAGGTGTGTGTTTACGTGAGCAAGGTGGTCACAGCGCTGTGCCACTCTTTTTGTTCACAGATCACCAAACTAAGAGAGGTGTCGTACATGCTTCGTCTCTCCGGTACGAGGATGAAACGGGAGCTTCACTAAATCCTTCGTCGTCGGATGAAACGGGACGGCGAGGTCTGTTGCCGGTGCTGCTGTGAATCGAGTAAGCTACAGCGCTGAGAGGCTGTTCTTCGAGTCTATAATGGGCTATAAAGCTGGACGTGTCCATGGAGATTTGTTAGGGAGGCCAACTGCTCTTGGATCAGCCTCTGGGCCGGCACTGCGACCACATGACGCCTTCTCTCGTCAATGGAGATATCAATCGTCACGGCAGTAGAAGATTTCCAACGTTCTTCGTACGACTTCACAAGCATTTCCAACAACATCAGTCTCTACCATTCATGCCAATGGAAGAATCGGCATGACATGTGAAACATAGCGAGCCACAAGTGAGACGAAGCGTCCAAAAGCTGAAACCAAGCTTCGAAATCCATCTCGGACCTACACATCTGCTGCCACCACGTAGCCTGCGGAGACAAATCAGGCGTCCACATCCTCTATTTGTCTCCCGGCTGGTAAATCTTTGCGGATCATGAAGCCATCTGCCGCCACAGGAACTTGAGGGCTTCGACGGGGGACCCCGAGCCGGATTTTGATGGTTGATCACCTGCACTAATTGAGCAAGAAGCTCTGTATCACAACTATTATTGTTTCTGCTGTTGGTGAACGTTTACACCGTGATCGAGGAGTCAGTGCTGGTCCAATCCCTGATGTGCAAGATCGCCCACGTAGACACTCGAGTGGAGAGGGCAAGCGTTGGTTCGGGTTCGAGCCTCATCGTCATTGGGCTTGCCTCTTTGTCGCTGGGCTCATGCAAACAGGTCGAGATCGGGAAGGGGATTTCTCGATCGAGCACGGCCTTCCCTCTTGGTGAGCGACTTGCCTCTCCCTTGTTGGGCTCTTGCAAACAAGTCGAGGTCGGGAGGGGGATTTCCCGACTCGACCCATTCGAAGCTTAAATTAGCTTTTGGTGGAATGAGAGAGAATTAAGTGTTTAAAAAAAGCCCCCCTTGACGCTGATCAAGCAGTAGGTCTTTATACCTGCACGCAGGAGTCGACCGTACCTAATTCGTTAATGGCAGTCGACCCCTTAAGCGGCAAACTCATATCCTCCGCGTAGACACCGATCAACCTATACGAATCAGTACCATCCCGAGCTTTTCGGGGCAGCTTCGTACCTGACGATGTTGTCCCGAGCTTCGTGGGGTAGCTTCGTACCCGACGACATTGTCCCAAGTTTCACAAGGTAGCTTCATACCCAAGGCATCATCCCGAGCTTCATGGGCAGCTTCATATCCAATGACACTGTCCCGAGTTTTGCGGGGCAGCTTCGTACTCGACAGCGTCATCCCAAGCTTTTCGGGGCAACTTCGTACCCGATGACATCGTCTCGAGCTTTTTGAGGGAGGTTCGTACTTGACAGCGCACCTTGCATGACCTTGTATGGCGCAGGAGGATTGTCGTGTAGTCCGAGTCCAAGGCGTCGCGCCAACGTGGTCCGCCACATAGGCTTCGAAGCTCCATGTTGGTGCTATCATGGTTGTGGACTACTGCCAAATTGGTTGGCTTGATCATTGGTTGATGCTGGACCGGTAAAAAGCAAATGACGAATGACTGTATGATTGGCCGAGCAATGTTGCTCCGGCGTTGAAAACTAGTGTGGTCAAGCGCCATAGCTTGGGTCTAGGAGACTTATGTGGCCGAGCACTATGACTCGAGCACTAGAGGCTGATGTGACCAAGCACCATGGCTCGGGTGCTGACTACTGATATGACCGAGCGCCATAGCTCGGGCACTAGAGACTGGTGCGACTAAGCTCTATGGCTTAGGCATTGGAGATTGATGTGACCGAGCACCATAGCTCGGGCGCTGGAGATTGAAGTGATCGAGCACCATGGCTTGGGCGTTGGAGACTGATGTGATTGAGCATTGGAGATTGATGTTATCGAGCACCATGACTCGGGCACTGACTACTGATGGGACCGAGCACCATAGCTCGGGCATTGGAGACTGATGCGACCGAGCTCTATGGCTTGGGCATTGGAGACTGATGTGACTGAGCACCACAACTCGGGCGTTGAAGACTGATGTGATCGAGCACCATGGCTCGGGCATTGGAGATTGATGTGACTGAGCACCATAGTTCGGGCACTAAAGACTGATATGACCGAGCACCATGGCTCGAGCGCTGGAGATTGATGTGATCAAGCACCATAGCTCGGGCACTGGAGACTGATGTGACTGAGCACCATGGCTTGGGCGCTGACTACTGATGTGACCGAGCACTATAGCTCGGGCACTAGAGACTGATGCAACCGGTATATCATTTAATTATTGCATCTTATTTTTTTAATCAGATTATAACATCTTTTTACGACAAATATATCCCGAGCCAAATAAACGAATATAATTTTATTATATTTTATTCATATATATAAATTATAAATATTTATTATAATTTATTTATTCTTCAAAATATAAGTAAAAAATAAGTGTCTTATTGAGAAACATAATAATGTTAGCTCAAAAGTAAATCTTGCTAGCTTTCACCTAGCGGTAAAGGAAGATATGTTCTCCATTCGCAGGTACTACTGGGAGTTTGCTTTAAAAATTAAAAATAAAATAAAAAATTTCAATAATACTGAGTAAGAATCTCTCTAAGTCAAGTGTAAAATAAATATATTACCAAAAATCAAACATCCCTATATCAAATACCAAAATGAGTACTCCCTTAATACATGAAGAGGCTTAGTTTATGTTCTCCCAGACGTGATCGAGATAGATTATGTGAACAGATGCTGATGAAAGAGGGGCAAGATCATAATCTTTGGATGAACATTTAAGGGTGAGTTGCATCTGTGTCCTGCCTCAGCCAGGGTTCAGTCTTTTTTTGACTCGTAGGGTCTGCCGGGCCCTGTCCAGATAAGCTGAGGTCCCACCAAACCTGCGAGTGAAGAGACCTAAGTCCTGCACATGCCCAAACAGGAAATCCGGAGTTGGATGTCACCCACTGAATTAAAAGAATTGAAGAGTTGGACAGCCAACGTAGGAGAAATTAGGGAATCCGAGAGCTTAATTTTACAGTCTAATTTGATGTCTAGGTTGATTGTGGGTGATTGTGCACCTTAAAATATCTGATGCAGATGTTAAATATGGTTTAAGATCAAGTAAATTGTTGATCTCAATTTTTTGTGATGACAACAGATGAGCTAATGACAATTCCATGCAACATGTGCCAATGAGATTACATGTGCAATGATGTTGATAAATCAAGTCATATCGACCAAACCATGATCAAGAAATATAGATGATTGCTAATAATATTACTTATTGTTGACAAACTAATTTACACCAGAGTTTCGACCCAGGCTCGGTACGATACGGGTGTACCGAGTGATACACCCTAATATATCAAGTAATTTTATATTTTTTCATACTATAGCAGTGCTACAGTATACTACTATAATACTGTAGTGATACCGAGCGATCCGTATACCGATAACCTGTCGGACCGGTATGTACCGCTCATACTGGGCGGTACACTTCGATACGACAAACCTTGCTAATTTAGCAATAAAAAAATTTACCTAAAATTTCAAAAGCGCTAATCATTTGACTGAATTCAAAGAGATTGATGAACAGTAGTTGAATACTGATTCTGCACTCACCCCAGTAGCAATGATGCACGACTAGACTGCAACAAGTCAGATAATATCAATGAATGACAAGGAGGAAAAATAAGGATCGAAGTAAAATTGATGCAATCGGTTACTGTGCATGCGAATTTGTAAAGGACAGCTTTTGGAAATTTTAACTGAAGAAGAAATTTCAAAAGCGCTAATCATTTAGTTGAATTCAAAGAGATTGAGGATTGACAAACAGTAGTTGGATACTGATTCTGCACCCACCCCAGTTGCGATGATGCACGACTAGACTGCAACAAGTCAGATAATATCAATGATGCGATCGGTTACTGTGCATGCGAATTTGTATAGGACAGCTTTTGGAAATTTTAACTGAAGAAGTGCAATGAGTAGCATCACTACCACAGCAATAACACAATCAGGAATGCCCAAAATTATTTGAGATAGTAGCATACGTCAATCTTTTCAAGATCTGTACAAGACAATAGTCTTAGATAAATCAAGTCAACTCTAGTCAATAAAAACTGCACCGTCAGAAGAAGAAAAAAAAGTACACCGAGTGGATGAGAATTTTGGCTAGATTTTTCATGGATTCAGGCAGCAATCCTGTGAGAGTAGGAGGAAATAAAAAAAAAAAGATGATAAAGAGTCATTACCATCAGATCGTCAAAAAATGGATATTAACCTTACAGAGAAAACAATATCCATGTAAATGACCACAAATACATTATAAACCTTTTGCCAAATTGATGAATGTCATCAAAGGAATCAGTGGAGTTACAAATAAACACAAGCCCACTGAAACATTATAGAAAACAATATATGAGTGCAACAAGGGATTAAACTCCCTCTCTCAAACTGCCCAGCAAGAGAAAACCCCTTGGACCCATACAGCATGTATGATTTTGACCTGGCCTCATCCTTTTGGACCATTTCTGGAATCGGAACATTGTAAGGTATCTAAAGCACACAATCTGGTACAAATCTGAACCTGAAGGTTTAAAGTTTATAGGATCATTCTTCCAACCACTAGACATTCTCATCGATGCACACAGTTTATATGACCATTTTTCCAACCAATAGACTGTGTTTTCATCCGTCTCAAATGCAACACAGAAATATGATGACCAATGAAGATACTCTCCTTATTTAATGTTATACTCCAAACCTTGACAATCTCTGCACCACTTGGGGATCTAGTGTGGACATGCACTGTTTCCATGCTCCATCTCCAAGCATCTAACAAGATAATGTACAATTTGTAATGTTAATTTGGAAAAATGCAAAGTAATTTTCATGTAAAAGAAAGATCTGTACCTGTTTATAACCATTCAAAACTTGGCAAATCTCATTGCGCAGATCCTGGCTACGGATTTCCTTACAAAACAAAGAGAACAGAAGTCAGCCAGTAGATAAAACTAGTTCTAATTTGACATTATAGATTTTGTATGAGATCCTTACATGCCAACTAGCAACAGCTTTACACAAGTAAGCTAGCGAACTCACCACGCCAGAAGGATTCACTCTTACCTACAAATACCACAATCAATTTGAAGTCAACATTATTGATGAACATCATGAAAAATGAAAAGGAGACGAAGAAAAAGTTGGACATACAATTGCACAAAGCCCACGAAATGCATCCTCCTTTTCATAGTCATCTCGTATGCTGCACAGAACATCTTCATAAGAAAATCAAGAGAAGGTAAAGGAAGCCAATTGTCTGTTTAATTAAGTTATCAGCTTTATAAAAAAATATTATACCTACTTGAAGTTTGGAATAACCACTTCATCGTATCCAAAATATTCTACAATATTTTGGAAATATCTAATAACAAGCATGTTCTACAATATCATCAGGAGATCAACACACTTTCCATGCAGAGTCTAAATAATTTAATATATTCTGGAGAAGTCAAACTTTTCTTTTCACAAAAAATGAGAGTTGAAAATTTTAGCACTTAGTAAGGAAGGCGACACAAGTTCACTTGATTATTAGGGTTAAGACAGGTTTTTCTCTTGTGTTTCTTGTGCACAATGGACAGAACAGAACTATAGGGGTATTCCTGAGAACTTGTTGCAAATTGAAATTAGAATATCCTCTTTACGAAGATTGGCAAGATGATTATTCAGAAGCCCAAAGAAAGCATTATCCTAGTTTATGGATTTCAATGAGAAGAAATTTCCCAAAAAATGTAGCTAACCAGAAAAAGTTAAATCCACTACCCGGCACAATCTTCTATTAGAATTTGGCATTCTCTATCAACAAGCAGCATATAGTTTGGTCTCTCAAATACTGGGGATCCCTCTGAGGATGTTTTCCTGCCAAGGAGATGTATTCAGGTAATATCACTCCTTAAACTACAGACACTTAAGTACCTGTTACCTCTGACTAAAATAAGGGATCTCCTGTAATCAATAATTCAAAAGCAATTTCTGCACGATTCCGATACACCCTTTGTTGCTATTTTCCTTTGAATCACCATATGCTACATCTCACAAGTCACAAGAATCGCAACACTCCCATCATCAGCCTAAAACCAAGCATATTTGATTCAATAACATTGGCAATTTACACTTGAAAATAACCATATAGTTAGTTAAGGATATTTATCATGTTTTGGAGAGATCCCTGGATAAATTATAGATTAATTCCCTTGGGACTTCCGGGACACTGCTCACTCCAGAAGAAAATTTAGATTTGTCATCAAATAAGTACTAAAAGTTACTTGATACTCTCCAAGGACACAAAAAAAAAGCAAAATAGAAGCTCAGGTATGCCGCAACTTTACTTTTAAGTCTAGACAGTTCTACATCAAAAGAAACTTCCAAAACTTGTCAAACGAGACCACATGTTGGAGAAAATAAAATGAGCATTTGATGGAACTCAACCTGCATCTATTTTTCATTTTGGACAACTCAATAAAAAATAGAGAATATTTGAGGATAGTTTAAATAAATATTACTTCAATTCCATGGAATAAATGAATGTTTCAAACTTAAAATAGAAACATGAAGTTCAATGTTGGTCAGCAAAAAACAGAAACCATGAATGATATTCAACATATGAGGTTTAAAATATAGTTCCCAATTAAAAAAATGAGATGCTACAGCTAATACAGTGGAGCAGTTGTTCCCACCCATGCAAAGCAGTAACAAGTTCTAAAAAATGGTACAATGCCACAAACTTAGGTAGCAGAGCAGCACTGGAAAAACACATGATTGGGCATGCAACTGAGGCACTAGGCCTGAGAAGGAAAGGACTATGCCAACAGCGAGATAGTTTCCAGTAATAAGAATTTAAATTCTCTTTTTGATAAAAAACGACCTATCCCAGGAAGACATGTATAAAATCAGCCAAAAAGAGATTTTGGAAGCATGTATTCATTTTTACATGATTCTGACAAAGTTCTACTTCAGAGAATGTATTAAACTTCCTAGGTAACAAAAGGAAAAAAACAGTAATAGCATTTTGAAACTTTTACAAATACGAGCAGTCTAGTTCACATGATGGAAGAGAGTAAGCAAAAGAGCTAGTCTTCACATGATGGAAGAGAGTAAGCAAAAGAGCAAGTAACAAATTTCTCTCTTGAAGATTGCATAAGATGACATAATAAGAACCACCATCACTTAACATGTGTACATTTTAGAGACCTAGCAGTAATATCTCCAATAGTCCAAGAAATTTAATTTTTTGCCCAGACCGGTCCATTCGGCATGTGCCAAGACATGGACCGAATTTCGGATGGTCCAGTTGAATGGGTTTTTTAAAAAGGGAACCAAGACTATTTTGCCCTAAAACGCTTGTGAATCCTTACTAGCCCGTCTACCTTCTGTACCGTCATGCTTCCTGCCACACTCTAGTAATTCTCCTCCTATTACTCCTACTACTTGTCCCAGAAGTACATGCCGATGTAACGTCTCGATACAGTGGCATGGACTGGACCTATGTCAGTTTGACCATGGACTGGCATGGGTCCATCACCAGAAATTTCATTCCTTGTAATAAAAAATAATTAAAATATAAGATGATTGATGCAAATTGTCAGATAAAGGTTGTGATTGATTTAGGGTTAAAGAGAATTTAAGTTGGTGGTTTTTTGTTTCACATGCCAAATGTTCTAGAGTTGAGAGTTATATTGACATGGTCCAAAGTGTTTAACCCGGAGAACATAAGATAACCCATCTCAATGGTAGATAAACAAAGCCCTCCCTTTCTCTTTACTAAACCAGATAACCATCCTTTAGCAAAACAGAAAGTAAAAAATTACTCAGCCAGACTAAGATAATTTAACAAACTCCGAAACAAATGCAGCTCAAGGAAACAAAATTCCATCTTAGTATTAAAGGTTGAAAGAAAGGGTAAAACTATAAGATGACTTATTCATACCAAACTACAGAAGCCATTTTCTAGAAAAGCAGAGATATTTTTACATGCATAAAGTGGTACACCATGACTGTATGAAGTGTTCCACATGTGGTGCCATGAGTTCCGGACAAACCCAGGCAAGCCTCCCAAGAGTGATAGCACTGTTTTCCAGCAATGACTTGTTCAAACCCTATGATTGAACAAGAAAATCAGAAGAAAAACTGAGCTAAAAATGATAATAAATCAGAATAGAGTAAGCGTCTCACCTCTGCGTTTTGGAGAATAGGGACCAAACATGATATTACTGCTAACACAACTGGAGCAATTTCTTGATGAACCTGAAATTTGGTAGCAGAAGCAGCATTAAGGACCATTATTTAAAATCAAACACATCTAAGAATATCAAAGAAAAGCTACTGAATCTGATCAGATGGTCATTATTCATGTGTTGACAAGGTAGTGTAGATAAAAATTAATCTCTTAGCTAATTTTTCAAAGACAATAGTGTAGATTACATGATTAGTATCACAATATGCACTGACCTGAACAGCCAATTCTCCAATGGCCCAACAAGCATTATTTGCCACTGACACAGCTTCTTTAACCGCAGCAGCATTCTGCCATGAGAAAATTATGTTAGGAAAGGACATTAGATAGGTTATTCTCTGTCCTTCAATAATGTATTTCCCACCAGTTGTTCGGCTGCAACACTTAGGAAATCTGCTAGACGAGGATGCAGGTGGGCTGGACAAACCTGACTTATTGCAAAAGTTAAATACATCTTAGCACACATAATTAAGAGGGAGCAATCTAACATATGATGACCAGCAAAGTTGAAAGTTTGAAAACTCACTCTTGCAAGATCACCCAGAAGTGCAAAGGCACTTTGCCGAATATCAGCTATCTGATCCATGCAACATTGTAAAAGAAGGTCTCTCAAGTTGGACTTTGCAACCTAACAAACAACACTGGACAATGTTAATCCCATCTGAAGTAGAATTCAGCATTTGTTCTAATTCCACTTATAAATAATATACACCATTTGTGCTTAACATTTAGAATAACATGAAATATGTGTCCTGCCCCTCCCTTACCTCCTCTGCCACTAAAAAAGGTGGAACATGTTTCTCTATGCCAAAAACTATGGTAGATTTGAGAACTATAAGATTATGGCCTATATCATAGTATAAAAGGACATCTTTAAAAATCCCTTTTCTCTTCTTCTTCCTCCCCTCCTTTCCCTCCCCCAACTGTATTCCAATGTACTAACACATGGTATGATGGAACTTATTGGACCACAACCAGTCCAGACATGGACCTGCATGGGTCTGATAACGGAAATTGAATTCCTTGGTGTAAAATACTATTGGGTTAGGTGTCACCTTAAACAATAGATTGATGAGTTAAAATTGTGCCAAACCACAGAAAAGTAGACTGTAATTTACCCTTCCACTGTTACATGCAAAATGCTGGACAGATCAATGAAGAATTAATCTATTTCAAATATAAGAATATACATCTTTTTGCTGCAACATGCTTACAATTAAAGTTCAAAAAGAGGAAACTGCTAAAGAATTAGCCAAAAAACATACCAGGCTCTCTATCCCACCACCCAAGCCTTCAGCAAGCCCGGATAAAAGGTCTAGCGAGCAGACAATGAACTCTTTATCATATTGGACACCTGCTGTGACATGGTCAACCTGAATTTTGTAGCACTAAATATGTCAGGGTGACTGAAACTAAATCCCATTGTTCAATAAGATTTGATGACGACTATCATAACACAAAGTAATTGAATGATATTAGTCATCATTATAGACAATATGGCTATGTTCCAGAAGTTTCTCGAGAGAGAGAAATAAAGATAAGATGATAATCATAAGTGAAATATAAATTAATGAATGAAGAGAAATTTCAAGTATGTTGACAATCAACACATGTATCTAATTCAAAAGCTTGTCATATTAGATGGACCTTTTGATAGCACCTTTATCTATGATGATACAATCACCAGCACAAGTGGACTATCTAATAGGTGTCGCGTCGCCTCGACGACGTCACCCTGCGTGGGAGAAGGAAAAGGCGACGTCGCCGAGGCGATACGACGTCACCGAGGCGAATATATATTTATTAATATATATATATATATATATTAATATATATATATAAACGGGGCGACGTTGCCCCGCCTGGGAGAAGAGAGAGACGACGTCCGAATTATATATATATATACCGAGCGGTATACCGAACGGTATACCACTCGGTATACAGTATCGTACCGTACCGAGCGAGCGTCGATACTCCGGTACGGTACGATATTTCAATCCTTGGTTAACATAGTTACCCGAATGTGAGGTTTCAACTAAAGGCTACAAACATTAGATTTATCAGAGCCGCAGACAAACTAAACACATTAATAGCATCTTATGGAAACTACTCTAAAAACTCACCTCTATGTTCTCTTATTATAATTTCATTAACAAGAATTTGACCCCAAAACATTGCAATATTACAGCTTGCTCTTGTATTATGTCCGTAACAAATTCTAAAGCTTTCTGTTTTAGGATCTCAACCGTTACTTGTCTTTGGTTGGCAATCAAAATAAAATCACCAATCCAAATTCTTTGTCTCCATTCCATGAAAAATATTGACTAAAGATATCAAACTAAAAGCCAAAAAACACGACCATAAAACCTTGTTACTGTTATCAAGGATATGAAGCAAATTAATATATAATGAAAATATAAGCTATAAGTTGTCAAAAAAGGAAGATGAATAATACCTTTGCCAATTGTTGGATCTGGATAAGACCAATGCACCTTTGATATACAGGTTCAGCAAACTGAGAAAATCCTGGTCCTAGAGCCTGAGGAAAAGGATCAATGATTATAAATGGAAAGACTTAAAGATACATTCAACCAAAGAGGAGGCATACAAGTGAAGCTTGTTGCTAGCCATTCAAGACCCACAGAATGCTACCTCAATTTGATTGTTACTACAGTACAGAATCACATATGTTCTTAGATAACTTGCATTTGGGTGTGAGAATGTATGATTAGCTAAAATTTAGCTTTAAATTGGAACATAGACAGTTGCAAGGGATAAACCATCTCTACATGAAAATCGCTTAGACTGTTCAGTCATACATATGATCCAATCACAAGTATGCATATTATTAACACTTCATTTTTTCTGCAGTACACTCTGTTTCCAGTTTCAACTAGAACTACTGATGATGCATTAGAGAAACTCAGCTCCTAATCTGGTTCACAGCCAATGCTCATTAATCAACCATTTTCTTCGCAAACTTCCTAAACTCAGCTCCTAATATATGAACTATGAAACATTAACACCAGATGCATGTCTTTGCAGCCTCGAGACTTTCACAGGATGGATCAAGAGATTGTTCAAGTCATGATGAGATTAAGAAAACTAAAAAATATGCAAAACATACCTGTGAAATGGATGTAAAACATTCAAGCAATGGGAATAGATCTTTGTCAGAGTTTGATAGTTGTTGCCACTTGGTGATCAATGGAGGCATCAATATGTCAAGGTATTTTGGCTGCAGATTAGCATCATATCAAATTAGCATGGGGATATGATCTATCCATAAAGACACAATATGAAGATGCTATTCCTCAATTCAACTCAAAATCTCTGTGACAAGGAAATGAAACAGAAAAAACAGGCTTAATACTGCAGAAAATTATAAAACCTGATTGAGCTCTGAACCCACTGCATCTGCTAGAGTACCAATGGCATCATAAAGAATTCGTAGGTTTCGTCTCTACATAAAGAAAATATATATACAGTGAATGGGAAAGAACATCCACTACATACAACATCTTCTGAACAAATTCCAGCCATGACAATTTCTAAACTAATCATTAGCATCAGAAGAAACCTGATATTTTCCATAGGCACATAACAGATGATGCAAAATGATTTCCAAACGTGGGGCCAATTCATCTGCTGCCTCCTGCCAGGAGTAAGACTCAGCGGTAAAGAAAAGAATTTAAACAAAGTCATCAACCTACAAGCTCAACAATAACCTCTTCAAGTGTCGCGAAAGCAGAGCATGCAGCCTCTTGCACACGTTTGTTGGTGTCCAATATCCTTCTGAGTAGTCCTGTTAGTACTTTGTCAAATTGTTCATAACCATCTTTCTGACCAATACTCTGCATTAGCAAGGAAACATAAACAAGGTGTACACACGCTTGTTTCAATCTTGAAAGAAGATAAGAAAGAAAAATCATAAGCAACACAAATATGCAAAATTAACTATTGAACTCACTACTAGAAAAAAGATAACTTCCAATCATTCCTCGCTGAAAGCAAAATTATGAAGTATATTGTAACACCCCCAATTAGTCCCACATCGGAAGTGGGCAAAGACTAAGAATGACTTATAAGGATCTGATGAGTGTATTACGATAACTCCAACTTAAGCATTTTGGTCAGTGGTTTGGACCAAAATGGAGTTATTTGCTAGTTAGCCTATCAAACTCGGGTTGTGATATTTTGGTATCAGAGCTGACATAGTATTTGGGCAGACTCGGGTTGTGATATTTTGGTATCAGAGCTAACATAGTATTTGGGCATGGTGAGAGAGCTCGTGACATTTTAGTATCAGAGCCGACCTAGTATTTGGGCATGGTGAGAGGGCTCGTGACATTTTGGTATCAGAGCCGACCTAGTATTTGAGCATGGTGAGAGGGCTCAAGTAGGAAAGAGCTACCCATGGATGGAGTCAGAGAACTCCTCACATGTACTATGCTAGGGTTTGATCTGGGTTACGTTGAGCCTTGACGAGGACGTCAAGCTAATTGAGTGGGGAAAATTATAACACCCCCAATTAGTCCCACATCGGAAGTGGGCAAAAACTAATATTGGCTTATAGGGGTCTGATGAGTGTATTACAATAACACCAACTTAAGCATTTTGATCAGTGGTTTGGATCAAATGGAGTTATACGCCAATTAGCCCATCAGACTTGGGTCATGACATGTATTGTACTGGAATGAGGCTATGTGTCATGTGAAGGTTGTTCCAACACACCCTTAACACCGTGCATGGCCTGTGCTGATTGGCACGGACCTTGCCTCAAATGGTGGTAGTAAAACTAAAATCCTTGGTTGAAAGCCTTTCCATTTGGTCATATCATTCGAATTATATAATTGTAATGGATCTAATGTAATTGACGTTCAAGTCTCAGTGCTAGAACTTCAGCGATGGAATATATTTGAGATTTTTTTTAGGCACTAATGAAAATGATATGAGGAAATTGTGATTCAAGCCATTCTAGTCAGTGGGATGTTCTAGGAACAAGAAGTAAAATGGTCTGAAGTGCAATGAAACAATCTATCCACAACAAAGGCAGATAACAGGAATTTCACATGTGGCGACACATTTGATCAATTTGCCTTATGTGGAAATTCTCATTTCTTTTTGTTGTGAGAGTTTCATGATTTATATATTGTTTTTAAGCAATGAGATTCCTAATAATCAACAAATTTTCCGTGTGTGTTCTGAAAATTGTTGGCTTTGCATTTTTTATTTTTCTACTTCTCATGTTTAGCCCTTGGAGATACGTTCTCATAGTCCACATTTGGGGACAATGATTCTTACAGCTAACTCAATCCTCATAAAGCAAATAGTATTGATTATTAGTGTCAAACAAATTGATCTGGCATTGACATTTGACACTAATTGGATGGAGTGGATCCACTGTGATTAACAATGAATCAAACAAATTGATCTGGCACTGACACTAATCCAACAGAAAGTTAAAGGAAAAAGGAGGTCATTTGTCAAAGGTATCCAATAAAGCTGGAGTAAGCTGTACCTGAACTATGAACTTGCTAAAACGAGAAAGTGTCCAACAAGTGATACTCCGTATAAGTGGAAATTTATCATCCAGAAGTGGAATGAGAAATGCAATAATCTGTAAACAGAATAACAATAGCACATCGGTTATTCAAATATAGGGGAAAAAAAGTCTCTAAGATGAACTGCAGTTCAGATTTACAAAGATATGACACCATTATGTGTCTGACATTACATTACAGAAAAGCACAATACCATGTATAACTGGAAAATACTTCAAAAGTCTACCAGTTAACATTAACATAAGCAAGCCATACTAAAAAAAGTTGAACTTGAGAGATTTTTCACTTAAGTCCCACAACCAAACTAGCAATGATTTAATTGTCATGGTTGCTAAAACATCCAAAAACAGGCATAAGTATGCAACTTGAAGAAACATAATGAGACATAATGTTCAGCTGACCAACTACCTGAAAGTCCTCACATAACATAATGAGACATAATGTTCTGGACATAAAAGACAGTAGGTTGATGCAGGTCATCCACATTCTGTCTTTAGTTTCCCTGCCATTTGTCTATTTCACAATGGACTCTAGTATAAACACGTACAGCCAGTATAACCAACCAAAGAAATTTTGTGAGAACTGCATAAGAAGACTTCTAGTTGTGCATTGTAGAGTGTAAACCACTCAAGTTTTCATCTGATAAGTGAGCAGCTGATTACAATGTACCTTCCTTCTAACTCCCATCCCTAAATAAGGAAAAGAGAAGTAGCTTTCATGCTTTAGTCTTTGACTCTTTATTTAGTCTGATTATGCTTATAACAAGGACTTCAATGAGTTTAGGTGTGTCAAGTGCACGTAACAACTACAGCCAAGCCACCAAATAGCTACATGATGCAAATGATAATTTACAAAATTACAATTAATCCATCAACTACTCCAAAAGAAACATCTGTGATAATTTACAAAATTACAACTAATTCATCGACTCGAGTTACAGTACTGCAATTGAGAAAAGATATTTCATGCTAATATTCATATGATTGTCCTTCATTACATGGTGAAAGTATTTTGTAAGCTCTTCTGCTCAAGATCACTTGAAAACAGCTTTTCAAGTCAACATGCAAATGAATATCTTTGAAACATGGAGCAATTCCAATCACATTATCTTCTCTCTTGACTGCTGATGCAAAATATATATGAGACCACAGATTCTGAGATGATCGAGAACATTGTTGCTAACATCTAGGCATCTGCCATTAACACACAAGAAATTCCTCTGCTAATAATATTTTTTTTGCAAAGCGTAAGTGATGAAGGCAGGATTCGAGTCCAATCCTTGCAATAAACTGTCAAAATCTCTATCAGCTATGATAGCTAACACCTTCTAAAAAAATATATCGGATGAACTGATGAAGTTTCAAACTCTCAACTTTTGATAAGAGGATCTGGCACATCATCACCAAATCAATGTTTTAGATGTAAAAATATGATGGATGAGATTTCGAGCTCTCAACCTTTGGTAAATGAGTCTAATACCCCACCACCAGACCAATGTTTAAGATATTGTTGATGATATTTTCTAACTAAACTAGTTGTGGCTAGTGGTGTAATAAGTTCTTTTTATTGGATTGAAGTCAATGAATAGTATTTTGCTAGTTTATTTGCCAGAGGTTGTTAGTGCAAAGGGATAGACAATTATTTTCAGGATTGGCAAAAGCTTCATGATCCCCATCATGGAATCTTAAAATATAGAGATAGTGAGATGCATCCCATAGATCACAAGGAAATCCACCAGACTCATTGCAAAGTCAGCAAAACAAATAAATCTTTTGATATGGCAACAGTAGTATCATTATATTTCAGTGACAAGTTCCACATCATATCTCCTGGTAACCATTGCTTATCATAAAGACATAGTAGCTTGAAGAGGTTGATTGCTAGCCTTGTTTGTGCCTCTCACTATCATTTCATCTGCCTAGAGAATCTCAAGTTGAGATAATTAAACAAACTAACACAATAGGAATACAAGCTGGTCTTATCAACCAAATGCTTAGTTATCAAGCAGAGTTATAAACTTATAATTATAACTGGCATCATCTGAAAATAACAATTATATAGGACATACTAGTTGCCTGCATGTCATGTCCACTGTTTCCTAGAAGACTATACTGATCAAGCAAGAAATCTAAAAGTTTTTACATAAAAGTAATGACAAGCTAAATTTTATAGCAGGCTAAAACTTGGTTATACCATTAAAAAAATTCAGTCATGACGCCTAACATGAAGATTCCCAACTGCTAATATCTTTCTAGCATTAATTAAAGCACAAGAAGTTGAGACAAAACCAGATTAAGAAGCAATAATATTAAATAACATTTTGTTTCTTTTAATAAGGCTGAATAGTGTAAAACCTCCTTAGCTAGCTAGAAAAATGTACCTCAGGAAGATGGGGATAAAGTCCATTAATGCATCCCTCTGCAATGGCCCCAATAGCCAAAACAGCAGCTTCCCTCTCCTTCCAATTAGAGTCACTTGTAGCTGATAGCTTTTGCTGCAAATGTCAGAAGAATACAAGTGCATGCAAATTATTGGAAATAAACAACTTCTGAAGGATCAGTTATTAACTTCCATGTATGTTAATGCTTATATGATTATTCACTAATGCATGCTGTGGAAACATTAAAAGTTCCAATAACTGTATCCTGATAGAATTATAAGTTACACATAAGATTCTAAAGCTGTATGATGCAGCCTTTGGCTATTTTGGCCAAATACAGTTAAAAGTCATCTCATTGTATAGTGATGAAGCATGATATGTTCTTCAGGCAATATGAAGATCATCAATCTTTTATTTACAAGAATCAAAACTCCAAGACTCGTGACTCTTTACTTTAATATATCTGTGCTAGGAGCTAAGACTGAATTCACTATGAGACCCTCTGGTGGTATTTTCATTGAATGGGAAAAATTAACCTTCTACTGATCATTGTATCAGTGACTAATTATCTACTGAACTATCAAATTATTCAAATTTCCCAAGACTAAAAGACTGGACCTTCACTAGATCTAGGTCTAGTTCTCCTCTATTAGAAACTAGTCCTTCCAGTTTCAAAGTATTTGAAGTGACTTCAACATCATCCAATTCCTCTTTGAAAGGAGCTTGGACCCAACTTCATCACTGGAATTGGGGAATTATAATGATTTCACTGGAAACAACTTTATTGAGCTTCATATCTCATGAAGGAAGTTCACTTGGTCAACTATGAGGTCTTACCTTGTTAAGAGTTAAGACTTCATATGTTTCCAATCTCCCTGCTCTGGGATCAACTTCTTCCTATATCATAGGTTGCTCATATCACATTCTAATTATTTTACAAATCCAACCACAGACAAGATCAAACCAGTTAAGATTTGCGCTATAGACTCAAATATTTCTTAATTAAACCAATGATCCACCAATCGGAGATTGAGCCATCTCCATCAGAAGGGATAAATATATTAAATACTTTCATGCTATTGCTAAATGGCAGAGGTCTAATTTCAATTCCTTAATCAAGGATGGAAATGGATATGTGAAAAACCCATAGAAATCCAAAAGTTAGTTCTTACTTTCTATAAGTTTTCTATTACCCATCCCTTGATTGGGTCAGAATACCTCAAACTAATCCAGATCTCTCAGCTAATCTCAAAATGTCATTCTCAAGAAAACCATCTTTTCCCTAGGTATGGGCTTTTTACAGGAGCTTTGTGATCTAATAGTTTTGAGCAGGGTTCTCAATTTCGATGTGTGCCACCCGGTATGGGCGGGACATACCAGTCCAAGAGGATATCGATACGTGGGGGTAGTACATACCAGTCCAAGAGGATATCGATACGTGGACCGCCCTCTACCGGGTGGTACAAGTGTTTTGATCCCATATCGAGCGATATGAGGTCTGTACCGAGTAGTAACGATCAAAATCCGACTATAACCGAGACGTACCAGTTGATACGCCTTGAATTTTGACCGTTACCAAGGTGTACCAGTTGGTACGCCCCGGATTTCAACCATTATCGAGGCATACCGATCGGTATGCCTCGATATTTTTGGACTGTTACCTCTATGTATTTTTAGAGGTTTTTCAACTCTTTTTGGGCATACCGTAACGAGCAGGACTTGGTACACCGGTATGGATCAAAATTGAGAACCTTGATTTTGAGATCTTATTAAATAAGCCGCCTATACATCTTTCAGCAAATCTCTCAAAAATTTAACTTGATCTAGAAATTTAATCAAGTCATTATACTTGAGGATGAAGATATCAATGTGAACCAACTTAGATCAATTGACCTATTTAACTACAACCATAAAATTCTGCAAAGCTGTACAGCAAATTAGTTGTCCCCTGGTGAACTTGATTTGTCCTAACCAATCAACATTCATTGATCGTAGAGGCCTTGTGAATTGTTTCATGACAACTCACAAAAAGATTCGCCTCTATACAAGAGATCATACAGAAGACCACTTCAAGAAGGCATTTGATAAGGTTCGTTGGCACTTAATCTTAGGTGTGTTTAAAGCTGGGGGCTTTGTCTCTAAATGCATTTGTTGGGTGGAAACCTACCTCTGTACCTCCTCTATGAAATTTAGCTAAATGAATCACTGACTCCCTACTTCTCTACCAAGTGGAACTGCATCAAAGTGATTCCCTGTCACCACTTTAATCATCCCAGCTGCAGATCTCCTCACCAAATCATTGAACCTAGAAAAGAAGGCTAGTCCAACCAATGGCCCAGGCACAACTAAACCCTTGACTTGATCTTTAGTTCTTTAATTCACAATTATGCTCTCATACTACTGCCATGGAGGAAAGGCATCTTATTGGGCTAATGTAGCCCTAACCTTTTCCAAGATTTGTTTGGGTTTAGATATTAATTTCTCCATGAGAAAATTAAACCACATTGGGCATAATTTTGTTAGGGGGCATCTACCAGCTACAATTCTCAAGTACAAAGCATCAAACTTCACCTACAATAATATCTTGGTCTCCCACTCAAGCTTGAAAGATTGCTGCTACCTGACTGGATGGCATTTTGTGCGTGCTAATCTTCCATCCATTTTTCTTTATATTCCTCTTTCATTCTTGGCTACTAAAGAGCAGGGACAAGATAAGATGAACCTTCTTATGGACAGACCAAAAATCTATATAAAGCGGCAGGTCCCTAGTTAATCAGTAATCTGTAAATCAAGGATCCGGATAGCATTAGAGTTATCAACATAAAGGATTTTAACCATGCTATTCTGAAAAATGGTGATGAAGAAATTTTCAAAATGTTGTTGCACCTTTGAGAGAACTCATACACATATTCCAGGATGAGAAAATGACTCTAATAATAACATAATGAAGCACTGATTTTTCAGAGGAATGCACTCTGTCAAACGGTTCCTTTGCATCTCCTCACAATTTATATTGTGCAATGAACGAAGTATTAGATTACAGGAGGATGCTTAGGTGGGACCCTTCGCTAGGAGCATCTTTATAACAATTGGGGCTGATACATGCTTGCATACATACCATACTCTCATCTTTATAGGGAAAACTTTTCTCTATTGATTGCAGTTAATTTTCCTTTTCACTCATTTCTTCTCTAGAATAACCCATCTTCTCTGATAAGGATGAGATCAATCTTGGAAATAGAATCCTCCTCAGTTGCATCCTTCAACAAACTCCTCAACTTTGGGGGTTGTCTTTTCCCCTTACAAAACATACGTGGAAAAGGGTGAATAACTCAAGACAAATGTTTTGTAGCTGGCCATTAAGAAAAAAAGTATAATCTATGTATATCTTACTAAAGAAACGTCTCATGGGGACAAGATGGCCCTTGTCCTCTTTCCCACCTGATATTGAGACAATGAACCCTATTTCCGCTCTATTGGTGCATGGGTATCTATCAAGATTTGGAGTCTCTTCCTTTCACCTTGGTGTAGTTCCTCTGTTCTTTAACCTTTTTTCTTCTTTTGCCTAATCATTCTTTTCTAATATTTCCCTTTTTGTACTCAATCCACCATCTTAATTAAATAAGCTTGGAGATAAATGAGTTTTCTTTAAAATCTACCATTTTCAGTATAATTAATTACCTGCACAAAAGCCTGCTCTTGCACTCTCACTACCAAATAAAGTTTAATGGGTCAAACAAAGTTGATCAAAATTAAAATTATTTAAGGAGTTAGTGCATCAAAAATATCCTAACAGCCAAAACTGAATCAAATGCTCTTTTCCAATAACCAGTTAATGCATAGATAAATTATGTGATTACCTGAATCAAAGGCATCAAAGTAGGAAGAATTTCATCTCCAAAAACATTTGAAAGGATATCTAGTCCAGCTGCGCTACATTTCCTCAAATTCCAAGTGTTGACTGTATCCTCGTCCTGTAGACAACAGCAACAAAATAAAACAAAAATAAAACTCAGAAAATGTTGATTAAAAACATAGGAATCAAATGGCAGTAATTTCCATCTGCATCCATATAACACTGGTGGTGGCTGTAGAGTATGACAAAATAGAGTATGAAACATGAAAACCACAAGCTTGAGAAGATACATCTTCCATATTATCAGATCCATGGAAGCGTGATGAATGAAAACGAGGCTTCAGATCCTGTTAAGAAGACAATTTCATATCATTTACAAACAAGTCAATGGGAGTTTAAAACTCAGTGACAAACAACCAACTATCAAATAGCGGTACCAAGTTGTGCAAATCCTCTCAACGGAAAATAAATACCTGATCTCTATCTGGAAACGACTCATCTTCCTACAAGCAAAAAGACAATATTAGGAATCCAATTTACCACACAGGAGTTCAACGAAAACACAGAACAAGCACCACTAACTGAATCACAATAAAAAATGAAGCACACCTCGGCATCAAAAAGTGTCTCATCATCATCAGCATAGGCCATATTCGACATTAATACCTACAGAATTTTTTGCGTAAAGCATAACCATTACTAATGCAAAATAGAAATACATTTTGAATTGTCTGCTGATAGGAACACAAGATATACTGGAATCAAGCGTGGCAAATACTCTCTTAAGGAATCTGGAGGCAAAGTACCATCACAATATGCAGACCTGAAACACCAGAATCATGAAAAGTCAGAACGAGCCAAATTTCTTTCTCTTCCTTATGCTTGAAGAATAACATATAACTTGGTCATAATTTAGATCTACAAAGTGAAAGATGCACAAAGGAAATTCAAATCCAAGCACATACTCAATATCTATTTGTGGATATAGTGCCTTATCTTAAACTTGTGCCAACCAGTCAACCTAATCTCATTTCCTCTTCCAAAAGGTAAAAATAGATCAGCAAACACTAAGAAATCTGTTTGTGCACTATCCCTGAAGGCACATAACTCAAGTCCAAAATTACAAGTGAACTATAAATCACTTGAAGCAAAAAAAGTAAAAAAACAAAAAGGAGAAAAAAAATAGTTGAGCATCAATGTTGTTTACCTAACCAAATCAGACAACAGCAATAGCAAAAAAAGAAAAGGTAAATCCCCTTAGTTGCTTGTAAGTAATTTTTGGTTTATTACAACAGAAACAGTAAGTGAATCTGTGAATGTACACAAGAATATATCACATTGGCAATTGACTTCAAAGATGACTTCAAGTGTTAGTCAATTTCCTTTTTTCCATTTGCAGCAAAAATATTGATAACAGATAATTAATAAGAAGCTCGTGTGTCATCCATGGATAATGAAAAGCCAGTTGCATTTTACTAGCTCACAGTCACACAGTACAAAACCCACTGAACATACCAAAATTCACAAGCTTCGAGAGAAACTTCATCATCAGGGTCCTTATTGGCTTGCAAGAGATACTCGATTACATTTCTCAAATGGGGCTGCAATATCCAGGTCAATTATTACTTAGAGACATAATCAACAAAAAGAAAACAACAACATGCACTAGCAAGCTTATATATATTTGGAGTCTCTAATTGGAGGTATGAGTCCAATGTACCAAATATTGGAAACTAATATAAATTTAGCTCATTAATTTTATAAGCTTGGAAAACTTGAAGATCTTGCAGTAGTGCTTACCAGAGAAACCAAAATAGGGACAAATTCATGATTTGATGCAGGCTGTAGCAAAGCCTGGATAATCATGCTTCATATCTCAATGCATGGTTTGCAATATTGTATCATACCGCTCGGTACGAGTAATACATACCGGTCCAATAGAGGGCAGGTTCGGGCGGTACATCAGTACACCTTAGTGTATCATGTGTCGATACATTCGGTACAGCTCGGTACGTATCGTACAGACAGCTGATCGGTACACCGGTATGATACGGTATTCAGAACCTTTGGTACGTACCGTACAGACAGCTGATCGGTACACCGGTATGGTACGGTATTCAGAACCTTGTCTCAATGTGTACAACAACAGGATTGTGCCAGCAGGTCTTAATGTGTACAACAACAGGATTGTGCCAGCAGGTATGCCAACCAATATGTTGGCATTCTGCACCATGCCCATATCTCAGTGCCCAACCAAGAGAGGGCAGTAAAACCAACATGGGAATCCATGGACGCAACAGCAAAAAGACCTTATAATTAAGCAAAAAGTTTCACATACCTCCAGGAATGATGGTCGAACTTCTATTAGTTGGACAAAGGCAGAACAGACCTATGTACCATAGGAAATAATTACAGATCAGAAAACAAGATGACAATGTTAAAGGTAACAAATAATTCTATATCATCAATGAATAGTGTGTCAAAAAAAATGAAAAATAACAGCAAAATCTGCTCTAAAGACAAATATCAGTGTGAACTTTTTAATTTTTTTGTCAACAAGAATGTCATCAATATGATTCATCTAAAATCCAACCATTACTAAATTCTGCACTTCCAAAACTCATAATCCATGAGTCAATAGTATAAAACTTGATGAAAAATAAAGAAAAACATTAAGAAAGTTAAAAGTCAAGAACGGACCAGTTTTCGCACTTCTGCAGAAGGGTCCTTAGCAAGATGAAATAAACCCTGAAGGTACTGATCCATGGACATAAACAAGGCCTGCATAAGGATTTAGATTACATCAAGAAGACAATAATTTAGTTTTGCAAAGGCTTAAAACAAGTGTAATGTTGTCTTCTACTTACTGCAGGCATGACTACAATAAATTGATTGATAGAGCCCAACGATAGCTTTCTCAATATGGCATGTGGAGACTGGAAGAACTGAACCAGAGACAAGAAAGAAACATTTTTTTTTTGCTGACTGTAAGGTCCCAGTCACTAAAGGAAACCATAGTATACAAAAGAAAACAAATTAAGGTGAATTAAAAGGTAAAACTACCTGCAGCAATCTTGGCATAAAAATATTGATGGGGCGTTCAGAAAATCCTGGAACATCCACATCAAGCTCTTCGGGGACATCCTCGCAAATCTATCATAATGAAGTAAAGGTAATTTTTAGTTTTATATGGAAAGTATATAACTCTTTAGGGGGAAACTTAAAATGATACAAACTTCACAAGTTGCAAACATGATATCTTAATTTCATAATATTTTCATGGGCAAATTTTCATAAGGTATTTTTACAAATAAGGTTATCCAATTCATAAAGAAGCAAGAAAAATCTAGTAAGGAGCTACAAGGGCAGGAATTGTAGCTAAGCATTTTACAGTAAGCAATGCTAAGATTAAGCATATTAGGTAGTTTTTAGCAAGCTCTCTGTCACTATAGGCTTACATCAAATATCCATTTTATGTTTTCATTTTTTTAATGCCTGAAATGGATGACTAGGCATATTCAGGATAAACTTCCCTATATTTGTTGTTCATTGATAATATTTTCTGATTGCAGTTTAGTTGACATTATTACAGAACTTAAGTTATGAAGATAAATATTAGAAACTAAGGATTTTAGTCTTTAGTTTTTAGCAAACTATGAACTTAAGGTTTTAGCAAGCTCTCTATTACTATAGGCTTACATCAAAGATCCATTTTATGTTTTCATTTTTTAATGCCTGAAAGGATGACTAGGCATATTCAGGACAAACTTCCTTATATTTGTTGTCCATTGATAATATTTTCTGATTGCAGTTTAGTTGACATTATTACAGAACTTAAGTTATGAAGATAAATATTAGAAACTAAGGATTTTAGTCTTAGTACGACTAGAACTGAATATATAAAAAGAAACTTAAGAGCAATGCTTTTAAACCGTACCGTACCACTCGGTACACAAACCGCCCGCCACCGGGTGGTATCAATGATATAGCCCCGTATTGGACGATACAGGGCTGTACCAGGCAGTAATGATCGAAACCGATCGTTACCAACTGTAATAGTGCTCCCTCAAGGGTTTTTAAATCCTTTCCTCCCTCCTATTTCAATCTATTTCACTCTCTCACTCTCATGAACTCTCTCAAACTCATTTTTTCTCATATTTTCACTATCGTAAACTCAACAAAACAACGATTTATGGATTGATTCAAATTTAGGAGGCTAATTTGGGAGAATTAGGAAGAAGAACTTCTTAATCAAGATGTATGTATTCTCTTTTTAGATTTTTATTGATTTATGTGATAATTAAGCCTATTCTATGTGATGTATGACTTAATGTCTAATATGTTGTTTAATATGTTTTTGGTGGTAGAATAGTATTAATTAGGTTTTACTAAAGTTATTTAATGCTGTGATTAGTGATTTTAATGATTATTTAATCAAAATTTGATCGATATTAGGTCAATTCAATGTTTTTAATGCCTATTAAGGTGTTTGACATATTTATAGTGTTAAAAGAGAAGTAATTAGTGGGTAATTAACTATGTTAATCGTGTGATTAGTGTATCTAATAATAATTTAATCGAAGTTTGATCGATATTGAGTTAATTCAATGTCTTTAATATCTATTAACGTGTTTGACATGTTTATAATATTGAAAGAGAAGTAATTAGTGGATAATTAACTACGTTAATCGTGTGATTAGTGTATCTAATCATGATTTCATCGTAATTTGACCTATATTGGATCAAAATTACGTATTTAATACTTCTTTTATATGTTTCATATATTTATGATAGTAAAATAGGTTTAATTAGGTTTTAATAAAGTTATTTAATGCTGCAATTAGTGGTTTTAATGATGATATAATCAAAATTTGATCGATATTGGGTCAATTCGATATCTTTAATACCTATTAGGGTGCTTTACATGTTTATAGCTTATTTGATTTAAATTGGTACGAGCATGGTACCAAAGAAACAGTCATATGATGACACATAGGCTCAAGCCCGAAAGATAGATAGGAACCGTCATCGTTGGCAATGTATTTATTGTGACAAAATTGGCAAGGGTTGAGGAATCACTCGGGTGAAGATGCATTTGGCTGGCGTGTATCCCAATGTTACAAAATGCAAGACGTTCTGACGGAGTTCCGTAAATCATTTCAAAACAAATTACAACAAGCAAGAGAAGATACAATCGAAAAGAAGGCAAGAGTTAAGGAAGAATATTGTAGGGCTATGTAGGAACCAGTTTATGACGAGTATGAGGGTCGCGACGATGAAGTCGACCTAGATCTCACAACTGGTATTCGTGCATCATAGGAGCATCAGTATATGTACAACGAAGCAATGAGGTATCGACGACCTGACTCGCAATAGGAGCATGGCGATGACAGTGGAATCCAGAGGTCGACCAGCATGAGGCAACCAACTGCCCCTCATGCAGTGGAATCCAGAGGTCAACCAGCATGAGGCAATCAACTGCCCCTCATCAGTTAGGCCGAACTAGTAGCATGAGGCATAGTAGACTCTGTGGTTTTATAAGAGGTCTTGGCAAGAGGTCCACACCAGATATTAATAATATTGATCCGCAAGTCTATCCTCCACAAACAACAAAACAAACGCAGATTGACGATGCAAATACAAAAGAAAAGAAGCAAGATATTGAAAATGCAATTTCAAAATGGTTCAACTTCCACATAATTCTAGGAAACACAACCCAAGGTCCATATTACCAGAGCATGATCTCCTGTATTCAAAAGTCTGGCATAGGGATCTAACCTCCAACACTAAGAGAGATTCATGACGTGTATTTAGATGAGGAGGTGGCAAAACTAAATGATTGGATCAAATTCTTCAAGAGACAATGGGACGAATATAGGGTGATACTGATGTGTGACAGTTAGACAGGACCAACAAGAATGAGTATCATCAACTTTCTTATTTATTGCAACAAATGAGTGGTGTTTCATAAGTTAGTTAATACTTCTGATAAGATCCAAGATGCAAACTATATTGAGAGCTTGATGGACACCGTAATAGAGGAGATCGGACCACAATACATTGTCCAAATAGTCACCGACAATGGAATGAATTTCAATAAGGCTGGTTTGCAATTAATGGAAAAAAGAAAAACATTATTTTAGACTCCATGTGTAGCTCATTGCATGGATATAATGCTTAAGGATATTGGTGAGCTGGACGCGGTCAGCAGGTGTGTAGCTCGAGCATAGTCAATTACAAATAAGATCCAAGATGCAAACTATTGGTGAGCTGGACGCGGTCAGTAGGTGTGTAGCTCGAGCATAGTCAATTACAAAGTTTATATATAATCATCATTGGGTCCACTCTTTAATGCAAAAGTATGTAAATGATGAGATACATTCTTATATGTGGCACTATTCTTACCTAATTTATATTAGTTTTGCTAAAACTATAGTAAATGTATATTTATATCTAATTTAAAAACCCTATCCTAACTTTTTTTTCTATTTTTCAAGTATTTTCGGAGGATTTGATATGTATTTTAGGATACCACTTGGTACGTCGTATCGTACCATACCGAGCAAAGCTCTGTACACCGGTACAGTACGGTATTCAAAACCCTGTTTGAGAGGTAAAACGAAAGAAATTTTTGGAGAACAAAGAGTTCTGTTAAAATTAATGGGAAAAAATTCCTAGAAGTAAATTGATGATAAAAAATGAAAACATGATCTAGAACCAAAAATCATACTATGAGACAATATTATCTACACCTTAATGATATGTATACACTAAATTGTTAAATTTGAGTTATCAGCACAAATAGTAGATCACTATGTTTCTTCCAAATGAACATGAAGATGTGGTACACATTTTGGAAGAAAAAGAAAGAAGGCCACCACAGCAATGCAATAGGAAAAACAAGAAAGCAGAAGTAATACAACATGAAAATTAAGACAAACAATGAAGAAGCAAATTATAAAATAGAGCAAACTCAACATAGCAGCAAGAAAAAACGAAACAAAGAAGGAGAGGGCAAACCATTAGAATACAACAACATTAGCATCCTACTCCTACCTTCAGAAAAGAGTTTTAATCAAGGAATTTATGTTTCACTTATTTTGAAGTGCATTCGACCACATGATAGTGGCTCATAGTTAGTGTAACATCTCTTGAAACCAAGGATTGAAATTTTGTACCGTATCAGTATATCTAGCTTTGCTCGGTATAGTATGGGTATGGGAGTACCGTGCGATATATATATATATATATAATTAAAAAAATCTAAAAAGGAGGTGTACGTTGCCTCGGCGACATCGCCTCCTCCTCTTCTCCTCGTCGCCTCAGACAAGAAGAAGAACACGATCTCCTTCATCTCCTCATCTGTGGTGTTCGACGAAGAAGGCGACGAAGACGTCGAAGGTCGCAGATGTCTCCGGCCTTCGGCGAAGAACGTAGCGAAGGCCGCAGACGTCTCCGGCCTTCGACGAAGAACGCAACGAAGAAGCCACAAAATCGCATACGAGGCGATGAAGGAGACAGCCTCTTCCGTTGCTCTAGCCACCACCTGGTCGTTACCTCCTGGATAGAGATCATCGAGGGAGGGTGACGCCGGATCGGGACGCATCGAGGTTCTCTCGATTCTCCCTCTTCTTCGACCGCTCTCTCTTTCTTCTTCCTCCTCCATTGACGCTTCTTTTTCCCTCGCCGTAGCCAGACTGATATTGTCCGGTAGTAGGCGGTCACGGTCGAAATCGACCGCTACCGCCCGATACAACCCCATATCGTCCGATACGGGGCTATATCAAGTGTTCCACCATGTCGCGAGTGATCCGTGTACTGGTCTACTGGCGGACCGGTACATACCGCTCGGTACTGGCGGTATCATTCGAAATTTAAAACCTTGCTTGAAACTATTTAGCATCGTGTGGGTACTCATACAAACTATACTTAGTACTTAATCGAATATTTATTAGCTTATTGGCTCTCTCAATTATACAGCAACAACTATGACAAGATATAAGGGCCCAACCATCTGCAATCATCTCCATGGGTCTTTTACTATTACTAAGCTATGATAAGGGCAGTATCATTAGTCAATGAGGAGACATAAATCCCCATTTATTATAGTTTTCTCAAGTCTTCTCTACCTCACCTAACACCATTAATCCTAGTTAAGCTCACCTCATCAAATCGGTGCATCTAAACATCCAACTGACTTTGGGGTTATATAATTTTGCAAAAGCATGCCAATTATTGGAAGTCATAGCAGTTAAATGATACACAAATCTTGTTTCTAAGAACAACAACCATAAATCATGTAAGTACGGAAAAACACTAGTACTTTTGAGTATAAGGAAATAAAGGTTATTGAGATAAAAGCTAAATTAAGTTTCTTCAGAAAATTGCAAATAAGGGGAAAAAAAGAAAAGAAAGTGAGAAGAATTCAAACTACATATTTGCAAGGAAAGCTACCTTGTATATAGCATCCATAGCACCTTCCATATGATTAAAATCATTACTGGCTAAGCATCGAGCAAGAACCTGTAATAATTCTGGCCAGCCAGCAACTCTGTCTAACTGAACTAGAACACTGATAATAGTACCAACTGTAGATCGAATCGTCCTATCTGATGCCCCTAAACAAGGCAACAATTCTGACTTTATATATTGCCGATATGAAGAAGACAAGGAACTGAAAGTTGCCCTGAGATTGTTTTTCAACAGCAAACCAGCAGCTTGTCGTACTTCCAGTGATTTACCCTGGTTTAATTAAAATACATATTTCAAAGAAGTTAAAATGCTTCAAACATTAATAGATGATGAACTGCCATTTCAAAACCAGGATTTTAACAACATGGAGTGATCAAAAATTATTCAGTAGCTGTACAATTCAAGTTGTAGTTAATTCAGCAATGGAAATTGATTACTCTGAAAGAGAACCAAAAGGACAAAGACATGTAAAATGTGAGGAAGTCATTCAGAAGTACAAAAATAAAAAAATCAAACACACACAATCAACTAAAATCCCACCAGAAAATTCAACATGTAACACCTGAAAAATGAAGCTAGTGCAAAGAACAAAAAATGAACTTGCCTTCAAATTCACCTTTAGATTTCATAAAGCTACACCTTCCAGGAAAAAAAATACTGTCATCTACCAACCTCTTGTACAACAAATACTGGAGTACTTAATTGACTCATATAATGTGCATCAAAGAACCAAATCACTTTGATATACCTTGCTCATCATTTCTTCAGCTTCAAAAACCCATGAAACTACTTTTGACCAATGCACTTGTATAGTTCATCAGCACGAATTAATCATATGTATAAACCTTTTTCAAAAAAGTGGAAAAAACTTACTGAAAGATCATGAAACTAATTCCCTTCATCTTTTCAAGAACCAGGAAAAAGATTCCAGCAATTTGATTATAAAAATTGAATTATTTGCTTTACGTTAATAATACTTCAAAGACTAAATCCAAAATATTAATTTGAGATAAAAAGTAAACTTCAAAGACTAAATCCAAAATATTAATTTGAGATAAAAGATAAATTAAACATGTGTAAAAGTAATAAACTGTCACAGAGAAATTTAGTCCAATCAAACACCTGATAATTCCCTCGCTGAAAAACTTATGCCTCTGTGCCAAATTGACAGCTAAACCAAAAGATCCAGAACAAAATAAACAAATACAAAGATAAAATCCTCTAGTTTCGTCCATCATCTTGAGAAATTATATCATTTTTTAGCCAAATATACTATAAAATATTATCAAATTTGTAAATTTTATCATTTAAAAAAGAAGTTGCTTATGGCTCAACTATCATTTGGTCAATAAGATGCAGGTTTTCTAATGGATTGGTAACTCTGGTAGAATATAAGCCAACTGACAAATCTAGTAAGCATTGTACTAGTCATGCATTATGTTGATACACCACCTTACCAAGAGTCCAAGACCATGTTGTTACCGTATCTAAAGCTGTCACAAGAACCCCATGCAAAACCTAGCTCAAATCACTCTCTAATCACATTGTCTTCCAAGTTGCATAACTGTAAACCATATTACCATCTCATCTAAGAACACCAAAATCACCAAACCTCATAATAATGAAGAAAAAACACACTAAATATGAGGTAATAAGTATATTCTATCTCTACTTTTTATCCACCCATTTTCCATTTAGGCCTCTAAATTCCAAATTTTCATTCAATATCAATATCTAAAAAAGGCATATCATTTTTATTGACTCATCATAAAAAACACACTAAATATGAGGTAATAATTATACTCTGTCTCTGCTTTTTATCCACCCATTTTCCATTTAGGCCTCTAAATTCCAAATTTTCATTCAATATCAATATCTAAAAAAGGCATATCATTTTTATTGACTCATCATAAAAAACACACTAAATATGAGGTAATAATTATACTCTGTCTCTGCTTTTTATCCACCCATTTTCCATTTAGGCCTCTAAATTCCAAATTTTCATTCAATATCAATATCTAAAAAAATCATATCATTTTCATTAACTCATTGTCAACTAATCCATCTTTACTATTAAGGTCTGGACATATCAACTAGTTTTCTTAGCATTCTTTAATATTTTAAGCATTACCCTTCATTCTTAGCTTAAAGCTTAAGTTCATTGAAGAAAATTAATGTTTAATATTTTCCCATATTCAAGTCACAAGTTTCCTTCTAGTTCTTGTTTATAGACCACTACATGATATTACATCAACACAATGTATGTTCTCTAGCCAACAAGCAAATGCCCATTTAGTTGTATCTCTTCCCAAATCCCAAAGCCATCCATGCTTCTCTTCTAAGTGCTCATGCCATGCCTATTAATGATAGCACAACGTATGTAATCATGATTAATTGATACTATTAAGTTAGACCAGGAGGTTGACATATAATATCAGGCTTTGAGACAATAACAAATCGGTTGAAATTTTCAGTTTTAAGTTTCTGATGAGGCTGTATCCCAATGAAAAAAAAATTACCCTAGGAGGTTGACACATAATATCCAGATTCTGCTTCACCACAAAACATAAAGCTCAATCATTACTTCGAAGCCATTTTTTACTGAATCTTTTGTACCACTAATGCATGATTTTTGTAGCAAGGCTCTTGGGTCTCCCCGAAGCGGAGGCATGCTCAGTAAGAAAACAGAAGTTCTATCCCTTCTCAAACTTACAGCAGGTCCCCATTCATTTAACTTTAAGTTGCAGTCACATTATTCGCTGACATATAAATGAATTTCAGAAGGTGCTTGATTGTTTGCAAAACTGAGATTGCAAGCATCCAATTATAAGAATGAAGCAGCTAATAAAGGGAATTACAGCTGCATTTGCCATTCCATCTTGCAACCATAACCTACAAAACTTCTTACAGATAGTTTGGTCACAGATCTGCACACTAGAAGTTGGGTTCTGACCTTTGCATTTGCAAATTCAACGCAACCCCGATTATGGACAAAAAGAAACACATACAACCAAGAACAGCTCGAGAGGATTCTTTCACAACCATCCAAGAAGACCTTCAGAGCATTCTTTCACAACCATTAGCTACCCAAGGGGGAAAAAAATATTAAACTACATGCCCAAAGATGACTACAACATGAAATAGAAGGCAGCCAACAGTTGAAAGGGAAAAAAGGTAAGATAACTCTGCATGCTTGCTTAATTTCAAAGAGGAACTTCTGAGTTTAGTAGATTTCCTCCAAGGAATAGTTATATTAAATCACCCTTCTTTTTTTTTTCCTTCAGGTAAGAGATGTGGGTGTCCTTTCAACAGTGACACTTGAACCACCGACGGATGAAATCGATTACAAGCAACTGAGATATAAGAAGCAGGCAATTCAACGATTTTTTGATCAAAAAATGATTTACTATCAACCTCGGTTGTCACATGTTCCTGCCATATCGTACCTCCCGGTGGAAACAAACCAAATAGTAAAACCCTCCAAACCACCAACACAACAAACGGCAAAGAAGTAGCAAAGGCCGCCATGCGCAATAAGCAAACGACCAAGAACAAGAAATAATCATGCTAAATAGGGAAACAAGAAGAAGAATAATAAGAAGACCTCGGCGTGGGCGAGTATGAAGACGAGGTAGTTGTTGAAATCGGGGAGCTGGTTGTAGTGCTGAAGCTGCTGCCAAATCCGGGATTGATCGGAACTGGGGGAGATGTGCTGCTCCAGGAGGCCGCAGATCTCGCGGAGCCCCTCCTCTCGCGGCTGCCACAGCGCCGTCGCCTCTGCTGCCATCGCCCCGCCGCCACCAACCGATTCGAGCCAAGCGAAGCGAATCTAATCGAATCGAACGAAGCCTGGACGAGGATAAAAAGCTGGAATTGCTACTGGGGGAGGGAAGAGGAGGTGGAGGAGCGAAAGGAAAAGGATTGATAGGAATCACAAGCCGATGTCGTCGAAGAGAGACGACGTGTGCGTGGAGAAAAGCCGGGCTTGGGTTTCAGAGGTGGATCGAGGAAGGTACATGGTAAAAGAGAGGCGTATGGAAGGGTAAAATAGTAAAAATAGGATTATGGCGGACAATAGAGAGCTAGGGCTGCACTTTGGGTTGGACTCAAATGGATTTAGGTTTTAGATTTTGGAACTCGAGTCCTAACCATTCGTGGAATCGCAATTCGTAGCTCAAATTGAGTCGCGTTACGGCTGAGACGAACCAACTCGAGCTTGACCGAATTCATTTTTTTTTTAAATAAAAGAATTAAAATATAGTTTTATTATGTTAAACGATGTATATAAAGTTCATGCATGCATGAATTGGCCAAAAAGAAGCATGGTTCGATAATTAAAAATTACACAATTGCATTAACAAAAGATTTAAACAGAAAGTAAAATATCGTCAAGCATGCTTTGGATTGTCCAAGGTTCATCTGTCCCTTCAAAAATGTTGGATTATCTAAGGACATTGTGATGTATTACTATTATTCTCGTAAAAGGGAGATTTTGATAGCCACAATCCCAGTTGCAAGCATTCTTTATCAATTAAGAGATAACGAATAAGAGAATAAGACTTTGATATATTATAGATCTGATTGAATTTTGATTATGATTATCAGTCAAAAGAAAGAAATTCATAATATAATAGGATTACTTAAGAGATAAGTTGATAAAAAAACTCTTATAATTATTTATCATAGATCCTCAGTTTTCGTGTATATATATATATATATATATATATATAATGTCCTATGGACTAAACATATGTGACCAGACGGATACACAATCACAAGACGTTGATACATGACAATCATGATTTCTCTCTTATTATCTCTTATCTTTAATCTATCAATTATAATAGTCTGGATAGGAAGAGAAGAGAATATGAGTCTAATTTTTTTTGTAAATCGAATCATTGTGATATTTCGAATCCAAGGATAGTACCTCTATAGATTAGATAAAATCTTTTTAGATGATATCGAAAGATACGTATCGTAAATATGATCTATTGTTATTTGATTTTAATCTTAGCAAAAGTTTTTTCATATAACATATATCATATTATAGTTTTATGCTCACAATTGATATTAGAACCAAGTTTCTTGAAATCAAATACCTTAGATCCAATTTTTTTTTTTTCCCATCATTCTCTTTCTTTGAACATGAATCCATCCATGGATCGTATTTATGATCATGTAACACTCCGATTTGGTTTCATATCAAAAATGGGTTAAAACTCAAATGACTTATAAATGTACGATGGATATAATATAATAATATTATAACTATTTTAAATCAATAGCTTAGGCTCAATGAAATTAGCATCTCACAATTCATATCGACCTAATATTTAGATATAATGAGAAGCTTAAGTAGAAAATGACTTACAGCATATCACAAGAGCTATGTCTCGTATGCACCGGATAGAATATGAACTTAGATTTATGTTGAATGGCCTTGACATTGAAACCCTTAAGTGAGTGAGGTGTTGGCCATGGTGTACAGTACATTCATCATTGGATGTTTAGAGGTCAACCATAAGTAAAAAGGCAAATCGGCATAAGTAAACAACTCAAAAAATTCTCTCTCTAACGACAAGAATAACGAATTAGATATATATATATATATATATATTTATATTTATTTTTTACCATATATGACCTGTGGCCATGAAAGGCTAGAGTTCCCTCCCTCTTTAGATGCAGGGGATGTGAGTGCAACTCAGGGTTTCAACAACTAGCTCGAGAAGATGAAAGAGAGAAGGTAATCAATCACCTCGCCCCATAATCAAAATAATGTTATAATGTGGTTATTGCTGCAAAATGTTATTAATTATTGGTGTTTTCTTTCTAACATAATGTTCTCTTACATGGATGAGCTAATATGTGCAGACCTTCACGGTTCTCTTTCACTAAATATGATTCCAGGATTCCTTCACCTCTCCTCCAACCTGGTGTTTTCAGCTGGATGCTTGACTTCATCTTGTTGGCTTCTATTACTGCACATAGTGAACTAGACTTTTAGCTTTGGTGGTTATTTAAGTCACGATCATGAATACATTCATCAACACAACTCTTCTAGTAGAATCGTAATTCTTGTTGGTGCTAACTTGATTATATTCTGACACCATCATTAGGATTCGCATTGATTCCTACCATCATCACAAAGTTTCACTTCGTCCACTATGTTTGAGGACTGCTCAGCCAATGATTAATTTGATGCACAATAGGATTACACAGGTAATCTATCTTTCTCCTAAGTATTACACAAGTAGTACAAGGTATTACATCATAAGTACTACAAGATTCATAAGTACTACAAGGTATTACATCATAAGTACTACAAGATACACAGTATCTTTAGACCTATCAACCGTGCAACCATACTGTATCAATCTGTCTGAACGATTCAATGGCATCACTCTACTTTATATCCAGAAGCTAAAATGTTGGATTATGTGCACAACCTTACACAGACTCGTTTCTCTCCGTAGAACCTGATCTTGTTCCTTGTGAGTGAGTATAAACTTCATGGACGGTAACAATGTTCCCAACTTCACATTTCTCATGTTCTAATTATTGATCTGAAGGCTTCACTAAAACAAGATGTGAAAGTGCTCAACATCTTCAACATCAGTTTCACAAGCAAAACCTCCTAGTAACTTTTTGTGCCGAATTCTATTTCATAATATGATTGTAGACCTGAGTACTTTGTATCAGACTATTCCTAAATGATGGCCCAGAAACAAAGCACGTAGTGCGCTGTAAATGTTGCATGTGCATTCATACTGCACCATGCACCGTGATTAAGTAGGTGAGGATGAGAAAGGTATCGTTGTTCTCACCTGCTTACAACTCAGTCCTCTGCATCCACTGTACCTCCCTTGAGGTGCAAGTGCTTCTCCCTCTTCTGGAACTCTGTCAGTCCCTTCCCGCTGCCGGTAACACCAACCTTGCCCCTAGGATCATCTGGGGACTTAAAGATACTCTCTCGCTTGCGGCCTGAGAAGAACCCAATCTGCAACAGCGAGGACACGAATCAAGATCTAATCATGATGTGTCACCCTGAAATGGATGAATAGAACGGTGACCACACCAAGGAGAAAGCAAAAGTATGAAAATGGAGTCCTAATTTTCACCTTCTTAGTTTTTCCTTTGGTAGACTGGAATTGCTGCCAAGCATTCTGGCGCTTGTTTTGTGCGACTTCCAGTTGTTCACTCCGAACCTTCGACTTGAAGGCATGTATTTTCTTGCGCTTAGTAGCTTTCTGCCAACACATATCCAGATGAATCAAGTTGTAAATATCATTGCAAAAACACAGTGAACAAGATCCTTGCTTAAAAAACTCCACGCTAGAAGAGCCGGCAGAAAACAAAAAGAGGAACTGACAGTTCAAATGAAGGATTACTTGCCTCCACATTCGCGGCAACTCCATTTGCCATATATGGATTTAAGCATTTAGATGATATAAATTAAATTTCTAACTAATTAACCCATCATAAATTTCCACTTCTACAACCACTCACCCACCGGTGCCCTTTATCTTCAATTTTCACATGCACAAGATACAATTGCAGGTGGCATCAAATTGTATTTAATCATTTTTTCTTGCTGATATGGCTTAAGGACACAAATATATTTTAGGATTTTAAATATTACATTGACCACTTCTGGTGTTTCCAAAAGAATATCTAGTTTGAAGGAGGTAAAAGGCCCAAAAGGCATTAGGATGGGGCCATTTATGTAACAGAAGATACAGTATAATCAATAATGAACGAAATTTGTCTTTAGAAAACACCCAGTTGCCTAGTTCTACAGATTATTGTGAGCAGCTGACCAATTTTACTCACCACATCATCCGGATCATTGGGATCGATACGAAGTTTTGCAGGCATGGTCCGTGCTTGAAAGTCAGTTATAGCAGATTGTGCAATTTTTCTTTTGATGGCTTGTCTGGTAGCTTCAGCTTCTCTTTCAGCATCCAACAAAGCATCACCCTCTTCAACTGGCCTAACATTAGCATGATCCACCTGATACAGCATCAGCAACAATCATCATGGGTTAAGATTATTGCAGTTGGTTAACATAAACAAAATAAATGCTCAAAACCAAGGTCTGCCATACCGAAGTGTACCGCCCGGTACGGGCAGTACATACCGGTCCGACAGGTTACCGGTATGCGGACCGCCCTCTACCGGGCGGTACGTACCGGTTTCGACTGTAGCACTGTAGCAGTACACTGTAATACTGTAGCAGTACTCGGTACACCCGTACCATACCGTACCGAGCCCAGGTCGAAACACCGGTATGGTACGGTATTGCGAACCTTGCTCAAAACACAGTAATACAACATAAGTGATGCCTTGTTTACAAAGAAAATGATAAAGGACCTATTTCAAGATCCAAATTATACAAAACTGTCAAGTTGAGAACAGTACTGTGGACTGGAGGATGCTAAACAAGGAGATATGTCATCATGGAGTTCAACATATCATAAATATGATCAAGCAAATTGCATCAAGTTGTAAGTGACAAAAATAACCACTTCATAACATGAAATATGACAGCTTCATAAGCCAAATAAAAATAATTCAAGAACCAAAATATTCAGATCCTACAATATGGCCAAGTTGAAAACAGTAGAACAAGCTGGAGAATGCTAAACAGTGAGATACGTCGACATAGAGTTCAACATATCATATATATAATCCAGCAAATTACAACATGTAAGTGACAAATACTGCCACTTCACAGTATACAAAATTCTAAATTAAAAATTCCCAGATGAACTAGCAAATGGAAAGTCGAAGGGGAAAGGACAAAGTTGACTCACTGAACGAGAAAGGTATTTATAAGATGGGAGGTACAACTTTTGTGCCAATTCAAAACTGCCTAACAGCAACAAGGACATTTTGCAATAAAAATAAGTGTATGTCAGATTCACACTATCAAGAAAAATATGCCATCCATTTCTATTTATTAACCATTTCCTGTGCTTCTCGAATTAATATCTTATTAGATAAATCTTCTTCAATAATTCTATAGCTTTCCCCTTGTGACAACAATTTTCTCCAATTAAATCAACCATCAATCCTCTTAAAATTGAGCCTGGCCTTTTAAAATCTTAATAAGAAATGGCGCCCCGATCTGGAAACCATTTGTGTGAGAAATCATGATTTAAAACATTGATCCCAAGTGCATCTTTCTATCTTGTAAAATTATTGTTTCCTACATTATGCTCCAAATGACCTTCTCATCCTTTATCTATGTGCTTGTCTCAGATCCCTGAAATAAAATCCCTTTTGCTATTATAATCTAGAAACCTATTTCCTTATATATCTAACTTATGTTGCTCAGTACTCATCAAGCTTTAGTTTGTTAATTTATCTTTCAGAATAAAATTTTGCTGCTACATCACATGTTTACCTAATATTATTTACTCTAAAGTGTATGCTTTTTAAAACATTTGACACTTTTATTCCACTTGCCTCCACATTCGCGGCAACTCCATTTGCCATATATGGATTTAAGCATTTAGATGATATAAATTAAATTTCTAACTAATTAACCCATCATAAATTTCCACTTCTACAACCACTCACCCACTGGTGCCCTGTATCTTCAATTTTCACATGCACAAGATACAATTGCAGGTGGCATCAAATTGTATTTAATCATTTTTTCTTGCTGATATGGTTTAAGGACACAAATATATTTTAGGATTTTAAATATTACAATGACCACTTCTGGTGTTTCCAAAAGAATATCTAGTTTGGAGGTAAAAGGCCCAAAAGGCATTAGGATGGGACCATTAATGTAACAGAAGATACAGTATAATGAACGAAATTTGTCTTTAGAAAACACCCAGTTGCCTAGTTCTACAGATTATTGTGAGCAGCTGACCAATTTTACTCACCACATCATCCGGATCATTGGGATCGATACGAAGTTTTGCAGGCATGGTCCGTGCTTGAAAGTCAGTTATAGCAGATTGTGCAATTTTTCTTTTGATGGCTTGTCTGGTAGCTTCAGCTTCTCTTTCAGCGTCCAACAAAGCATCACCCTCTTCAACTGGCCTAACATTAGCATGATCCACCTGATACAGCATCAGCAACAATCATCATGGGTTAAGATTATTGCAGTTGGTTAACATAAACAAAATAAATGCTCAAAACCAAGGTCTGCCATACCGAAGTGTACCGCCCGATACGAGCAGTACGTACCGGTCCGACAGGTTACCGGTATGCGGACCGCCCTCTACCGGGCGGTACGTACCGGTTTCGACTGTAGCACTGTAGCAGTACACTGTAATACTGTAGCAGTACTCGGTACACCCGTACCATACCGTACCGAGCCCAGGTCGAAACACCGGTATGGTACGGTATTGCGAACCTTGCTCAAAACACAGTAATACAACATAAGTGATGCCTTGTTTACAAAGAAAATGATAAAGGACCTATTTCAAGATCCAAATTATACAAAACTGTCAAGTTGAGAACAGTACTGTGGACTGGAGGATGCTAAACAAGGAGATATGTCATCATGGAGTTCAACATATCATAAATATGATCAAGCAAATTGCATCAAGTTGTAAGTGACAAAAATAACCACTTCATAACATAAAATATGACAGCTTCATAAGCCAAATAAAAATAATTCAAGAACCAAAATATTCAGATCCTACAATATGGCCAAGTTGAAAACAGTAGAACAAGCTGGAGAATGCTAAACAGTGAGATACGTCGACATAGAGTTCAACATATCATATATATAATCCAGCAAATTACAACATGTAAGTGACAAATACTGCCACTTCACAGTATACAAAATTCTAAATTAAAAATTCCCAGATGAACAAGCAAATGGAAAGTGGAAGGGGAAAGGACAAAATTGACTCACTGATCGAGAAAGGTATTTATAAGATGGGAGGTACAACTTTTGTGCCAATTCAAAACTGCCTAACAGCAACAAGGACATTTTGCAATAAAAATAAGTGTATGTCAGATTCACACTATCAAGAAAAATATGCCATCCATTTCTATTTATTAACCATTTCCTGTGCTTCTCAAATTAATATCTTATTAGATAAATCTTCTTCAATAATTCTATAGCTTTCCCCTTGTGACAACAATTTTCTCCAATTAAATCAACCATCAATCCTCTTAAAATTGAGCCTGGCCTTTTAAAATCTTAATAAGAAATGGCGCCCCGATCTGGAAACCATTTGTGTGAGAAATCATGATTTAAAACATTGATCCCAAGTGCATCTTTCTATCTTGTAAAATTATTGTTTCCTACATTATGCTCCAAATGACCTTCTCATCCTTTATCTATGTGCTTGTCTCAGATCCCTGAAATAAAATCCCTTTTGCTATTATAATCTAGAAACCTATTTCCTTATATATCTAACTTATGTTGCTCAGTACTCATCAAGCTTTAGTTTGTTAATTTATCTTTCAGAATAAAATTTTGCTGCTACATCACATGTTTACCTAATATTATTTACTCTAAAGTGTATGCTTTTTAAAACATTTGACACTTTTATTCCAGTCTAAAAAATGTCTGGAATTTCTTCCTTATGCAGTGTTTTGTGCTTATACAGCGATCATATCTATAAATCATGATGCAGCACACCTTTAGAACCACTGTAACCAAGTCCAAAAGATGATGATAAGGATGCAAAACCAAGATAGCTATGATGTTTCAGATTTTCAATGGAAAGAGAGGAAAAATGAATAGAAAAAAGGGATGTACCCGCTTCAAGTATATTAAATTAAAAAGAAATTTACAAGATCCCAGGGGAAAACTTACTGAAGTTGTTCAATTAATTAAAAGAAACACCAATTTAACATGTATAAAGCTGCCACGGGATGGCTGATATAACTGAATTTAGTAAACTACGAACAATTTTAAGATCCTTGGATAGAAATCTCCTAAGACTGCTTATACCACACATCTCTAAATTGGACTTAAAGCTTTGAATTATTATCTTCTGAACTATCTACTGATGATGCTTTACTAAATACTATCCATAATGATGAGAAGAACATGGATGGTTCGAAAACAACTTTTTGCATAGTCATCTAATTAAACTCAAAAATAAGCAATACCTCCTCTTTGTTTCCCCAGCCATCATAGTAGACAAAATATCCATTAGGACTTATAGCCTCAATTGTGGCATCATACCTAAACATTCAAATAATCAACACATAAAAGAGAAGAGGTAACATAATTGAGAGAAAAGTATATTAACAAAATTAAACCTATCAGGGCATGCATACCATTCCCCATCCTCACTCCAAACTGCTTGAACTTTGGTGCCAACAGAAAATGTTTCATATGGCTGAAAAATATCAAGATGATGTTTAAAAATAAGATGCCAAAATTTGGTTTATTACAAGATCACAGAGGAAGCTATCATAAAGGAATAAGTCATATTTGAGAGATCTTTAAAAGGATGAATAATAAGAAGTCATGTTCTCTCATGTCTGAATAAATACAACACAAAATTAATGTTTACCATGTATCAGAAAAGATCAAATAGAGCATAGTTCATATTTTCTCATGTAGAAAATAATATAGAAAGTAAGATAATCTAAAAAATCAACTGAACAATATAGATTTAACATCATAACAAACAGAAATAGAAGTAAATGAAGCAATATGATATGCCAAACAGTGTATCTTCGCCTAATGACATGTCACGGACTTAGCTAGTTTTGCCTAAGTCGTGCGACACCTTTGTGTGTCCGTCCGCAAAGGATCAGCCTCTCTGAAATCTCTTATGGTCCCTTAAGGACCTGCAAAAGAGAAGACGGGTTAAAGAAAGCATTTAACTCAGGACCCTACAAGCAGACATTTCAAGAAACACTTGATAGACAATGCAAATTACAAACATAGACTTCGCAAGCTCTGAACGATTGCACGATAAGGGATCCAAAGTCATCCGTCACGACCAAAAATCCCCTCAAGTGCCCAAATGACACTATTGCGGAATAAGGCAGCAAACCAGCCCTAGACACTACCCCAAAGGCTCATTCAGTCATGTGCCACCAGGATAGCTTCTGAGTGTTATGCTAGCTAACACTCCGCACTACTCTACGGAGCTAAAAAGCTCCTAAAACAGTTGCCTGGATGGTCTATTTCTTGGCAATTTTGCTTCTTTGACGACTGTACACAACTTGTGTTTACAAGACTGAAACGATCATAAAAGCCAACCAAAATGGGGTTGCCAAGTTTACTGCAAGCCCTCTGCATGTTGTGCAAACCATAAACAAAACCAAAAGACACGAACATTACATCGATCACCCTGTTTACAACTTTGTCCGTGATATTCTCCACCACTTATTTCTTTGACGTCCTCGTCGAAGCCTTTAAGGATGCTATATCTCTTTACCTTTGCTGAATCTTCAATCTTCTGCTCCAATTGCAATGCACCTCTTAGCTCCCAACTGCTTTCCATTGTTGTTGTTGAGTAGTCAAACTTTGATATGTCAATGCTGCTTCAACTCGCCAATGACTTTGACTTTGATGTGGGGTCGATCGAGTTGTGTTGATCTTTGTTGATTCATGTGGATCCCTCAGATAAAGAAAAAGACCTTCCTTGTTGTGCATCAGTCTCTCAGATGTCCCTTGCCACTTGAACTAAGTGGATGTCTATTGAAGCTTTAACGAGCATCGCCTCACAGACTTTTTTTTGAGATCTTTCCTTCACAAAATTTGTCCGTTGATTCTTTTTCTACTTAGTTGTCACCTCCAAGTAGGTTCGTATCACTTTCGCTTTCGATTGGCATTTTGTTGGGAAATGAAGCGAACAATTTATTCTCGATAGAACCGATCACTATTGGTGAAGAGTTAACAACTGTTGTCTTCCACTATGTTTCTTCAAGGGTCTTAAACATGTGCAAAGCTCCTCTACTAGATAAATAAGAGAACAAGGGTACTCGGTTTCACCCATTCTCTCAGTCCTCTGCATCCACTGTACCTCCCTTGAGGTGCAAGTGCTTCTCCCGCTTCTGGAACTCTGTCAGTCCCTTCCCGCTGCCGGTAACACCAACCTTGCCCCTAGGATCATCTGGGGACTTAAAGATACTCTCTCGCTTGCGGCCTGAGAAGAACCCAATCTGCAACAGCGAGGACACGAATCAAGATCTAATCATGATGTGTCACCCTGAAATGGATGAATAGAACGGTGACCACACCAAGGAGAAAGCAAAAGTATGAAAATCGAGTCCTAATTTTCACCTTCTTAGTTTTTCCTTTGGTAGACTGGAATTGCTGCCAAGCATTCTGGCGCTTGTTTTGTGCGACTTCCAGTTGTTCACTCCGAACCTTCGACTTGAAGGCATGTATTTTCTTGCGCTTAGTAGCTTTCTGCCAACACATATCCAGATGAATCAAGTTGTAAATATCATTGCAAAAACACAGTGAACAAGATCCTTGCTTAAAAAACTCCACGCTAGAAGAGCCGGCAGAAAACAAAAAGAGGAACTGACAGTTCAAATGAAGGATTACTTGCCTCCACATTCACGGCAACTCCATTTGCCATATATGGATTTAAGCATTTAGATGATATAAATTAAATTTCTAACTAATTAACCCATCATAAATTTCCACTTCTACAACCACTCACCCACTGGTGCCCTGTATCTTCAATTTTCACATGCACAAGATACAATTGCAGGTGGCATCAAATTGTATTTAATCATTTTTTCTTGCTGATATGGCTTAAGGACACAAATATATTTTAGGATTTTAAATATTACATTGACCACTTCTGGTGTTTCCAAAAGAATATCTAGTTTGAAGGAGGTAAAAGGCCCAAAAGGCATTAGGATGGGGCCATTTATGTAACAGAAGATACAGTATAATCAATAATGAACGAAATTTGTCTTTAGAAAACACCCAGTTGCCTAGTTCTACATATTATTGTGAGCAGCTGACCAATTTTACTCACCACATCATCTGGATCATTGGGATCAATACGAAGTTTTGCAGGCATGGTCCGTGCTTGAAAGTCAGTTATAGCAGATTGTGCAATTTTTCTTTTGATGGCTTGTCTGGTAGCTTCAGCTTCTCTTTCAGCGTCCAACAAAGCATCACCCTCTTCAACTGGCCTAACATTAGCATGATCCACCTGATACAGCATCAGCAACAATCATCATGGGTTAAGATTATTGCAGTTGGTTAACATAAACAAAATAAATGCTCAAAACCAAGGTCTGCCATACCGAAGTGTACCGCCCGGTACGGGCAGTACATACCGGTCCGACAGGTTACCGGTATGCGGACCGCCCTCTACCGGGCGGTACGTACCGGTTTCGACTGTAGCACTGTAGCAGTACACTGTAATACTGTAGCAGTACTCGGTACACCCGTACCATACCGTACCGAGCCCAGGTCGAAACACCGGTATGGTACGGTATTGCGAACCTTGCTCAAAACACAGTAATACAACATAAGTGATGCCTTGTTTACAAAGAAAATGATAAAGGACCTATTTCAAGATCCAAATTATACAAAACTGTCAAGTTGAGAACAGTACTGTGGACTGGAGGATGCTAAACAAGGAGATATGTCATCATGGAGTTCAACATATCATAAATATGATCAAGCAAATTGCATCAAGTTGTAAGTGACAAAAATAACCACTTCATAACATAAAATATGACAGCTTCATAAGCCAAATAAAAATAATTCAAGAACCAAAATATTCAGATCCTACAATATGGCCAAGTTGAAAACAGTAGAACAAGCTGGAGAATGCTAAACAGTGAGATACGTCGACATAGAGTTCAACATATCATATATATAATCCAGCAAATTACAACATGTAAGTGACAAATACTGCCACTTCACAGTATACAAAATTCTAAATTAAAAATTCCCAGATGAACAAGCAAATGGAAAGTGGAAGGGGAAAGGACAAAATTGACTCACTGATCGAGAAAGGTATTTATAAGATGGGAGGTACAACTTTTGTGCCAATTCAAAACTGCCTAACAGCAACAAGGACATTTTGCAATAAAAATAAGTGTATGTCAGATTCACACTATCAAGAAAAATATGCCATCCATTTCTATTTATTAACCATTTCCTGTGCTTCTCAAATTAATATCTTATTAGATAAATCTTCTTCAATAATTCTATAGCTTTCCCCTTGTGACAACAATTTTCTCCAATTAAATCAACCATCAATCCTCTTAAAATTGAGCCTGGCCTTTTAAAATCTTAATAAGAAATGGCGCCCCGATCTGGAAACCATTTGTGTGAGAAATCATGATTTAAAACATTGATCCCAAGTGCATCTTTCTATCTTGTAAAATTATTGTTTCCTACATTATGCTCCAAATGACCTTCTCGTCATTTATCTATGTGCTTGTCTCAGATCCCTGAAATAAAATCCCTTTTGCTATTATAATCTAGAAACCTATTTCCTTATATATCTAACTTATGTTGCTCAGTACTCATCAAGCTTTAGTTTGTTAATTTATCTTTCAGAATAAAATTTTGCTGCTACATCACATGTTTACCTAATATTATTTACTCTAAAGTGTATGCTTTTTAAAACATTTGACACTTTTATTCCAGTCTAAAAAATGTCTGGAATTTCTTCCTTATGCAGTGTTTTGTGCTTATACAGCGATCATATCTATAAATCATGATGCAGCACACCTTTAGAACCACTGTAACCAAGTCCAAAAGATGATGATAAGGATGCAAAACCAAGATAGCTATGATGTTTCAGATTTTCAATGGAAAGAGAGGAAAAATGAATAGAAAAAAGGGATGTACCCGCTTCAAGTATATTAAATTAAAAAGAAATTTACAAGATCCCAGGGGAAAACTTACTGAAGTTGTTCAATTAATTAAAAGAAACACCAATTTAACATGTATAAAGCTGCCACGGGATGGCTGATATAACTGAATTTAGTAAACTACGAACAATTTTAAGATCCTTGAATAGAAATCTCCTAAGACTGCTTATACCACACATCTCTAAATTGGACTTAAAGCTTTGAATTATTATCTTCTGAACTATCTACTGATGATGCTTTACTAAATACTATCCATAATGATGAGAAGAACATGGATGGTTCGAAAACAACTTTTTGCATAGTCATCTAATTAAACTCAAAAATAAGCAATACCTCCTCTTTGTTTCCCCAGCCATCATAGTAGACAAAATATCCATTAGGACTTATAGCCTCAATTGTGGCATCATACCTAAACATTCAAATAATCAACACATAAAAGAGAAGAGGTAACATAATTGAGAGAAAAGTATATTAACAAAATTAAACCTATCAGGGCATGCATACCATTCCCCATCCTCACTCCAAACTGCTTGAACTTTGGTGCCAACAGAAAATGTTTCATATGGCTGAAAAATATCAAGATGATGTTTAAAAATAAGATGCCAAAATTTGGTTTATAATATAATAAAAATGGAAGCTATCATAAAGGAATAAGTCATATTTGAGAGATCTTTAAAAGGATGAATAATAAGAAGTCATGTTCTCTCATGTCTGAATAAATACAACACAAAATTAATGTTTACCATGTATCAGAAAAGATCAAATAGAGCATAGTTCATATTTTCTCATGTAGAAAATAATATAGACAGATAACTCTGACCAAACTTAAAGTAAGATAATCTAAAAAATCAACTGAACAATATAGATTTAACATCAAAACAAACAGAAATAGAAGTAAATGAAGCAATATGATATGCCAAACAGTGTATCTTCGCCTAATGACATGTCACGGACTTAGCTAGTTTTGCCTAAGTCGTGCGACACCTTTGTGTGTCCGTCCACAAAGGATCAGCCTCTCTGAAATCTCTTATGGTCCCTTAAGGACCTGCAAAAGAGAAGACGGGTTAAAGAAAGCATTTAACTCAGGACCCTACAAGCAGACATTTCAAGAAACACTTGATAGACAATGCAAATTACAAACATAGACTTCGCAAGCTCTGAACGATTGCACGATAAGGGATCCAAAGTCATCCGTCACGACCAAAAATCCCCTCAAGTGCCTAAATGACACTATTGCGGAATAAGGCAGCAAACCAGCCCTAGACACTACCCCAAAGGCTCATTCAGCCATGTGCCACCAGGGTAGCTTCTGAGTGTTATGCTAGCTAACACTCCGCACTACTCTACGGAGCTAGAAAGCTCCTAAAACAGTTGCCTGGATGGTCTATTTCTTGGCAATTTTGCTTCTTTGACGACTGTACACAACTTGTGTTTACAAGACTGAAACGATCATAAAAGCCAACCAAAATGGGGTTGCCAAGCCTACTGCAAGCCCTCTGCATGTTGTGCAAACCATAAACAAAACCAAAAGACACGAACATTACATCGATCACCCTGTTTACAACTTTGTCCGTGATATTCTCCACCACTTATTTCTTTGACGTCCTCGTCGAAGCCTTTAAGGATGCTATATCTCTTTACCTTTGCTGAATCTTCAATCTTCTGCTCCAATTGCAATGCACCTCTTAGCTCCCAACTGCTTTCCATTGTTGTTGTTGAGTAGTCAAACTTTGATATGTCAATGCTGCTTCAACTCGCCAATGACTTTGACTTTGATGTGGGGTCGATCGAGTTGTGTTGATCTTTGTTGATTCATGTGGATCCCTCAGATAAAGAAAAAGACCTTCCTTGTTGTGCATCAGTCTCTCAGATGTCCCTTGCCACTTGAACTAGGTGGATGTCTATTGAAGCTTTAACGAGCATCGCCTCACAGACTTTTTTTTGAGATCTTTCCTTCACAAAATTTGTCCGTTGATTCTTTTTCTACTTAGTTGTCACCTCCAAGTAGGTTCGTATCACTTTCGTTTTCGATTGGCATTTTGTTAGGAAATGAAGCGAACAATTTATTCTCGATAGAACCGATCACTATTGGTGAAGAGTTAACAACTGTTGTCTTCCACTCTGTTTCTTCAAGGGTCTTAAACATGTGCAAAGCTCCTCTGCTAGATAAATAAGAGAACAAGGGTATTCGGTTTCACCCATTCTCTTAAGAATTAAGAAGGTAAAGGTTACTTGACTTCGCCAAACTCTTCGAGGCTTATACTTCATGCATCAAACTGGTTACTAGCCTTCGCCTACTCTTTGCTCACACTTCTGAAGCATCCGAAGTGTTTACACTCCTTATGTTGAGTTAGTTACTACAATGTGCCTCCTCATTGCCATCGAACTTCTGAAATGCAAAAAGTTTTACTAGAAAAGAACTAAATATCATACCGACTTACAGCAAGTCTCCTATAGTTTTGGTCGTCTCTGGGATTGTACCATCTTCTCCATCATTTCCGTCGCCAACTCCTCTAAGTAGAAAAGGTACAACATCGCATACTGCTTACTCCGTTCCTTGGTCGAGCACTTCTGCATCAACCCGAAGTCCCTCCACTTTCGGCTATCTTGATGAGAAACCCATCGACACCAATCTTACGAAGTTCCCTAGCCTTTGCCCTTCGGCCTTGTCTCGATAATTGGAGTTTGCCTTTGCATTCTCCACCTCCTTAGCCCCTTTCACGACCATGCACTCCATGAAAGTCTCGCCTTTGCAATAGCATAAAGCTGTCATGCCTATGGCCCTTCTATCTGTCGCCTCACATCTACATCCCTTTCTTCGCAATCGGTAGATCCACCTCTACGACACTATAGCACTCCTCTGAGCTCACTCCATTTTAACCGACGCTTCGTTTTGGGTAGCTAAGTCCCTCTGGACTCGCTGTCGCTTCCTCGCCCCTTTCGACCACCTGCTTCAACACCTTTATATTCTCCGAGCAGTTCCCCTTGATCGATGGAAAGACAGAGTGCAACTCTCATGCATGGCCTCTGTCATCATGTTGTAGGACTTGCATCGATTCTATTATCCTTTGCATCCTTGGTAGCAATGTTCGCTCACTCAACCTTGTCCTCCGACTTGTCGGGCTCCCTCGAGCAAATATGAGCTCTAGAGCAGTCCAACTAGCATCAAGTTTCAATCGGTTTGGGATAGCCACGAATAGTCCATTATCTGCATACAAGCTTTTGCACGAGTTTCGAATTTTTTGAGTTAGCAATTCCCCTCACATTTGCGAGCATTGCACTAACTCTATCACTCGCCGAGCAACCCATCTCTCATTGCAAGGTCTCATCCTTTGTCAAACGCCTTGCTTGCCTTGAGCACCGTCAAGTTTGGTTGCCAACGTCGAACTGTAGCTAAAACTCAGCCATCCCAACCTTTATGCGCGCGTTCTTCCCAGCTCCCTTGTCCTCATGGTGCCTCTTACATGAAGGGTTGGTCATTCCTCTGAAAGTCAATCTTGGATACCCGCTCCTTCGAGCGACTCGTTCTTACATCTCTACGCCCGTTTACCTCAAACAGTCACACGTGGTGGCTGCCCTCAACACAATCCCGCTAGGTCCCCTACGTTAGCATGTCAAGTGTTTCTAAGTATGCTTATCCCGCTCTGATACCATATATCGCAGACTTAGCTAGTTTTGCCTAAATCGTACAGCACTCTTGCGTGTCCGTCCGCAAAGGGTCAACCTCCTTTATCCCGCTCTAATACCATATATTGCAGACTTAGTTAGTTTTGCCTAAATCGTACAGCACCCTTGCGTGTCCGTCCGCAAAGGGTCAACCTCCTTGAAACCTCTTATAATCCCTTAAGGACCTACAAAAAAGAAGATGGGTTAGATGAAGCATTTAACTCGGGATCGCACAAACAAGCATCTAATAAACACTTATTAGGCAATGCAAATTATAAACATAGACTTTGCAAGTTCTGAACGATCACGCGACAAAGAATCCAAAGTCGTTCGCCACGACCAAAGTCCCCACAAATGCCCACATGACACTGCTAAGGAACAAGGCAGCGAATCATCCCTAGACACTATCCCAAAGTCTCATCCAACCATGTACCACCTAGGTAGCTCCTGGGTGCCATGCTAGCAAACGATCCACACCACTCTATGATGCTAGAAAACCCCTAAAATGGCTGCCTGAATGGTCTGTTTCTCGGTAGTTTTGCCTCAGCGCAATTGCACACAACCTGCATTTATAAGACAAACGACCACAAAGCCAACCAAAATGGGGTCATCAAGCTTACTACAAATCCTTTACATATTGTGCAAAGTATGAACAAAATCGAAAAATATGGACATACACAACCATTATATTGAATACCCTATTTACAGCTTTGTCTATGATAGATAGGTCTTCATGCTTACCAACATAGTAGTGGAGGATAAGAGTAATAAATATTATAAGTCATCACATAAAGTTCCATTGTATCCAATCTTTTAATAGAAAACTACTTTTGCTAATTTTGAATAAAATTAAGACCATAATTAACAGGATGCAATAACAGAGGGATTTACCACCTTGGACTGAGATGGTCCACCAAACTGACCCTGGGGAGATGCATCAGTGTGAAGCTGGCCAACATCTGTTGGCTTTGCCGTTGCCAAAAGTTCCTCTGTCAATGCAATAACCTACATGTTCAAGGTTACACTAAATTCAGCCTACAAAAGGAAAACCTTTTTTTTTTTCCTTCAACAAGCCAAAAATCAAATCTAAAACTTCAAACTTAGAATAGCTGCGTCAACATCTCAAATCAGGAGATTGTAAGCAGATGGTTCCATCACGAGAGGGAAAACCTGCAAAGAACCAAGATAAAAGGGTGATGGCATATTTAGAAATGATCTTTCACATACAGCTCTTGCTTCTCAAGTCATACTTGCCCATATAGCTCCAGCTGCTGCAAACAAGAGCTACGTTGCAATAAAAGCACCCTTCTCACCTTTTAAGGTGTTAAGAGAATCTAAAATCCTCATTAAAACCCTTGCCATCATACAGTCAGATCATGTTGCCCTCCTTGAACATCTTATGGCTCCTTGAAAAGAACACATGGCAAGAGCAATAGCATGCATTGAAAACTTACAAACACAATAAGGCAAAGGAAGAAATTATTCATTTTTGCTCTCATATTTGTATTGTTCTAAAGCTAAGATTTTATGTCGATCACATGGAACCACGAGCAAGCAAAAGGTGGCATCCATGTATCACAAAGAATTAGGATTTACTACCAAAGCAGCAATGCAGCTCACCTCTTCAAGCTCCTTCTCCATATCTGCATATTCGGAGTTTCCAGGGTCATCAGTCAAAAGTTTACTAACCTGAAACAACGAGAAAACTATCTATTAATCCAGGACAAATTATATTGTAAATATGATTGGTAGAAAAAACTCACAAAGAAGCTAAAAAAGTGAATTTTACAACACCAAACATGTAAATTCTCACAAACATAAATGCTGACAACAATCCTTAATCACAGAAATACAAAAGGGGATTCAAGGCCATGATGTGAGATTAAAAAAAAAGTAACAAGAAATTTTTTTAAGTTTAAGCAAAAGTAGCTGCAATAAGCAATAACTTCCCAAAAACTAATCAAGGAATTGGACAAACTTTTACAGTAAAAACATACAATTAACAGAACTTATTTTCAAAAATGCAACTCTTGCAAAGTTGATAGACAAGGTTAAACATTAAGAATTAGGAACGTATTATCATTTGTGGATGTTGCAGGAACCCAATGGAATTCCTTATTTCTATCATTGAACGATGGCTATTGCATAAGACAAACCATAGAGAGTGATATCACACAAACTACATGCTTCAAGAAGAATATTTTAGATGTTATCGTTTCATGACCTTCTGTCCCATGTTCCACATTTTTCTACAGTAAACATGCAGTTTTTTGCATTCACCACAAGTAACATACTTCGATAAGTTAAAGATACAATAATAGCAGCCTCAATTACATACAATATGCATACTAGCATTAAGATACACACAGTGCCCGTAGAACATGCCCCAAGTGTCCAATAGTATTAAGATATCTCATTGGTGAAATAAAATATATCTGCATCTTCAACCATAAATTTTTTTATCTGTGTCAGGCATCTTCAGAATCATCTAAATCTCTGTGAATCTTAGTTTGAGAACCCTCTTTGCCTTCACTAAATATCTTAGATTCCTATATCATAAAAAATTGAAAGTTGATCTTTTCAATCCATTATGGTTATGTTACCTACACACAAGAGTATGGGGATATCAACACAGACACAACAATGAATCATGTTCTGTGAAAACTTTATAAAATATGACATGAATACGAAATTTAAAATATCACAAACATATAATATATGTGACGGACATAGAATTTTCTTTAGAGGTTTAGAAAGTGACTTCCAAGTTCCAACTTACTTATGTAGTTACTAGTGACAATAAACAAGAATGACAAAAGCCTACTGAGCACTGCCGACAACAACAACAACAACAACTTGGCTATATGGATGGTATATGGATGGATCTTTTGCTGCTATTGAAATCTGTAAAAAACATTTGTTTAGTTATTTAAATTTTTTATTAAAATCTTCTTATGTCTCTTTCTCCCATCATACTACTAATGGTAATTTCACTTCTTCTAACTATCACATCTACAAGTCTTTTAAGCTCATAACAAATTGAGATCTACTAATTTTATGAACCAAAAAATAATGCTCAATGCAAATGAAGATCAACCAGCCAAGCCAATCATAATAAGATCAACGTTCAACAAAGTCAAAGTGCTCCCAAGAAGAATCCACAAAGCATTCCCAAAATAGCTTAGCAGTACTAAATTTCCAATATTATTCGAAGAACTTTATACTTAATGTCAGATATACATCCAAGAAGCATCAAATGAGACTAAATATCCAACGCATGTTCAACACACATACGATAAGGATTGTAAAACATATGTGCCCCGCTACTTGACATGTTGTATCAAGTATCTTCAATATAAAATCCAATAACCACATCTGCAGTTTCCTAAAGCATTGAATGCTCCATATTATGGTATGGGTACGAAATGAGACATGCCACTTAGCTCATAGTAGCATTACCTGGTACTCTTTTATGAATCATGTTACACACCAAACCACTTACCTATATAACTTATTACAACACACAATAATTTCTTTTGCTGAGTTACCAGTTGGGTTTAATTAGATAAAAGAAATGATGATAAATAATTTAGAAAACTTTGAACTGGTTCTGAATGTTAAATGCTTCATATGTTGTTTTGAGGTTTTACTGGAACGGGTTATGGAGTAAGAATATATTGTTATTGTAAGTATATAAATAAAAAATATTTATGAGATTGGATTTCCAATTCAACAATCAGGATCATGTACCACCACAATCTGGGATGAAAAATATACCCAATGCATGGTGACAATGATCAAAACAACATACTTACAACGGATAGTTTACTATTTTTGCTTGAACTATGAGTAACATTATACACAACAGAGCCAACATATCTCATGCTAAAATGCACTATAAAATATTCATCAGCCAAGAAGGGTTCATGACTCATCGTGGACACTATCCAGGAAACCACGAAGCTACCGTTGAATGTGATATCAGGTGGACGTCATTTTCATCTAAAAACTAATAAATTCAGAGCAATGAACAATCTCCAACGTCGCCTAAAGATCTAATGCTGAAAACTTTTTTTGGTTATAAATGAACAATTAGATTCATTGGCTCAGTATATAATATTTAAAAGAAATGGTACGACATACAAGTAAAACTAATACAAGTAATCATACATATTATGTCATGACTCATGAATGCACGACTCAAATGTTATGAAAATACTCCCCGTTGATAATTGATGCCATTTTATTGCTTAGAATAGCGCTCACGAAGAAGAAAAGTTGAAGCTCATCAGAAGCCCCAGTGTTATCAGTGCATAATCAACAAAAAAACAACTAAACTGAAACAACACTATCAATCGTGGTCACAAAAATATCACACACAAACGAACATCGAACTAGAGAATGTGCAATTTCAATTTATCATTCCATTTCTTAACAATCGTTGCACCTTGCAACTTTACATATAAGATACAAAATTTCCATGGTCCACAGATCAAGCCAAACCCATCCAGGAAACACGGGCACAATATTAAATAAACTCATCAAACAACTGACATCAAATTAATCAATGCTACTACGATTCCAGCAACCAATTCCGAAACTAAGAAAATCGTCAACAATTTCTAAGCACTCAAAGACGAAATATAACATACAGCTACGAATTGTCACTGAAGTATCAGTAATAAAGTTCAAATTATGCAAGCAAATGGAATCTGATCACTTATACCTACAAAAAAAAAAAAAATCTTTGTAGAAAAATATAAAATGTTTAACCAGCAAACAAGAGATTTTTTTTTTTTTTAATCTAAAACCCCCAAGTCCTTTCTCTTATACAGATTACAAAACCATGCAACCCTAGAAACGGATCTCGAACACATGAATACCTACAAGACAATGGCATTTGAGGAACCCTAAAAAGAGTCAAGAGAGAGACCATAGCATCATAACATAGAAACGCTAGTACCATGGAAGACAACGAGCGGATCAAGTAACAACAAAAGCACCAATTTTGAGGTCCAAGAACAATAATAATCTCGAGAAAAGAAGTAGAAACGAAACGCAATCGGACCTCACGGAGTTGATCTTTATACGTGGAGAGATTGGAAGCGAGCTCTTCGATGCTTAAATCGTCGCCCCCTTGCATCTTCTTCTCCCCGTTAGCACAAACGCTTCTTCCAGAGGCTTCGGCGATCGAGAGAGTACCTCAAATTCTGCTCTTCGCTTTTTCCTCTTAATACCCCTCGATATAAAAAAACAAAGAGCAAATTTCGGAAAAAAAGCCCCCAATTATTTGGAATGCCCACAAAGCGCCCCCCCGCAAAACGTTGCAGCGGTGCAAAATGACCTAAATATCCCTTTGGGTCGTGCTCTTTCACCGTGGTCGATCGTGATAAGGGTAATAATGATGATGGGATATGCACTGACGTCAGCCACTTCTGGACGGCATCTCACTCATCGGTTTGACCTGACACGCTTGGCCAAGGGAGACCAGAACGACGACCGAGACACGCCAACGCCCTGCGTGAGCCTGGTTCTTCACGCAACGCCAACGTCGATGTCGGACGCTATCAAAGGTACGATCCTCCCCCCTACAAACAGACACATCAGGAACAGTAAACTACTCTATAAAAAACCCTCGCGCTCGACGAAAGGAGAAAAAAATGAGAAAGGAGAAACCACCAGAGACTACCCACTGACTTGATTGTCAAAGGGGTCGGGCCGAATTCTCCCGACCCGACTTGTGTACAGGTAAGAAGACGGAGCCACTCCCCCCGAACGCCGAGGAGAGGAATCCTTTCCTGGAGAAACCCGACGAGCCCCGACGTGATCTAATCTGCACGGCCTGGCTACCTCAGCAAATCCAAGGGACGTTGAGCAAGTCCCCGCTCATTCGGACCTGAACCAAGCCGTGTCAGCCCCGATACCATGGCGTAAAGTTGTTTACACCAACAAATCGGGTTGGATCCGATTCGGTCGTTGGTTCGCTTCACACCCGCAGTTCGTTTGCCATCACATGTTTTTTTGGTTTGGCAAAGAATTCAGCAAAATAGTTAAAGGAGTAAAAGTGTTTTTGTTTTTTGGTTTGGCATAGAATTCAGCAAAGCAGTTAAAGGAGTCAAAGAGATATATGAATCTTCATTTCTTTAATAAGAGCGGCGTTCTCTTTCCTTTTACATATTTGTGATTAATCTTTTAGGATTCTTTTTTAAGAATATTATATATATATATATATATATATATATATTTTAATCAGTATTTCTGTTTTATTTTTTCAAACAGTACTCATAATTTTAAAAAATACATAAACTATTTCTCAAAATTTTTTTCATCAATTATAGTATATTAGTCTGTTAACATGTTTTTGGCTTATAGTTTTTTTATCATCACAATAAAAATATTATAAAATCTACTTAAAAATAATATAAATGAGTCAAATGGAATCAAAATATATTAGAAACCGTTTGATATGCTATAATCCAAATAGATATCTATAATAATTTAATAACAACATTAAATCGGAAAGAAATAAGGAAACGAAAACCTCAAATTTTTGTATGAGAAAGTCAATAGAATTGCTTAATATATTGAATCTTATAGAGTTCTATATGTGGTCGGTCATTCATGAGGATCACATAATTTAGATCACATGGTCCTGTTGTATAGTTTTAAGTTTAGATTGAGGCACAATATCCTTGTTGCATTAAATTAAATTAAATTAATTGAGCCAACTTGTATTCTCCTTATAAATATATTCTAAGTACAATGATTTAGCCCAGTGCTATTTATTAAAGCCACAGTTCATCGCAACCAAATTTATTTAATCTCATGAAGTGAAACCTTTAACCTACATGGTTTCTTTTCTTAGAATGCTTTAGGAGTGTTTGGAATCTCTTAGTACACATTTCAAGGGAGGAGACACTCATGCCTTAATTTTCTTCCTAAATTCCATATGCATATATTACCTCAGATGCAACTTCTCTGATAGATCTTCTTCAAATACTTATGATTCCTCCTGTAAAAGGGAAGCTTTTGTAATTTGGTTTCTGCATCTATATGATGTTTACACTCATGGTGAGCACACAGAAATTTTGAGCACATACTCATCTTATTCTTCCAAATTTTAAATTAGGTTTCATTTAATTTGGACATAAAAAATCGATAATGAATTTAGTATTAGTTCTGAGTTTTAAGCATACATAGAAATATTCTTTTATATGGTTTCAGTTTTATAATCATAAGTTAAATAAGAAAATATTCTTTTTAGATACTATGTTGATACTAATAAACTTTTTTAGTATTGCTAAAAGCTAATATCGACTAGATTTCACATATTGAATTTTAATTGATAAAAAATAATAACCACATTGAAATTATATATAGTAATTCTAATGATACAAGTCCCAAATGGATATAGAATATTGAGTAATGATGTACCACTCCAAGACTCAAGTTGTCAATATAAAAGGCTGTAACTGTGCATTCAAATGCAACCAGCAGTCTGAAATGTCATGCTGTCACATCCAAGATAGTAGCCTTCCTTTTTTTTCAAATATTGCAAAGAAAATTTACAACTTTAATATGTCATACTTAAGGTAAACAACATCTTGATATATTGTATCAAGAGACAAAAGAGAAATCAGACAATGTTTGACAAATACAAGAATTCACTCGATCATTCATAATTTACAAATCTGTGTGACCAAAAGGATAATGAGATAGAACGCCCATGGGTCGACATGTTGAAGGTATGTATCCCAGATCATTCATTATACGGAGGAACATGCTTGGATATTAGTGTTCTGAAAGATGTTTCAAATTCACTAAAATTGACTCCATCATGACATGGGTGGATCCAGTGAAGGATGCAGCATGGTCTTCTACTACCCATCCAGTCATATGCTTGGATCTTCATCTTTGAAGGAGAATTGCTGTTCCAATTAAGCCAAGCCACATTGTGACAATAAGCCAGAAGGCTTGGTTCTTGGCCAATTCAGTTGGTGGGCGCCAAGTAAGGAAGTCACCCCAGTAGTCCCTTGATGGTGGCACCTGGTTAGCTTTTGTCTTTCCTCTTTCGCGGTTCTTGTACTTGTCACTCCAAGTACCTGCATACCTACCATTGCACATAACAACAGGATCAAATCATCATTTGCAACAGGATACGAGTGCAAGTGAATGCTTGTTCATGAAAATCGAAGTTGAACTAAGCATCCTCAGCTGCCGATTAAGACAGTCCTGCAAATTTTATTAATGTAAAAGGTTATGTATCTCTCTGATGGAGAATAAGCACCAGGCTGACTAATGGAGAATATGCGATAGGAATTCAAATTTCAGTACTGCCCTAGTGTTTAGACTAGGTCAATTATAGGTGATAACTTCATATGTAAACAAAATTGGTTGAGGCAAAAGGAACACATCGGTCATGATGACCATAGAGCAACTGATAGAGAAAGCACCAGCAAAAGCTTTGAATAAGTTTTCACCATGTAAGTTACTCATGGATTAATTTCCCCCCTACGCCACCTTAAATAAATATACCAAAGTCGATATGTAGGAAAAGGAGAAAGAAACATCAAGATTTTTTTTAGATTCTTTTAATTTACTGTTCAGTTAAGGTGTATTATTTGTGTAACCTGAGAATTGTTACATGCTTAACAAAGACTGTTTACAGTAAAGTTGTTCTTGTACAATAAAATGTAAGCCGCCATTCTTATTTTCTTCACTTTTACATTCACTAGCATGTGGTTAAGAATTCTAAAAGAAGAAGAAAAATCCACAGTATGATCTTATGAGAAAATTGTGGACAGGAAGAAGCAACTTATTTCAAGCTTTATACAGAAGGCATTTAAATTGTAGGGAGCTGATCACAACATTTCTTAGATGATTTTATATAAAAAGGAACTCAAAAGAAGTTCTTGGGATCCATAATATCCATGAGCTAAAGAAGTGGCATAAAAGGTTTATGGTTTTCCTTCCCAATGGTCTCTACCTCAATCCTAATTTTACTATTTAATGTCACTTGTGATGATTACTGATCCACCAAAGTTCAGTTCATCTTAAATGACCAAGTTGTTGATACTAGATCACTAACCAACTTCAGAAATGATTTCAGGACTGTTGTGGCCATTGACTAAATTAATAGATGATATCTCTGGATGGTTTCAGGACTGTTCATGTAAATTAGCTTTGTGTATTACATGCAAAGTTTTGTAAACCAAGAATCCTTAGCCAATTTTCTAAAATTAAAGAGATCTTAAGTTATAGATTTATGCCTGTGATTAATCATAAAGGAAAACCAACTGTAGGAAATACCACATGATACAAGGGCTGACTGTGAAAGCCAACTGCTTTGAGTGGCTGAAGTGCAGGCTAACTCAAGTACAGCAGGAATAGGTGATAGAAAGTGAATAAATAACCAAAAAAGTGACCGCAGAAGGTTATTTTAGAGTATCCAAAGAATGATGGATCACATACTATGGACAAACATCTTCCATAAACAAGTTAATGGGAAAGAATTATAATGTTACAACTTACAAGTGATCTTGAGAGAGCCACATGCATGACGATATAAGAATTCTCGACTAATTCTGAATTTAATCCTGAAACACCTACTTCTTGAAGGTTTTGTTGTCATCTTGATTATTCTAATACAAGGGACTGAAATTCCCTTCAAAATTGAGGAATATGGAACCAAATATAATGTTATTCATGTGAATGAAAACATCCACAAATTGATTTTTCATGTATAAGTTAATGATTATATAGCATGTCTAGAATTAAAACAATACGGAACACAGTTTTGACTACGAGAAATGTTTATTTCTCCCATTGTTTCCAGGTAGCATTTTGAATTGAAAATATTGTCACAATGAATTTTCACATTTTATTGTAAGTTGAAAGGTTCTGTCATTTTGCTTGCACAAGATTCCTTTTGATAAGCAGACAACAGTCGGGTGAAAATCAAGCAACCCTTCTCAAAGGAAAAGCAAAAGATGTTTCCTACATTGATGCATCAAGATAGATATCGTCCTTCTACTGCTGTTTCTTGCTAGATTCCACTAACAACTCTACATGATCAGTTAACAGCAAGCAATTTAAAAATAGAGTCAAAGCCAATATTGATTTGCTTTTAATTGAAGGTTAGAAAGTATCTGTTCTTTACAGTAGCAATCTTTTAGATGCTATTATGTATGATTTACTATTAAGCTAATTACCACATAACAAAAAGTGAGTCAAAAGGAGTTCCTTACGATAGATGAGGGGTCCATGATGATGGTCATTACTGACTGTATATTATAGTCCTATGCAAGAGAGGATCATCAAAATAACATTCATCATGTGTTGATACTTATAAACTATAATTGTTACAGAAAACCATACATGTTCCCAATGGTTTAAATAGGCGCTCGCCTAGGCACTTGGGTGAGGCGAGGCGAGGCCCACGCGCCTCAAGGCTTGATCAAGTGGCGTGCTTCAGTGAAGCGTCGCGTGGGCGCTCACCTGAACCCAAGTGCCAGGCTGTCACGCACTTAGCTGGTTTTGCCTAAGTCGTGTGGCACTCTTGCGTATCCGTCAACAAAAGTTAGCCTCCCCGAAACCTCCTATGATCCCTTAGGATCTAAAAAAGAAAAAACGGGTTAAAGAAAGCGTTTCACTCGGGATCCACAAGCAATTATTTCAGCAAACACTTTATAGTCAATGCAAACTACAAACAGACTTCACAATCTCTGAACAGTCACACAACAAAGGGTTCAAAATGGTCTACTACAGACCGAAATCCCCACAAGTGCCCACATGACACAACCTTTGTTTGCAAGCCTAAGGCGGCCACCAAAACCAAAGAAAATGGAGTTGCTAAGCCTACTATCAACCCTTTACATACTGTACAAAACATGAACAAAACCGAAAGACACGGATGTACATGAGCATTACATCAAACACCTCGTTTACAGTATTGTCCGTGACAAGGCGCCTTGGGTGAGCACCCGGTTAAAGCACGACAACCAAACCAGACTATCAAGTCTAGTTCGATTAAACAGTAGCTTAGTTGGTTTAATTGAACCAACAAAGCTAAATAGTGTTACTAAAGCTGCACATGCAAACCCAACCCACCACCATGTAACCCCGACCCATAAACCCTATTTCATGGGGCAGTCATTGCCTCCGCTGCTAATGCACATGACTGATGCTTCCTCTACTGCCGGTGGATGAGTCCGAAGGTCTAGCCTTCGTGTGCAATTCCCTTCGTTGTTGTTGCTTCCCTTCGTGTGCACACGAAGGTCTAGCCTTCGTGTGCAATTCCCTTCATCCACTGCCACTATTGTTGCCCGAAAGTTCCTCCGTCATCGTCGCCCTCTCTTTCCCCACTTTCCATCGTCGGTGACTCTTTTCTCCTCTCTATCTACTATTAATAGTAAATTGTTAACTACTGTTACCATATAATAGTCTATATTCAAATTTTAACACTACTAATCTCTATTTATTTACAACTGTTATTAGGGTTTCAGGATTAATGACAATTATACAAAGTAATTCAGAAGATTTATCAAAAAATTCAACAAACGATTCTGCTTAGAAATACAATTATCTAAAGGATCCCAAAGATCCTAATGTAGTTACTTACATCTTCTGTGATAAGACTACTAGATGTCATATTTTTCATGCAAAGTAGCATCAACTAGGGAACTTCAAGAATACATCAGCATGCAAGAAGTGTTCACATGATGTAAAAGAAGAGTTGCTGACTTATATGATTAAAAAGAGGCTGCAAAGGAATAAATCTTATGGGATTTTATCAGAGAATTATGTTGAACATATTAGAGATAATAAAGAAGAAGATTATTTAGAAAGTATCAATGCATGTGGGAAAAGAGTATATGACAGAAAAGAAAAAGAAGTCATGATTGTTAAGAAGGATAAAAAGGGATCAATGGACTTATATATGTATCAAGGATCATAGAAGCAACAAGGTCAAGCAGGAGTAGAATTAAGACAAACAAATATCAGTAATGCTTGTGATAAGGAAATAAGAGGAAGAACAATTCAGCACACTGCTCGCTTCTTTTATTAAGCTGGCGTTCCCCTTAGTACTTGTCGTTTTAACAGTTTTAAAGAGAGAGATGATTGAAGCTATTCGAAAGATACAGTAAAGATTAAAACTTTTAAGTTATTATGAGTTGCGAGTTTTATTACTAAGAAAAGAGTTAGATTATACAAATGACTTATTAAAGGACCACAAAGAATGGGTAAAGCATGATTGTTCAATTATGTTAGATGCTTGGAACGACATGAGACATAGGAGTATAATTAATTTTATAATCAACTGTTTTTTAGGAACTATGTTTGTGAAGTCAATAGATGCATCATCTTTTATAAAATCTGGAAAAAAGATATATTAGTTGCTTAACAAGTTTATAAAAGAAATTGATGAACAAAATGTCATCGAAGTTATAACCGATAATGGAAGCAACTATATGTTAGTTGGTAAGATTTATCTTTTAAAAATTTTAATCTTTTAATTACTCTATGTCTCCAATGAAAATGAAAGAACTATGTGATTTCTAAATCTTATTAATTTTATTATCCTTTGTCTTAGATAAATTACTTGAAGCAAAAAGACAATACCTATATTGGACTCAATAAGCGGCATATTGCATTGATTTAATGTTGGAGGATATTTGAAAGATTCATAACATTAAGAAGATTTTAGAATGGGCAATCTTTGTTATTAGATTTCTCTATAATCATACTACGGCTTTGAATATGATGAGAGAATTCACAGGTAATACGAAAATAGTGAGATATGATGTCACCCGATTTGCTACTTCTTTCTTGACATTACAAAGCGTACATCACCAAAAATATAACCTGAAAAACATGTTTACCTCGGAGAAATGGATGACAAGCAAATGGACAAAAGAAGCGAAAAACAAGAGGATCGATTATATCATTTTAATGTTGTCCTTATGGAATCTTATAGTTTATACATTCAAGGTAATGGGTCCTCTTGTTCAAGTCCTTCGGTTGACAAATAATGAAAATAAACTTAAAATAGGATATATTTATGAGTCTATGGATAGAGCAAAGGCGACGATTCAAAAGTCTTTTTCTATGAATAGAGCAAAGGCGACGATTCAAAAGTCTTTTGATGGAAATGAAGAAAGTATTGGAAAATATTTACAATCATTGACAAAAGATGGAATTGGTAACTTCAATGATTGCGTTACCGACACCGGGCAGTACATACCGGTCCGAGAGGTTAACGGTATACAGACTACCCTCTACCGAGCGGTACCAGCGTCTTGACCCCGTATCGGGTGTTCCAAGCCAAAATTTCTTGTAAGGCTATTTGTAACATTATCTCAATGGTCATTCTAGAAACTATTTGTTATGCCAATATACTTTTATGATGCAGAACTTCAAGTTTAGCTGAAATAAGACTATTAAGTATGGGAACCAACAAAAGCCCATTAATCTGTGCTTTTGTTTAACCAGTAAAGTTTAGTAATTGTTTCAAATAGATGTGGTTGTGAAATATCTATCAAGAATGTCAACCAATAAATCCTGCAAGAACAGGAAAGCTCCTTAAGTTCAGATGGTTGGACATCTTGACGAAAACAACTAAAGACAATAGATTTTTAACATCCTAGGATAACAAAAGATGAATGATGACAAGGTGAGTGGCCTATTCAAAGAACCAAAGAAGCAGAATAACTTGACTAATTAGAGCGACAACATACGACAAGACAATATAAAGAAATGTCTGTACGAAAACTAACCAGTCATAACTTGATCCGATTAATGGTATGGTGACCATCTCATCCTTTGATATCTTCAGCTTAGGTGCTTGCAAAATATAACGGAGCTCAGCAGCCTGACGTCTAATGCTGACACTGGGATGCTGCTTCTCCAACTGCTGGTACAAGGCAATGCAGTCTCTATGACGGTTGTTGGCCTCATAAGCCATCGCAAGCCATATCTGAATCTACAATCACATAGATTATGTAATTGGACCACATAAAAAATTTTAGTCATTCAATATGATCTTGTAACAAGAGAATTTCTTCATGTATGTTTATCTTATATTATCAGGAAGATAAAGGAGTCTTTGCTGATTCAGCTACGTCTGGTTTTAGATCCAACATATTCAGAAATGTATATTTTCTACAATTTTTCTGTGACCAGCAAGCTCATCCTTCACTACCTCGCCACCCAAGAGTGTGGGCCTTGGGATGATGGTGAGGGCACCCTCCAGAAACTCGATCGCTCGAGAATACATCCCCTTTCCATAAGCTTTCTGCCCCAGCTCAAACATCAACTTGGCTGTCTTCCTCCTTTCTGCCTGCTCCTTTGCAACCTACTCTTGCCATAACAAACAGCAACACAACAATCAGCATCAGCCTCTTTTTCTATTGAATCGATGACATTGAAAAAAAAGAAGCATCTCTTAGCCAATCAGTGATTGCAGGTACGAGAATAATCAGCATCGAGATCCTTCTTCTGAATTCAAAAAAGAATGCAACATTAGACAATATTTCATTCACACAGGAATGGTTCAATCCTCGTCTTGAGATTTCAGCTCAAAGCTACGATATTGGTCCAAAACCTGATACGCAAATCCATAAATTAAAGGCGTGGGGTGCCAAAGGAAGGACCTTTTCGAGCTCCCTTCGGACTCTTTCCCTCTTCTCCTCCTCGGTCTCCTCCTCATCCCCGTCGGGGCCCTCAGCAACCAACTCCGCCGCCCTCTTCTCGATCTCCTTCATCTCCTCCAACTCTTTCAGCCGGCTCCGGAGATCCTCCTCCCAGTCGCCCTCTCCGTCGTCTCCATCCCCACCGGCGCCACCGGAGCCGGCAGCGCCGACCTTGGAGCTGGCACCCCTCCTCCAGCGGCGGGTCACTTTGAAAGCGGCGGCAGGCTCACCTCCAGCGTCAGCATGGTCGTGGAAGGCGAGGACATGGGCGGCCAAGGTTGCAGCGGGAGCGGGCTCCCTCCTGAGGGGGCGAGGCATGGACAACTCTGGTTGCCAGCTCTTGGCGGGCTTGGCGACCCTGGGCGAGGCGGCGTCCGCCAGGAGAGCTAGGTTCCCGAGGACAAGGGCGGAGGCCATCTGCCCCTACCTCTCTCTAAAGCGGTGGGGAGAGCCTTGGTTCGGGGGAGGAGAGGAGGGGAAGGAAGAGCCAATCGCGGAGATATTTACTTGGCTTGTAGGAATTGCTTACGGGGAACGAGAAGAGGAAGGCAACAAGGCAAGGCAGGGCGTCGTGAACGTGTCATGGCGTGCTACTACTACTTGTGGTCCGAAAACCACTTGGACTCGGACCCTAATCCACTCGAGTCTACAGTGTCAAAAGCTTCCTTTGGTTCAAACTATGATGCGATCATATAATTATAATATTTGAATTTAGTCTCTCTTTTTCTTTCTTGTTGTCTTTGGTTTCTAGGCAATATAATATATATATAGCATAATATATCCAAAAGAAAAAGAAAAAAGTCTCTGCTAATTGGTTTTAAGAGTTTATCCCCTTATTTATTAATGGACAAATATACCCTTATCCATTCTAGATTATGACATGATTTTGGTGACGGTCCCTTTTTACCTAAGTGTGAGAAACAATTAACTCGAACCTGAAGAGGTTAAATCCAAAATACTATTAGCCACGGGTCTGTCTTATAATAAGAAATGAACTCTGTCGATGGACATCTTAGATATATAATTATACCAATCCAATACCTGCTTTAAATTGTCTATCCACAGCATTAAAATATTTGTAAAGAAATAAATAAACAAATTAAATAAGAAAAATAAAAAAAAAGTAAATGGAATAGAAATTTTGTTGGTTCGCAGGTTTTTCTTGGTTATAATGTTTTCCTTTGTTTTTTTGTTTTTCCTTTGTTTTTTTGTTTTTGTTTTTGTTTTATGCTACAGCTGCATATTTGATCACTTAATGAAATTATGTCTTATTTTTCTCCTCTCAAAAAAAAAAAAAGTGATGAGCAATTAATCATCAAGCTCGAACTTTGGTAAAAGATTTGTCTCCTGCTTTTGCATAAATATATCCTGGACAGCTTAGAATCACTTTGTGTGAGGACAAACATGGGTCCATTTTTTTACTGTAGTTATTTGTCTTTTACTAGCTAATCTGAGGTTTCTAAGTTCATTTGGTTCATTCCTGGCCAGCTTAGAATCACTTTGTGTGAGGACAACATTTTTTTACTGTAGTTATTTGTCTTTACTAGCTAATCTGAGGTTTCTAAGTTCATAACTAGGCTCTTCAAATGTAAGACCTTTTGGTATCCTCAAACTTCATAATAAATAGACATCTATTTTATTCAATTTGATTTGTATAGAATTAAAGATTGCAAGCATTAATTAATCATCTTCTGCAATACCAACTCTTGAATCTGTGAATAGTAATTACTCCTTTATAACTAATATATTTGTATTGAATATTGTGTTGGATGAAGAGCTACCACAAGTCAATTTTCTTGTGGATATCTACAATGGAATGGAATGCTTGATCTTGCACACATTCCTCTACTTGAATGTGGCTCTTTCAAGATAAGCTTGTAAATTATTATGAATGTTGTTGCTTGATAATAACAAGTGTTTTACTCTTGAAAATAAACTATATAGGAAAACCATGAAGAGAAATTGTGGATGAGAAAATAATCCAAGGGAAAACAATTATTTTAAAAGAGAAAAAGATGTGTGATTCCTTAAGTGGACCTTATATTATGGATGGATGGTGATCTTCTCCCCCGACATCACATGAACAAAACTTAATAGAGATGATGATGATGAACATTATTTTTAATTTCTTTAGGCCATCGGAATAATTTTTGATTGAAACAAACACAAACCTTCATTGGATAGCTTGAAATTTGTCTCTCCTCAACTTATCCAAGCAATATTAATATACTGATTGTACAGAGGCCTTCATTGGAGCATAAGTTTAGCTTTGAACTTTGCATTACGAGCTTTTAATTCCCTCGAATTTAGGATTGTATGTTGTTTCTCTATGTACATGTCACCGTGGATATATCCGTGTGTCCTAAGCTTCGGAGAACCATGTTTAACATAAACTTGGAATTGCTTGTAGTTTTGTTCTTCCATGCAAATGACAATGCGTGAGAGAGAAAGGGAGATAGCTAAACTGTTCGATTATCCACTACTGGATAATTGGATCAAATAGCATAACATAAACTTGTGTCTTAAATCAATTGTCCAGTATTTTTTTTTTTTTTAATAACCTATCCTGTGCTGCCCAGTCTGAGAGCTTTTGAAAGCCAAGCATGGATTGATCGCTTGCATCTGCATGCTTCGTATCGATGCCAAAAGTCCTCCCGAGGAGCAGCAGTGAGGAAGAAGCAAGGAAAAACCTAGCTAATTATAAAAAGGCCTCTTATTGGAAGGAGTGAGAGAGAGAGAGCAGCTGACTGAGCTAAAGGACAATCTTGTGGGGGATTGTACACCTCTTTTTCTCTAAGACTGTTCACTCTCCTGTTCTATTCTGAGCCTTGTTGTCGTGCCCACCAGCTACGTACGCTTGCTTTGTCAGCAAACATGGCGCTGCTGTGTACCGCAAAGCGAAGCCCTTCTCCTCTGCATGGCATGCGGAGGAGGTCGAAAGAAGGCATCCCCACATTACTGTAAGGCGTGCAAAGCAAGCTCAGAAACCATTCTTTGGTGCGTACGTACCTTTCTTCTTCTTCCTCTATATATCCTCCGTCGTGACGCGTCGCTCTTGCCACGCTCCATCTTCTTCTTCTTCGTCGTCGTCGTCGTCGTCACCAAACTCATGGCCATGGCTAACGCTGGTCTTCGAGAACCAGTCCCCATATCTCTCCTCCTCCTCCTCCTCCTCCTCCTCCAAAGAGTCAGATTCACAGCCTATTATTGCATGCTCCTGATCCCATCGAAACCCCACATCTCTCACCCTTTCTTGGGATAAAGGAGAACAAGGAGAGGTACTCGACATGGGGAATCAAGCTCAGTGGTCCGATCGAGTGTTAAGTTCCATGTACATGCAGTTGCTGTCTGTCTTTGTCAAGTTGGCTTGTGGATCTTGGTTTGACCAAGATGATTGATTAGTCTGTGAAAGGTACCGAGATCTTTGTAGCATGATCAGTTTTGAGTACATATCGATATGTAGAACTCCATGACACTGGTTGTACTCACTGTTCATAGAAATGAAATCTATATATATATATGAGAGAGATTTGAAGCTATAATGCATCTCAAGTTCGTGCCAACAGCAACTTCTCTCCACGAAAACTCTCTTCTCTTTTTGCTTCATCTTCTTCCATCCTCAGCTTTTGTCCAATAGACAACCTTCGGTTCCTATTACTTTCATTCAAGCACAAGTTGTTTTTAATGGATTATGCATGCATTTTAATATACCAACAACAACAACAACAACAAATACAAATTAGTTTTCTGTATGTTATTTAAATTTCTTTACAATGCATATCTATATTAAGCTATATTATATTGGATTAGAAATCACTAAGATCATATTTTTCACGTCCCAAATACGCATGATCATGCTCAAAATATGGTATCTCTTACCATAGAGTTGCAGAGGCCCACTCCATAACTGGTAACTGGAACCTATGCCTACGATTACTTGATTCTCCGGGAAAATATGATATTCGATTCAAAAAAACGAGAAAAAAAAATATATATATATAGAGAGATTGCCACAATAGTTCTAATCTAAGCATACTTTCTTTAATCAAGTCCTATCCTACGGAAGGAAGGCTTATGTCGTTCTTGAACAATACTGATCAAAGTGTGATACGTGTAAGTAAACGACATATGATTTTTTTTTTATATATTAAAATTTTTGTTATTGAGTTTTTCTATTGCTGATCATAACATGAAATTTTAATCACATAGTTTTAGTTGAATTGAATTGTTTTAATTTTGAGCATCAATATAATAAGAGAAAATTGATCGGATTCATTTTCAAAGTCTTAACACATCGATAAGAGAGAAAAAAATGCTTTAAAATACATGATTCGACAAACAATAAAAAAAATTTTATTTAAAATTATTATTATTAACTTTAGAGTTATGATTTTTGTTGAAATATATCATATGCTATGCACATGTTTAAGGGAAAAATAAAAAAGATTCAAGATATGACATGGAGGATATATATATCTATAAAACTAAAGTTGAGGGTGTTGTACATATTAACTCCTATGCTCACTACTCAAGTTAGCAAGAAATCTAAAGGTTGAAAATAAAAAAAATAATTTCAGACATCATATTTTTGGAATAATAAATTCTTTGAATAATATTCATCCTTTTGATTGAATTGAGCTCCATGAAAATTGTTAGATAATATGCAGACTTGGAATAACAAAGAACACGATGCTTTATTAAAAATGCCAATTAGATAGTATGTCTTTATTAACAGAACGCTAAGAGATCAGAAGAACCAAAAATAAACCCTAGCAGAAGTAAAAAACGACATGAAAGGAGTTCATGCAAAGACACCCCTCTTAAGCTTCAACACTTCTTGCTCTTCCTCCTCCTCCTCCTCCTCGGGCTGTTGGCGATGCCGGATGGGCAGTATGACAGACTCCCTCTGCGCCTTCACGAGCCTTTCCAGCCTTTCCTCGCTGATGCGGAACGCCGCCGCGAGCTCGCGTCCCCTCATGCTCCGGAGGACCGAGCTCGCCCCGATCAGGAACTGCGGGTGGTTCCTCCTCGAAGAGGTCGTGAAGCCGAAGAACTCCATCGGTGCTCCACTCGACGCGATCTGGCAGAAAGGGAAGTATTGTGGAATCCAGAACACATCGCCTTCCGACACCGCTGCATTCATGGCATTTGAACCGTTCGGAAAGACGACCTGGATCGTCCCTGAGCCCCTCAGCACGACGCCGTACTCGGTCGCCATGGGGTTCATGTGCGGAGCCAGCATCGATCCCTGCGCGCACACACACACCGTATGAAATTGTACTTTGATCTTTTAGCTTGATGTTTTTCCCATGATAAATCAGGTGTATCTACTGACTGCAGTTAGGTTAACGACATAGACGCCGACGCCAGTGCTTCTGAGAGGGGAAAAATCGTCCTCGTCAATGGCGGTAGTCCACCCAAAGCTGTTCCGATAGCTTGGCTCGTTGTCGTAGAGGTTGTAAGCATGCAGCGCTCCAACGGGCTCACCGTTCCCCGCTTTCTTTTTGTCAACCTTTCCAAGCAGATAATCTACAAGCTTTTGCTTTGTCCATGCACTGTCGTCACTGTCGTCGTTGAGATCAGGTCGTTCACTCGACTCCCCGCTCATGTAAACAATGGCGCCGCCCCTTTGGCTCTGCATCATCCGTTCTAATTCCTCGGCGGTCACCTGGGAAGAGTTAAAGATTTGATGAGCACGTCAAACCAAATGGTGAATTGACGATCGAGGTAGCTCACATTGAAGGCAGCCATGAGGGTGTTGGTATCAAATCCAGCAAGCACTGAAGTCGGGTTCATTCCTCCACCGATGAAGAAAGACTGCCAACGCATTCATTATGACCTCAAGACGAAATGAGATCGAAGAAGGAAGAGGAAGGAGCAGACGGGTGCAAAGATTCGACTCACCTGGTGTAAGCTGTGGCCCATACTCTGCGTTGTGTCGATACTGCAAATCATTTGGGACCTGTCGCTACTGTGAGTGTTGACGATATAGAAGGTCGATCCAGCTGGGATTACGCTGACATCGCCCTTCCTCAGCTTCCTCTCCACCAGCTCATCCTTGTGGATCCAGCCAACCTTTACCTCCCCTTCACCACGAAATCAACAATAGAATCACATCACTATATATTTCCTCACATAACACAGATTTATATATGTAGAGAGAGAGAGAGAGAGAGAGTCAGATTCATATACCTCTATGTACGAAGACGACGAGATTGGCATCAACGTACTGTGGCACTACAAGGCTGTTGGGCTCCATTTGGATGAAACCAATGTGCATGGGGCAAGGCTCACTCTTTGATCGATATCTAGACACGACGCGAATCTCACCGGCGTCGGTCCTCGCCACCGTCCTGGATCTCGCAAGCAGGAAAAGACCCCGGAGGCCTCTTCCTCCCCCATGCGCTTCCTCCTCCTCTTCTCTTTCTATTCCTCTCTGTCGGAATCCGCTAGCCACCATCAGACACCAGGAGGAGAGGAGCAGCAGCGTTAGGATCGATGCAGCCATCCGACCTCCCACGGCCACCTCCATCTACTACGCCCTCTTCCTTATCAACCCTCTGCTCTCTTTGGATGCTCGTAGATTATGTCAATGACAAGCGATGTGAGAGTGGAGAGGGACTGAGGGGTATATAAAGGATCGACGGGAGAACATGGTCTTGACACGCACAATGCTTGCATGGGGATGCTGGGGCCTACGTGCAAAAATACCAATTCCAGAGTTGGGATTCACGGAGAGATCTTCTCCTTTAGCTTTTGAACTGCATTGACTGAAAACTTCGACTCGATCGAATAAAAAATATAATTAATTGCCAAAAAAAAGAGAGTATGTTTTTTACTTGTGTTCATCGGTAGTTAGAGAGAGAAAACGTGCATGCACCAATGTTTAATCATGTATGTTCCATCAATTAGAATTTTCGGTTCTATATAAATTCATGAGAGCTACGCTACATATAGCAGGAATAAGACCTAAAAAAAAAACCTCCCAATGCGGAGTATTTGCTAGAAATTAAATTAAACTTTTAAAAGGAATTAGTTATGATAGTCATAGGAGATTGAATTCATGTTTAATGAAAGTTTAAGATATTTGACATGCACAAAATGTTGGAACTTGAAGGGAAAAATACTCAAATTCCCCTTAGGGACTGTAGTCTCACATCCACAGTTGATGGACTTCTTTCTCACTCATTTACTCTCCTTTAAGAAATTTTAATAAATAATTAAAAGGTAAGTTAGTTTAAGTTTATTGATATGCATTCTAGTTTGATTAATTAAATTTGGGTGTAAGTTTGGAAATAATACATATTTAATTTATTTTTATAACATATTGGATAATTATGAAATTACTTATTTACTTGTGATTTAATTTTATTCTATTTACTCGTAACTTTAACTTGATCAATCGAGTTTTCAAAACGTGTTGATTTATCAATCAAGTTTTAAAATTAATTAAAAATATTATCACACTAATTCACCCATTTTCTTAATATCATTAAGATCCTAACAGTTATATCCTAGTAGGTCATTTATAAATATAATGAGATATCACCCTCCACAAAAATAGAGAATATGAAATTATTCACAAATATCAATATGAATAATCTCAATTTATTTTTTATTTTTTATTATATTTTTTATATACTTAGTTTGTTTTTATTTAATGTAATCTATGCAAACATCAAGATTAGTAAAGTTTAACTCTTTTAAAATATTATTCCATAGTAGCAATCTCTATTTCAAGCAATTCAGTATTAGTCTGACCAAGCTTTAGCCCTTGCATAGCAGCATTAACTGAAATTTTGGACCTTATCCTTCAGTGGAGGCATTTCCCACAGTCCACACCTTACTCAAAATAATTGTGAGAGAAATATAATATATACCTATTAAAGTTTGAGTGACAGATGTTAAATAGGATAAGATCAAGTCATATTCCAAAAATTATGGTCTCAAATTATGGTGACCGGTTTGTACAATGCTTTTTGTTGACTCATAGTGTTGCAATGCCCCTAATGTTTTCGAGTACAATTGTTCTGACTTCTTGCATTCAATGTTAAATGCCTCCATCATTCTCCCTTGCAGATATTGATCGTGACATCATTTAAGATCATGGGCACATCATGATAGATTCAAATTCTAACAATTTTGACCTTAAACAATTACTCAAGAGCTACTTCAAAGAGAAAGACATACTCCTTGAAACACGATATTAAGCAGAGAGATGAGAGAAAACCAGATACATGGCAGATAAGAATTATCTGAGAACTGAAAAGCATTACTTAAGCACTTCTAGGAAGATATTTAGATCTTATCTCTTGAACTAAGTGTTGTACAAAAACCAATTATAACTTGCATCTTATTGGATGCGCATATTGAATCATCTATTTTCAATATAAAAGAACAATTACCACGAGATTAAGCAGAGAGATAAGAGAAAAACAGATGCATGGCAGTATCCGAGAACTAAAAAGCAATGCTTAAGCATTTCTAGGAAGGTTTTTCAATCTTATCTCTTGAACTGTGTTGTACAAAAAAACCAGTTATAACTTGCATCTTATTGCATGAGGTATTACATAGTGAAACATCTATTTTCAGGATAAAAGAACATTTACCTCATCAACTGTCATAAACACATAAGAATATGATTATCAGCTTCTCTGAAATAGGATGCAGAGCCTCTTCCAAATCTTCTTTCATTTTTCGGTTGAACTCCTTAGGACCAAGTGAGAGCCATCAATAAGTTGGAACTGGAAACAATATGATGCACGAGATATGGTTTACGGTTCATGTTATTTCTAGTAGTTCGCTGCCTAAACTTAGCCTTTTCCATGTCTCGTGATTCTCCAATAATCTCATTTGACCATACATGATAAAGCATATGCAAAGCAATATTCATGATTTCCCAATAACCGGAGAAAAACTCATAGGCAAAGATGCTCTTCGAAAGCCAGCATTTACTGAACTCACCAGCAGTGATTTTGCAACAAGACAACCATTTTCTAGCTCACCAAAGATTGGATCAGTTGTGGAGGAGCCAAAACCAGATTCCACAGCATCTATATTGATGGTTTCTTGCTTCCAAGTTTTGCTAAACTAAACCAGTAATCATTTGTTTGGAAGATTCACATTGGTATCTATATTGGGCCAAGAATCAAGCCCTGCACGCGGCATGCTGCCATTCAACAAGCACATTCAAGACATGTCAATTCCTGAAGTTCTTAGCCTCTTAGATCAGCTCAATCTTACTACAACCCGGAAGCTTTGAAATGCAACAACCTATCATCCCGGCTCTCAATCGTCCAACATCTGCCCACCTTTCAGCTTCTGCGTAGATGTTCGACATTATAACACACTCCGCATCACTTGGAGACCCCAACTTAGCAAGCTCTTTGAATGCCCTCTCTGCCAATTCAACATTCCCATAGACCCTGCAAGCACTAAGAATTGTCTTCCACAGCACTACATTGGCTTCGATAGGCATCTGCTTAATCATTTGGTAGGCTTCTTCCACCAGGCCGCACCGGCTCAGCAGATCAACCATGCAACCGTAGTGCTTTATATTAGGCTCGATCTTGTACTCCTGGATCATTCTCTTGAAGAATGCTTGTCCCTCCTTTAAAAGCCCTTTGTGGCTGCAAGCAATCAATACCCCAAGAAAAGTGATCCGGTTTGGCATTGCTCCCCCATGGCTTGTCTCCCTCTCCATCGATGCGAACAGCTGGAGAGCCTCCTCAGAATGTCCATGAACAGCTAAAGCCATGATCATCGCATTCCAGCAAGTCACATGTCTCAAGCCCATAGTGTCGAACAGTCGTTTGGCCATCTTCAAGCTACCACACTTTGCATACATATCCAATAAAGCGTTGCCTACATACCCTTCAATCCTATAGCCATTGTTATTTAGGTAGAAATGTATCTCCTGACCCTGATCGAGCACACCGGTCTCGGCACATGCCCCAAGAACAGACACGATCGTCAGTTCAGTCGGCTTGACATTGCTCGCCCGCATTTGCTTGAACAGCTCCAACGCGCGCCCGTAACTCTTGACCCGGACGTAACCCGCGATCATGGAGTTCCACGAGATGGCATCCTTTTGCGGAATCTGGAGAAAGACCCTGTTCGCAGCAGCTATATCGCCGGAGTGGACGTATCGCGTGATCATGCTATTCCACGACGCGACATTCTTCTCGGGCATCGAGTGGAAGAGGCGGTCCGTCGCGTCATGGTCTCCGACACGGTGGTACGCGGCTAACATGACATTCCACGAGACGACGGTCTTCTCGCTGGTTTCGTCGAACAGATTGCGGGCATCGTGAATGTGGCCGCAATGCGAGTACATGGACATCAAGGAGTTGCGGACCAATGCATCAGACTGAAACCCGAGGCGGAGGATCCGGCAGTGAATCTCAGAGCCCTTCCTGGCGAGGGCGAGGGCGAGGGCGACGGAGGAGAGACCAGCGCCCTCGGCGTCGCCGGCTTCGGAGGCTGCGCGGGCACAGGCCTTGAGGAGGAAGGGGAAGGTGAAGGCAGAGGGAGGGATGCCGCGGCGGCACATGAGGTTGTAGACGGGGACGGCGCCGAGGGGAGCGATGCTGCGGGAGTAGGCGCGGATCATGGGGTCGCAAAGGTGGGGGATGGCCGGGGAAGGTGCGGCGTCGAAGAGTGAGCGGGCGTGGTGGAGGCTGCCCCAGGAGCGAAGGGCGGCGAGGGTGAGGAGCTTGGCCTGGAGGCGGGGGCAGCGAGCGAGGCCGGATTTGAGGAGTAGTGCGTGGGCCTGCAGCAGGTGGCTCATGGCGCCGCATTTGCCCAGCAGCACTGCTACTTGGTCGGCTGTGTAGGAGACGGTTTTCATTACCACCATTTCTGGCTCCAGTTAGCCATATATTTGATTTTTAATAAGTATATTATTTTAATTAAAATTGTAATAATTCAAAATCCAATAGCTAGTTGGTTCAATCAAAACCTTGATCTACATCAAGTTAATTTTGATCGAATATTTTCGGATCAAATTAAGTTAAGTTTTAGTTGGTTCGATCGAGACCTTGATCCGCGTCTAAGTTGATTGTGGTTGGATCTTTTCATATCAAGTTAAGTCAAGTTTTGGATAAGATATATCAACTTAAATAAAAAAGAGGGTTATACTAGTGGGTATGTTACTTAGTTACAATCTTACTCTTAATTGATCTCATAAAAATGAAAGAAGGGTTTTTAGAAAGTGAAGTAAAGATGAGCTTTTAGAAAGCCAAGCAAATAAAATAAAAATGAACATAAGATGGGCCTAATAAAAGAAGGTTTTTCAAAGATATTTCTTCTCAACATTACAAATCCAATTTTCCAAAATTAGACCTAAAATTAAAGAAGCAACCGCAAGAAATTTCAATAATTGAACCGGTCAAGAGGAGACCGAGCCCAAAACACGTATGGGATCAAACACGTGTAGCGTTTCCATCTCTTCTTTTTATTTTATATTTCCATTGCTTTTACATATATCTATTCCATGACAAGTTTTGAGATATCATTATTTACTCTCGTAAAAATTCTGATATAATGAATTTATAATTAAAATCTCTCAATTATAAAATGCATATTAGCTGACGCTTATTGATTCCGATTATAAAATACAATCTTCTTGCTGATTTCTTTTATATATATATATATATATATATACATAGTTTTGTGTTTATTGGTTTTATCCACAACAGATTAAAACCGCCTTACTATAAATATGGCGATCGGGCAAAGGGCAATGAGCCAAACCGTTAGTTCACGACGAGATCCCACTAAGATGGCGCACTTGACGCCGCCGGTTATCACGCCGGCGCTCGCCCGCACGGCGGCGCCCTCCTTCCGCCTCCGCTCCACCAGCCTAAACTCCGTTCGCCTCCGCCGCGTCTTCGATCTCTTCGATCGCAACGGTGACGGCGAGATCACCGTCCCGGAGCTCCACCTCGCGCTCGACCGCCTCGGCCTGGGGGCCGACCCCGACGAGCTTGCTGGCGCCGTCGCCGCATACGTCCGCCCCGGCCGCGTCGGCCTCGGCTTCGACGACTTCGAGGCCTTCCACTGCGCCCTCGGGAACGCCCTGTTCGGCGACGGCTCCGCCGTGGAGCCGAAGGCCGAGGAAGAGGAGGAGGAGATGAGGGAGGCGTTCCGGGTGTTCGACGAGAACGGCGACGGGTACATATCGGCGGCGGAGCTGCAGGCGGTGCTCGACAAGCTGGGGCTGCTCGAGGGGAGGAGCATCGACGGGGTCCGCCGCATGATCTCCGCCGTCGATCGGGATCGCGATGGACGGGTGGATTTCTTCGAGTTCAAGAACATGATGCGCACCATCGAGTTGGCCGCCTCTTGATCCAATATTCCGTGTTTCCCGCCTTCAATTTTCTTCATATTTTCCCCTTTTTTTTCTCCTATATTTTCATAATTAAATATCCATTTCCTGCTCGAGCTGGGATTGTTTAAAATCTATTTATTGTTTTAATAAAAATCATAATTTAGTAGGCATAGCTTTCAATTCAAATATAAAAATTAAATTATCTGATAAAATAAACGAATAAAGAACACATAAATTTAATGATATGAAGTAGTATCCAATGCGTCCCCATAATCCATGATAATATAGATAATTTATATATAATATAAATTCTAATTAGTAAAGATCGATGCAACAATCAACGGAAAGAATAAATATGAGTCTCACATTTTCGATTTGTCTCCGGTAATGTTCCTTATTATTGTTATTCTAGTAAAGAGCCTCTATTTTTTTTTCAATATATCTAAAATCTCCTCTTTTCAAAACACAATATTTTTAATTAGTTTCTAATTTTTTAAACAGGTGTTTTAGTTTAGTAAAAAAAAAAGACCTCTAAATCCATTCAAAAGCACTATAACCTTTTTTTATCACTTAAATTTAAATTTATGTCTATATATTTTGAAAAAAAAACATGTTATTTATTTGATAATAATAATAATAGCAATGGTAATGATAATAATATGAAATATTACTCAATTGTATTTATGTCTATATATTTTGGAAAAACTTGTATAAGTCTTTGAATGGACTTAGATAGTTTTTTTTAAGGTCTACCGTTTCGATGTGTACTGCCCGGTACGGGCGATACGTACCGGTCCGACAGGTTATCGGTACGCGGACCGCCCGTTACCAGGCGGTATGTATCGATTTCGACTGTAGCACTGTAGCAGTACACTGTAGCACTATAGCAGTACAGTGTAGCATCATAAACAGTACACTACAGCACCGTAGCACCGTAAACAATGCACAGCAGCATTATAAACAGTATACTGCATCACTGTAGCAGTGCATTGTAGCATTGCTACAGTACTCGGTACACCCGTACCGTACTGAGCCCAGATCGAAACTCTGATACGATACGGTATTGCGGATCTTGGTTTTTTGTTATTGAACTAAAGTACTTTTACCAAGTATTAATAATTTTAAAATCTCACCAACAAAATTTATTACCGTTATTTTAGGTTTTAAGCTTTTGTAAATGTTTTGTACGAAAATCTAAGTGGTTTTGATATATTTCAAATTTAATTAAAATAAAAATTTGCAAGCTTAAATTTAGGTCTACATATATATGTTCATTTATTGTGCGAAGATGATAATCAATAAAGGTCGGACATTATCGATAAGGGAAATTAGAAGTTCTTGGCATATTTTGAAAAATAAAAGATAACAAAAATTCTAATTTTCACACTAACCTTAAGTTTATATTCATTTACTATGAAAGAATGATAATAAAAATAAGTTCAAATTTTTTTAATTTATTTTACTCTTTTTTGTTTACTATTAAACTAAAACACTATAATCAGTCCAGTGAACCAAGACACTATAACTCTATTAAAAAATAACATAATCGGTCTAATCCAATAATCTTGAGTGCAAAAGATTATTTTGAATAAGAGGTAAGGCTAAAGAGCTTAGTGTGCATTATCAAAATAGTGAGAGTTATTTGGGAAAACCTAAAAAATATGGAGGTTTTCATAATAATTAACTAAAATTGATGTTTAAAATCACATCACACAAGATAGCCCACATACCAACATGAGAATCTTAATATAATGGCAATGAGTACAATGGTACAATGCAAAGTAGAGTCGTGTGATAATCTTGATGCACTGATTTAAAACATCATGATGCGATAATTTATCAACTTCTATTTTTTATATATTTTATTATTATTTCACATTGGTTGATATGATCCTATAATCTCCCACACATTCAGTTCTTTGTATTCATCTTCTTCTCTCATAGGCCGAGTTCAAATGCTTGAGAACTTCTTATTATCATTGACGCCTCACCGAATTCTTTTTAGGTCATTAAAGCTTTCTTAATTATCGAAAAGATTGTATGAAGAAACTTATGAAGGTCATGTTGCTTTCGAATGTCACATAGACCAGTTAGAAGGATGGCAAACGAAGCCTTTGTTGGAGAAATATAGCAGTCATGTTTTCTCTCCTATCTCATATAAATTGTTTTCTCTTCGTTCTATTTATTTGTACCTCTTTTTGTTTTCCCTTTGAATCTGATTTATTTAGGTCTCATATTAAATCATTTACGATTTTTCTTTTGGCTTTTTACCTCGCTCGAGTGCCCTATTTCTATTGCACCTTTTAAATAATTTTCCTTATTCTTGAATATTTTTAGATTTCTTCGTGAGATCAAAGGTTCTTGTTTTTGAGATTTTTCTAACTTCTTCTTCTTGGTTATTTAAATTTTTTTTTGGTTCTTGAAGCCACTGTCTTCGTAGTAGCTTCGATGCCCTCAATCATGTTGTTTCTCCTTATCCTTCTCGATTGCTTTTCTTTTCCTTCGTTTCTTTCCAGATTTCTTTCGGTTTTTTCTTCATGTTCTTAGTATTTTTTTAGGTCTCTTATTGAATTATTTATGAAACCTTGTTGATGAACTAGTGCACCGAGGCCGGTGAGTTAGCACGGCCCGGTCCACAAGTCGACATCGAGAGGGACGCTGACACCGTCTTCGAGGATGGCCTCTTCGGATTGATTGGGACGATCGTCCTTCTGAGGGTGATCGCGCTCCTGCACAGGAGGTCCTCGTCGGGTAGTTATCGACTTTGGCCTCTCGATGATTAAGTTAGTGGTTATTCTTTCTTTTTTTCCCCTCCCCCCGGTCAGATGTCGGTCATGGGCTTTTTATACTACTGTGCGAAGGTCAACCGTACGCGGGTTCAGTACGGCGACCGATTCCTAATAGGCGAGATGGTACCTTCGTGCGGGCACCATCATGAAATGCATGGAATGACGCCATACAGCACCGTCCCAAGTTTTTCAGGACGAGATGTGCCGAGGGGTACCTTGTACGAATCCTGGCTCGGTGCGTGAAAGTACTCCTCGTGCTGACTTGGCGGGAGCGTGGTGCGACGTTGGTTGTGATGTGGCTGGAGCCCAAAGTATGCATTATCAAAACCTACTAGGAAATTCTTAATTTAGATACACTATAATATTTTTTAGCAGATTTTGACCATATTTTTATTAGGGTTGAGTCAAAGAAAATTTATACAAAGGCGATCAATGTAAATTAGACCTCGGGGGATAATTATTATATTGATATTTTGTTTCTTTTTCTTAAGATTACTATATATCATAAAAATAATATAAAATAGCCAAAGACAAATAACTTATTGATCATATCTTTGAGGCCAAATGAATAAAAACTTTATGACCAGTCACGCATGTGTTATCTAAGATTAATTATGTAGATTTTTTATTCTAAAAATAATTATAGATAGAAAACATTGAAAATAGCCTTATATAAAGAATTATTTTAACTATCCTCTACATTAAAATTTATTTATTTTATTGATATATCTAAATTAAAAAAAAACATTTTACCAAATTTCAAAATTTTTACTGATTCATTGATTTTTTTTATTTTGTCTCTTTTTCATAAATATTGAAAAAGAGGTTTAAATTTGACATAAATATTCGAGTACTATTTAACACAAATTATTTGTATATTTTATAAAAATAAATAAGATGTTTTTTTTAGAATATTTGCAACCATACCTTTATAAAAAAAAAAATATTTATATATATGCATAGATATTTATTTAAATAAGATATGTACTTGGATTTTAGATTTACATGCCTTCCAAATTACGTTTTATTAAAACCTTTACGGATTCTAAGCTTATGGTTGATCTCTTTAGGGGATCGACCTCTTTGGAATTCTATAGGGGTTCATTCCTCTATGTTGCTGTTCAAAGGTTGCTCAAAAGATTCATCCATTGCTTATTAAAAGAGGATAATATATGATTATTTGTAGGGCTTCTAAACTCCTAACTCATATTTCTAACCAACTTTTAATGCTTTTCTAATAAAAACTAATCATATCCTCAGTGGATCTCTTCAACTCTTTAATAAGGGTTAGCTTGATAAGTTTTATATAAATATTTATTTTAATGAAACTCAATTATGACTCTCCTAGTTAGAGTCGTAACGTTTGTTATTTTTTATATTTTTACTAAAATTTTATTTTTTTATTATAATGTAAACACTAACCACCGGCATGTCTCAACATAACATAGACTCTTTTTTATTGCACTGTTCTCGGCCTTTTCTTGTCTGAATTGGTTCAATTTCATTCGTGCAAATGAAATAGTCGGACCGGACCGACAAGTTAAAAAGGTGACCCGACCGGAAAAAACCTTCGATCCAAACGTGGGACCCACGTCTAGGGCCCGCTTCCCTCCAATCAAAACAAACGTAGGTAGATTTGATGGGTAGCTTTTTTCAGATAAAGTGGTTTCGACTGCGACGCCACGTCGCTGTCCGCACCCTACCCCTCGTCTCCTCCAGGCTGTGAGAGACGATGCGCGCGGACCGGAAACGTCCCATAAAGCTCTGGTTCATAACGCCGCCTCGAATCCGCACCTTTTTTATTTTCTCCACGCCGTTCCGCCCTTCACAAATCCTGCCATTCTTCCTCCTCCACCCACTCCTCCGCTGATCACCATCCACCGGTGTTAGAAAGAGAGGAAGAGGAAGCGAAGCGTTTCATCTCGTCGTCGAACGTTAACGATGGTTCCTTCGAGAAAAGATGGTCTCGGCCGGGACGAGGACTCGGATCCGGATCGGTCGCCGGACGGAGACGCCGCTGAGGCATACAGGGAGAACGAGGGATCCGGATCGGCCGTGGCCGCAGATCATCCCCTGGGCCGCGGCGGCGTCGTCGTCGAGAGGCTGAGAGGCCTCCTCCGGGGAGAATCGGATGGCGATATCTCCCACGAGGGGAGCGGCGGCGGGGAGGACGGGGTGCTGCAGTGGCTCCATGCACTGGATCTGCAGGTTCTTGGCGCCTGCCGTGCGGATGAGAGGTCAAAGCCTCTTCTCAAGCTTAACGTCTCCAGTGGCCCCGCTGAAGAACGTCTCCTAGCTCAGCTAAGCCAGGTTCATATTATTTACCCTCGTTAATCTTGGCAATTCTGTTACGCGCAAGGTGGATCTACTTTTTTTATTATATGTATTTGATCTAATAGCTATCACTTCTCTTTTCTCCTTATCATAACCACACTTTAGGTCGTAAAAGACGTTATATTTTATAGGTCCAGCAACTAATTCTAATTCTTGTTAATCTTTTCTTATTCTTGTTAAATTAATACAGCTACTTACTTGTACTATATGATTTGGATGTTGCTTTTACTGTATGAAAATATGCAAGAACCTAGATGGATGGCTTTTATTTTCTGTTTGATTATGTTCTTTATATCCATGTTGTCCCCTTTTCTGTTCAAATGAAAATTAATTTGATTGTGGTCGATCCTATCTGTGACCAGCATTTTGAAGCATCGGAAGTGGGGATGCTGGCGAGGTGCTTGTATGTTCCGCTTGTTTCTGTTCGTGTAGGAAAGGTTAAGAAGCGAGGGAACATTCTATGCCCAACTACTACAAGGTAATCAACGGACTTGTATTTATCAAAGATGTAAGGCTTAAATCGGTACCTACCAACGTCTAATCCCTGTTAGTTGATTTAAGTGGTTCAGTATAGTAATCTTTTCCCTGTATTCTTTTCACTTTATTGTTATGCAACAAATTGATCAATTATGTTGTTCCAAGATTTTCTTTGCCTAATGTGAAATATGCTGATATTTGCTTCTTCATTTTCTTCCTTGTTCTTTATAGTGTATTCACCACCGGGATTCTTTCTGTGAACATCTACCCTGGAAAGCTTTGTTGCTGTAATTTACATTTAGATGTCAACCAAAACAAACTTAATAGATGCATGACTCTCATGAAATAGATATTAAAAGCAAAGATAATCTGATAAACTATTGCACTTTTGACAGTTCTCTATTTTCTTGCAGTGATTCTATATTTCAGTGCAGGTCAGTTCCTGCCTTCATTGTATTATGCTGTAAAACGTTAGATGCCTCTTTTAGATTTGTAATTTCTACTTTTCTAGAATGTAGTTTAATAGCAAAAAAGTACCTAACAAGAGGTATTCAGTAAATATGTACATCACATTTCAAAGATACACTGCAACTGATCTAGTGAAAATAAAAATCCACCCATTTTCAGGTTCTTTCAATATCGATCACTAAATTTTGCAACAACTTGAGGTCTAATTCACTTGGATCACAGTTGATGTTTGTGCAGGATTGACACATGAATATACATAATGACCAGACAAAATCCATCACTGGAAACATTCATATTCATGAAAAGAAGAATGGAAGTGGAAAACAGAAACAAAAAAAAAAAAGGGTCATGAGTGTTGTTACGGTAAGTAACTTTTTGAGCCGTGGCGTCGGGGCCGTCACGGCTTGGTTCGGGTCCGGAAGGCGGTGATCTCCGTGGGGGCGCTCCTCGAGCCCGCTGGATCTCCGAAGGCGTTGATCTCCGAAGGCTTCGCACCTGCACAAAGGTCGGGTCGGGGTGCCCGACCCGACCCCTCCGACGATAAAGTCAGTGAAAGATGTGGAGGGGGTTTAGGAGGAGGAAAAGCCTCCGAGCGTTGAGTGTGTCCTCTCCCCTTTCTGTTTAGGACTCAGGGGTATTTATAGATGAGTTTAGATGTTACCTGACGCAGCTGTCTGCAGGGCAGGACTGTACCTTTGGTGGCGTCTGACATTGCTACTGGGGTTGCGTGGGAGGCTGAGCTGCTGCAGGGTATGGCGAGCCTCGGGCAGCGTGTCGCTCAGGGGGATGCTGTCATGGCGTGTCACATCGCCACTTTTATCCCTATCAAGTGTCACCACAACTTGATGGAAACGTACATTCGTGAGATAGAAAAAGGGAAGAGAAAATTGAATAAAGAAAAAAAAAGAGAGTCAAAAGTACTTATTAACACCACTACAACTTGGTGTCTCTAAACCTTTTTTAAACTCATGTCGGTGGATTCCTGTGATGTTTCCAGGCCAAGAAAGTTTGACATAAGTCTAGGCAATTTCATGACATCCTTAGAAAACACAAAGTTGATATATTGAGTACATGATTGTACCTGAGGAAGTGCATAATCATTATAGACTTGGATACAAAGTAGGAAGTAAGGATAATGAAACGATCGTCCATATTTTTCCAAGCTGACATTACTTCTAATGAACATGCATGACTTCCATAATATTATGATAAATAGCATAACTGATGAATCCTGTAATATGACAATCTTCAGGAGCCACACATCTAACACTAATAGGGAATGCGATAATTTGAGTCCTCGTGAAGATCAATGTTCTTAGGTACTTAATAGTTTCTCCTTAATTATTTGCATGCTTTTGATATATCAGATGAGTATTCTCATTTAATACTTCTCTTCTTTCTAGTGGAGGCTTATAGGTTCTGCTTATTGATAGTATACTTTTCTACTGATTGTCCACACATTCAATTGATCTTTTTTTGATGTACCTAATTGTACCACATTATATAATTTTAAACTGTTATAGCCGTGAATAAGTTTGAGATGTGTGAGTGCCAATATCTGCTTCACTTTTGGTAACATTATATATTGGATGATATATGTGTTATTATGTTGTGGCAAGCTGCACTTTGGTGCTTTGTTTTATTAGGTCCAGTGAATAGACCAGTTCATGGCATGTTAAAGATGATTTGTCCTATTCCTTTTCTTAATTTTCTTTCTAATAGTACTGTGGTTCTAACCTACACATTAGTATACTGCTAAGGATGCAAGTTTTGATTTAAACTTTCTATCTTAAGTTTAAGTAATCAATTCATAGTGGCTGGAAAATATACCATAATTGTTGTTGTTTATAAATGATTACAGGATTCTATGTCTCAGCTTAATAGTGATGGCATTGTTCATCATTCCAAGTAAAAATGTCTTTTGATTTGTAGGTGAAGTGGGCGTGTGTGATGTTCTGTTAAGATCTCTGATTTATGAGCAAAGAAGGTAGTTTCTTACATGGTCTTCTGGAATATTGAATCTGCATGATGATTATCCTATCCTAGTTGGATTTTAGCTATAGGATCCTCATTATCAGTGAAAACATTTCCTAGGATCTTTATATGCTTAGCTTTTAGTAAATATTTATATGATTTTTTAGCTATAACAGATTTCAAATTCATATTCTCACAGATTTATAGTATGCTAAAGGATTTTTATCTTTGTTATGAATTAGTCACTGCAGTCTTACAAATTTATAGTATGCTAGTGAGTTTTTATTTATGTTATAAGTTATTCACTGCATAAAGGTTCCTTTGTGTAGTATGTTAGCTAGTTTAAATTGTTTTTAATGCCTTGTCTTAATGGGATAGTGCTTTTCACTTATCAATTTTTTTATCTGGAAGTGCTTTATTTTGTATGTTCATTATGTTAAAAAAGAAGGTACTTGTATTTTGTGATTCTGGCTCTTCATAGTTAATTTGCCCTTAGATGGAATCTTTTCTTTTAGGTTAATGGGAGCTTCTACTTTGAGTAGAAGGCTAGGAGTCCTCCTTTGGTGTTTATTCTTGTTTCTACATCATTTTCCAAGATAACTCAGAGAAAGACTATGGAATTCTATTTCTTCTATATGTTGTTGATCTTTCTATCTTTCCAACTTCTTGCAGAAACAAACATTTTAAGATGCTCTATACGGTCATATAAGAGGGAAGTGAATCCACTTATCTTTTGTGGAAAATTTAAATTTTCCCTTGAAATATGAGTAACTTCATCATTTCCTAATATAATGGTTGAGGAAAAAAGAAACTCTTACAAGTTTTCTTTGTGTCAATAACATGATATTTTGGTTAGATAGTCTAAAAATTAGAGTCTGTCTGATTTTTTTTACATTTTACTTGTTTCTTTTGCTAGGATCTATTGTTGTAAAAATATATAATTAAGGTTTTCACTTCCTTTTTGTGATCTTGTACTTGGCTAAAATGATTACTTATGCATCCCCCTGTAAGGTAATAATATCACATTGTCACAATTTCACCTGTTATCTTGTTGCATTCCTTAAGTAACTTCCAATTTTGAAATTTCTGCTCAGCATGTTTATTTTGATTGCAACTTTTTTGTCTAAGCATCAAGTAATGCCTATTGACTTTTGCCTAGATAGATCCTTTTTGCTAGTTTCAAGCTTTAATTATTTGATTTTTGAAAAGTAGTTTTCTCATTTATAGATATTTGGTTCATCTTTATATGAAGTTCATTAATTGAGACCTTCCCCAACCCATTCTTGCTAAATTTGTGGATGTTGCTTTTGTTTCATTCTATAAATGCTTGGTGGTGTTATATGCATAATTCTTTAAAATGTACTGCTATTTGATCTCTCTGTACTCGAAGTTCTGTTTTTCATGCATTTTGTCTAAAATGAAAATAATATTCTAATAGGAAGACCTTTGAGACCATTGGAATGGAGAGTACAACTAGATTTTGAAATTACCTCAATTCCCTCTGTTTACAGGAAATGGACTGTTTGTGAAGCCTATACTTGATATTGTATGTCTTTGAACATTGGGTTGGGACTAGAAGCAAACTGCAGCGATTTCACATTTCCCTTCATTTACATCAATCAACTGGCTCTTGATATCAAATTTGATTAAGACCATTATTTGAAAGCATTGCTTTATAATTTGAATGTGAAGACTTCCTTGCAGCTTACAGCAACACATCAATTAATATAAAACACCATTCTGTTATTAGGCCTTTTCATGGCTTGATAAAATAAATTTAGTGCAGATATAACTTTGATACATGGTGGTTTCTACAGTATCCACTGGATACAGATCTGCCTACTTGTCACATATTAGCTTTCAAAATTATTTCTAGAGTATATGCATTGACTTGGGACTGGTTGTTACAGTTGTTAGCACTCTTAACTACTATGGGTCTGTTCGACAACATGAATTATCTATTCCAATATGTTTTTCCTTTGACGAAGGAAATGCTCTAAATCATCTTTGGATTTTGATTCTTGTTTATATTTTCATTCTGAAAAAGGAATGACTTTCTTGATCTCTCACTCATTTGCTAAGACAAGCAAAATACATACAATTTTCAAATAAGCTAAAGTCTAAAATTTGCTCTCTTTTTTATCTTGCTTTAAATACTTACAATTGAAGTGGTTAGATTCTGGTTTATGGTCGAATTAACTATGAATAATATTTTCTTTTACATGCATTATTTTTTCTATTCATGCTAAACATTTTTTGATAAATTGTTTAACCCTTATTGCCTTCTCTTTGTATAGGGGACAGTTGAATCTCAATCTTTTGCCTTCATCTAATATGCACATTTCATTCATTGGGGATGATGGCTGTACAGAGAGACTTGCTGTTTTGAGTAATGAATTTGATAGCTCTGATGTGATTATCAAAGAAATATCAGCCGATACCTCTGGTCGTTCCTTTCTGCTAAAGTTCCCTGGACATCGGGTCTTGTACTATTGGTGTTCTGAGAAGTCAAAGCTCCATGGACTGGAGTTGCTTGCTAAGGTTTGTTTTTGGTTTCTTTTCTCGGTTTTCGTAGCATTCTGCAGTCACGAAACTGAAATGTCTGTTGCTGTCACTTTGTGCTTTTCTGATTTGTCAGTTTAGAACTTTGCATTTATTTCATGATTGAACATTAAAGTTGCTTGTATGACTTCATGCATAGTTGCATTGTCCAAAGCACTAAAGTACGGGCAATACACTAAAGTACTTGTAATTGTAGGTTCTTGGTTTCAGCAACCCTTAATATCAGTAGTAATCGATTTATTTATGCAACAGATGAAAGATCTACTGAGAAGGAAGCCTTCTTTATCCAGTCTTACTGGAATCTCTGAATCACGCCTTGATTCATTTGCAACTCATCTTCGGGCATATCTTCTTGGGTGCTCGAATGCTGCAGAAGCTAATTCAGCTGCTTCATCACATGGTTTACATAGTGGTTCTACTACCAATCAAACTGAATGCCATTCTTCTTCATGTGCACTCTCCAAGTCGTCACGTTTGCGTGCTGTAGAAGCACATATAGGAAAGGTGCATTCGCTCTGCCAGGGCAGTCTTAGTCCGAGATTAAACACTTTCAAGGACGAGATGCGAAGACCGTATTCCTCTATAAGAAGTGGGGCTAGGGAGAAAATCAAGCGGCATGGAGATATCCATCTGATCACATTGACGAGAAGCACTGAACTGGTTACTTCAGTTTCTGCTTCATGTACTGCTACCAGCAAATGTGAGGATGACAATTCAAGGAGCACTGGACCGAGTTCAACCCTATCTTGTTGCTTGCCTGATGTCTTACCTATCCCTCTCTCGTCATTCAGCCCCATGTCAATTCACCTTCCTCTATCACAGACCGGATCAAGTTCCTTGTTTTCTCCTTACTACTGCTGGTGTCCCCCTTGCCCATCTTCATTGCAGTATGAAGTAGCCCCTTCACATCTGTTACCCACATTTCCTGAATCCATATCCCTGCCACCATTGTCCTCACTGCTGTCTGCAACTGCACCTGTAGTTACATCTGTGCCAGCGAGACTAACCATTGATGTTGCTGAGCTTCAAACTCTGACTCTCCCAAGTCTTGTCCCTGACCCACTAGTCCCTGCATCACTTTCTGTGTCGTCACTTACCTTTCCATGTTCGCAACAACTTCCAATTTTTACGCCTTTCATGTCAGACCCCATTGTGCACATTCCACTTATTGATGTTTGTTCTTCTGGTCAGGGTTATCTTGTCAGTGCTGGACCTGCTATATCTACAGTCATTTCACCTTTGCTTCCAAACCTTGTCAATCCTCTGATTCCGAAGACAGAATCTGTAGTGGAGAAAAATGCCAGAGAAACACTTGAGATGCTTTTGGCTTCAGCACCCATTGCATCAGGTCCACGATTGATGAATGTTCTCCCTGCTGTTTTCAACAATTTAAGTGAGAATTTTACTTGTGACAGTGTGAGTTAATGCAGTAACTTGTCCTCAAATTGATTTCTTTCTGTTGTGCTTTTAGTTGGTACTGACTTGTTAGTATGCTTTGCCTCAGAAGGTGAACAATCATTCTGCTATTGCTGCTACCAGCAGTCGGTTCGATGTAGATACTATTTTGACCGACTTATCTTGCAAGGGTTTATGTTCCCTAGAAAAAGGTGCTGCTCACGAAGTTGATGATAGCATGAGAGGCAACATGGAGGAGCATAATGAGAGTGAGGACTATGATTTGGCAACAAAAAGTTCCACACTTTAGAAGAATGGAATTGCAGAGACTACTCGTTAATCAGGCTTACCACTCGTTAATCAGGAATATGTGAGCTTGTAAATCTCTGAAGGGTCAAGTGTAGAGCTTGCAGGCTATTAGATTTGCCAGTTATTGTTTTGTCTAATCCACAAGGAATGACTTGCAGCAGCAACATGTAATTAATTTGTTGTAATACTTTTTGCCCTTGGAGATCAATATCGTCGGTCTTTGAAACCGCTTGTATGCTCGATGAATTGAGGCTTAAAATCTTGGTTGTAAATGTGGTGTGACTGTATCTATCATGAAATCTGTCTGTTGGGCATCATGCAGGTACCAGCCTTTAAAAAGATTCTTGTTGGTTACAAATTGATCTTATGCTAACTATCATGCTAGGAAGGCAGAATTGAGCTTGAGGTGACCTTCAGGTACGCCACGGCTGGCCTCAAATTTCCTCTTGAATATGTTTGAAACCAATTAATTTTATTGGCCGTTGAAACAGGTATCGTTTATCCGTGCATCCTGGCGATCAAGTGGGCGGTTCAGAGTCTAGAAAGGTTAGACACTTCACCAGAAATAATTTTTTTCTTTGGCTTTGGCTTGCCATTATCCTTAATGTTTGGATCCTGGATTTGTTTATTTTTTGCGCGCAACATGAATTTGCCAATATTCCTTCCTAATATTTGGCTTTATAACCAATTGACTTGTCTAACTCTCTCTCTATAGACGACTGTCCGAGCAAAATGTGTAGTGGTGGTGTGCACCAAGGCAAGGCAGCAGGGCAAGGCCGTGGTGGTGTGCACCTGCCAATGTTGCAGCGGGCGGGAAAGGGGCAGGAGCTGATGCTTTTGCTTTTGTGAACGAACAGCTTCATCTTTCTGGCTTTTCCGTCAGCCTCAGCAGAGAGGAGTCCTGCTTTTCACTGTGGATGCTGAACGCAGCCCGCCCCCCTTCCCCCCCACACCTCAGCTGCCTTTGGACCCACCCAAGAGGCGATGATGTCCACCACCGCATTCCATCGACGCTTTTGGAGCAACGTTTCTAATGCCATGGGGTCCCCTTCGTTAACCCCAAGAGAGTGGCGTGAATCATGCAGCACGACGCTCCATCAATTAATATGCCGCTGTGAGTCCTCACCTCAGCAAAGGGAAAGGGGGAGGTGTTTGTCCCCATATGCCGGTGGCGAGCTTCCATTTCTTTCTTTCTTTGGGATCACCCCGCCGCACGCAGTGGGATCTGGTTCTCTGCTGACAAGTGTTGGTGGTGGGTAGAGAGGCTAAATGTAGGTGGTGGCTTAAGAAGGCAGATTGATGATGCCTTCCATTCTCTCGCTGGTGGATCAAATAAAGGTCATCAAATTCTCACGTGACATAGCAGTCATGATGAGCTGTTGTTGATCCAATGACCTGCCCTACCACCCTGCATCAGTCTGCTCACTATCTTTCTCTTTCTTTAGGCCAATCACTCACTCATACAAAGAGTGAAGTCTAAGATAGATAATATGAGAGAGTCTCCTACTACTGGTGGTGGGGATGTAGATAGATAGATAGATAGATACATACATACATACATACATAATATATCTGTGGATTCAGCACCTATGCATGATTTAATTCTATCCTCTCCTGTACACGTGTTATCTTTTATTTTTTTGTTTTATTTTTGGTACAAAATTTGGTAAGCCCCAAAACGGAAAGTTTTTACGTAACTAACTATCATTTCAAATTTTGGAGATATTATATAGGACATTTCTATTCGTATAGACTCATTTTAATTTTTTTAAAATATATTTTATAAATGAATATATATATTCTTTTCTCCTTCCTCCTCTTTCTCGGGAGTGATCCAAGTGAGTGTTAGTAACAGCTATGGGAGGCAAACGATCCCGCGATGGTTGCCAATTGAAGCAACAATAGATGGATCCTATTGCTCCGGTGGTTACCGAAGCTCGATTACCTCGATGCTCCCATGATGTTGAAGGTTTCTTTGAAAGGTGAGAAGAACAGGCGATCGATGGGACAGAGGTTCGTGGTGTTCACATAGAAGACAAGGGAGCTAGAATATTAACCATAAAGACAGAGGCGTTCCATGACATCATGTACCATTTTTCCATCGCCTCCCGTCTAGCTTTCGATCTTAAGCTCAAGAGAAGGCTTGCCTATATCAGAAGAAAGTGCGATTGAGGAGATCGAGAGGAAGGTCTTACCCATATCGTTTTTCCAAGGATTTTATCCAATCTTACTATGTCCCTTTCTCTGACCAACGAGCGATAAATGAAGAGAGGAGCAACCGATGGCAACAATGGGTTGTAGGAAACAAAAGGGTAAAATTGATCGTCGAGGTTACTATTCAATAGTAAAATTATATTATATTTTTTTAAATAAATTTTACTATTTATAGTCTTTTTTACTATTAATAATCTTTTTTAAAAAAATAAAAAAATATTTTACTATTTACATCTCCTCTATCAACATCACTTATCATCATTATCGATGTTGCTGGTTGCCCATTCGATACCGTCCTTCGAGGATGATGAAGTGACGTCGAAGGAGAAAGAAGAAAAGAGTGGTTTTTTTATCCATTTGTAAAAAAAAAAAATATATCGAAAACTTTTAAAATATAATTATAAATAATAAAAATATGATCATAAATAGTAATCTCATATTTAGGGGGGGTGCCAATACTAAATGGATTATCAATAGCAAAAAGAGCATTGCGAATAACATGCTTTTATTATATAAAGGGGCAATTTTCTTGGTAAAGTTTTCCTTTTTTCTTTTTTATTACTTTTTCTCAAAAGCTACCTCATGTTTTTATTTCTCCCAAATGATTCCTTTGTTTCGATTAATGTCTAAAAAAATCCCTCCCTATTTTAGCCTGTTAATAAACATAATGGTCGGAACGCTTTAGTAAACCAATGGGCAATATTAGAAAAGCAAAGGAAACAAAAGGCACGAGGATGAACAATAAAAAGGGGAGACCGCAAGGGAAAGCTCCATTCCCATCTGCCAAAAGCTCCGGAGACAAACTAATACTTTGACCGTCCCAATCTTCACAAGACGATAAGGACGAAAATGACAAGAGAGAGAGAGAGAGAGAGAGAGAGAGAGAGAGAGAGAGAGCAAAGAATCATATGGTACGTCCTATTTTGAAACGTCGGGATCATTTTGATCGTGACCGAGAGAAGTTTGTGGGAGATCAAGTTGAGTGGTGGGTTTACATAAGTAAATGCCAACCATGGAGGAGGAGGAGGAGGAGGATAAACAAAGACACGAAAGTATCGTGTGTGCATTGCCTTGTTTGCTGAAACACGAGCATCATCATATTTATTGTCACAGTCATCTCAATCGAGTTCCTTCGTCTGTGGCTGTCTTCGTCACTTGGACCACTGTGGAATGCAGACTGTGGCTCTTCGCTTTAGAATCTTGGGACTCGTCGTACTAGTACACCTACGTACGTACCTAGTAACCCTTCCATGCACGGCCACACACACACAGTCTCTCTCTCATGGTTTCTTGCATCCTTTAAGAACATTATGTTTTTTTGGTCATAGATAGATAGATGATAAGGAATGTAAAATTCAATGTTAGTCTAAAGAATTCCATACGTCGATGGTAAGGACAGGACATACTTGGTGGAGGAGGAGGATGAGTGATGGGAAAGAGTATAAAGACCAGATAAAATAGGGGAAAAATAAAATTAATAAAAAAGAAGAAAGAGAAGTTATATTTGTACAGTGATATGATTAATATCTCAAATTAATCTAATTAGAACTCAATCTAATCAACAAAAAAAAAAAAGATAAATTGAATTGAAGATTAATGTAAAACCACAGTGTATTATTATATTAATATTTTGGATACTTTATTGTAGTCTTCTTTTCGATGATGGAAAAGCCAAACACAATCGCTTGATTTCAGATCAATTTTGAATCACACGTCTTTCTTTCTTTCTTTGTTCAACAGTCAATTTGACATCTCAAATGAAACGAAATGTACTACAAATCCATCAAAACCCGTGTTTTAGTCCTCGTCGTCGTCGTCTCCTTGCGACGCTGCTTTGGGTTTCAGTAGGTGCTTCGGGATGGCAGCGTGGGGTCTCGAGACAGACAGCCGCTCGTGGGCTCCACGCCTGCCCTCCAATAAGAGGACGATCCTCCGTGTTCGCTAGTCCTAATGGGACAGCTGCACCAACGTTGATATTTGCAAATACATTTGTACTCGTACTGTAATATATATATTATATATTAGCACATTTGCTTTTTCTCTCTTCCTCATCCATCCGTTCATCTTTTTTGTTTCGATCCTCAACCGATGCTGATGATACTAATCACAGTAAGACACTCTCGTCTCTCATTCCTTCACATTCTTCACACACACACACACACACTCTCTCTCTCTCTGCTCTTCTTGTTTACTATTGAGCATGAGCATATTCTGTTCGATGAAATGTTTGATAGCTTGGTTAGCTAAGTAGCGACAAGGAAGAGGAGGCACCGCCGCGAGATTACCGCATGGCTCTCGAGATAGGGTCCTTGCCGCCACCATTCCGGCTTCCGCCCTTCACCTGCGACCTCCACCCCGACGAGACCGTCATGGGCTTCTGCGCTTCGTGCCTCCGGGAGCGCCTTGCCGACCTGGACGCCGCCCCCGGCCGCCGCTCCACCTCCTCCGTCTCCGCCCTGAAGTCCGTCTTCTCCAGGGTCTCCGCCTCCAGCCATCCCTCCTTCATCCGCCCCGAGCTCCGCCGCTGCAAATCCTTCTCCTTCACGCGCCGCGCCGTCGCTTCTGCCTTCGGCTTCGAGTCCCAGCGCAGTTCCTGCGACGTCCGCGGCCGGTACACGCTCCGGTCCCTCTTCCGTCAGGACGACTTGGGTAGGGGCTGTCAGCCTTTCGCTCCCTCCGCCTCCACTGCCGCGGCGCCTGCGACGATGGAGGGCGGGGGAATCGAATTCGAGTGCCGGAGCCTCAGGTTCGTCCCTTCTTCCTCCGCCACGGTGCCTTCCCTCGGAACCCGAGCTGAGGAGGACGACGGGGATGAGATTACGGCGGCGGATCCGGTGCTTCAAGTGGGAGTGTCGTCGGAGGTGGATGGGGCAGATGCGGTGGAGGAGACAGAGGTGAAGCCGATGAAGGACCACATCGATGAGGACGTCCAGGCGAAGAAGCTGCCTTCCAAAGACCTCAAGGAGATCGCCGGCAGCTTCTGGCTCGCGGCCTCCGTCTTCAGCAAGAAGCTTCACAAGTGGCGGCGAAAGCACAAGGACAAGAAGCGAGGGGAAGCTGCTGCGGCCGTGATGCCCGCTGAGAAGCCGCCCAAATTCTCGCGACGGCTGCGCGACACTCAGTCGGAGGTGGCCGTGGATGCGTTCGGTCGGAGATCCTGCGACACGGACCCGAGGTTCTCCCTCGACGCCGCCCGGATGTCGTTCGACGACCCGAGGTTCTCGTTGGACGAGCCGAGAGCCTCATGGGATGGCTACTCGATCGGAGGCCAAGCGGTGTTCTCCCGGCTCCCCGCAATGCTGTCCGTCGTCGAGGATGCCCCTGCTGCTGCCGTCCTCCGGTCGGATGGCCTCATCCCCGTCGAGAAGGATACTGTCACCCCAGGTGGGTCTGCACAAACTCGGGACTACTACTTGGACTCTTCATCCACTCGTCGCTGGCGAAGCCTTGACCGGTCCAACTCCAACATTATCCGCGAGCATCAGCTCGACGAACCGAAGCCGGTCTCATATGCTAAAGTCTCCCCTGCTGGTGGCACGTTCGTCCCCTTCCACCATGCCAATTTACTTGACAGGGATTTGAGAAATTTGAGTTCAAAATCTCTAAGTAACGAGTATGTTGGGAGCTTAGATGCATCTTTCAGAGACCTCCGCGAGGGGGCTGCGACAAAGAAGCCCGGGAAATGGAGCAAAGCATGGAACATTTGGGGTTTCATCCAGCGAAGAAGCACCAGTAGAGCAGGCGCCAATGTGGTTGAGAGATCCTTATCTGAGTCCTGGCCAGGATTACGGTCTCATCAGGGTTACAATGGGAGGATTTTATGGAGAAACAGCACTGTCAGCTCAAGGAGTTCTTTCAGTGTTCATGGTGGCTATGGCGGTGTAAGGCATAGCAGCCTAGAGATCAATGGTCAGAGTAAGAGGAGGAAGGATTATGTGCTGGAGAGGAATCGAAGTGCTAGGTATTCTCCAAGCCATGGTGATAATGGTATGCTGCGGTTTTACTTGACACCAATGCGGAACAGCCGGAGGAATGGAAGTTCAAGGAAAGGAAGGCATATCAATTCCCAATATTTCGTGAGGAACATGCTAGGCTTGTATTAAGCTAGTGACTTGCTTCTACAAGGTACTTGTTCTTCCTCCAATTCATTCTTGACTTTTTTTTTATTAGGGCATATGATACTTATCCTTGAGTGCCAGATTTTTCTCTTCCATAAAATCTGCAGATGCGGACTGCAGATTGCAGAGCATAAGCAACAACTGAATTGTATAAAAAATGTTTATATATATTATACCAAATCCATTTTAGTATTTATTAAAGTAAAATTTTGACTATCAAGCATCTGCTTCTTGACAAATCTAGTTTGTCTTCTTACTGATATGAATAAACTTCACAAAGGAACTAGTGATGTATACGAAAATATTTTCCATGTTAAGTTTTCATGGAGTTGGTTGTGATACTTTGTAGTCATGGTCCTATCATTGCCTTTGGTAAAAGGTGCTATAAGTTACAAATTAGGCAGACTTGCTAACGTTGCATAATAGAATGTTGTCTATAGCAGTCATTATTTTCTGCTATTCCTGCTATTATCTTGATTACTGTTTGCTGTATAATAGCAGCAACAAGCTGAAGATTCCCACTTTTTGGAATCAACCATATGGACCATTTCTGTCTACTGAGCTCCAGTGAAAGCGATATAGCTTGCCAAAATAAAAGCTAAAACTCTCTTTATCTTTCTCTAACAAAGTCAGAATTTTCTTTTCCTTTAATGTTACAAGTGGTTATTCTAATGAATGCATAGTCTACTTGAAATGAAGTCACTGATTTGGGTTTGAAAACTAATGATTGTCTGTAATAACCATGTAATATAGTATATTGTCTTTTGATAGTCTGTTGTCCTCTTGCCATCGAGTCCTTCAGACCTAACTACCTAACTTAAAAATTGCCTTGCGCCATCAGTCTCTTGTCTCCTTGTTTCTATTTCCTGTATATATTTGTTATTTACCTACATTCTAGTCCAAAGAGTTCTATGTAAGCTGTACATGCAACCCAGTTGTATTCCACTACAATTGTTGGCTTTGAGACCTCAGTAAACTCAGCAAACCTGAGTGCATTATTTTGGTTACAATTGAATATAAGTCGAGATCTCTTGATCATTCATGACTTACTGGGATTCCTCTGGAGCAGTAAATTTTATTCTGTTATGGGCACTTTGGTGAAAAAAGATGACGGGAAAATGAGAAATAAAAGGATAACCATAAATAAAAAGATAAACAGAAGGAATTGGTGGCAGCATAGAGATTTACCTTGTGATAGAGGCCAAAAGGATAACATACTCAATAAAAATGTTTAAATAACTTTTCTTTTCATTTATGCCATCACTTATCTGATTGCTGTTGAAAAAATAAATGAATCATTTTATTTTCAAGCTGAAGAAGGAAGGTACAATTTTTGTCTTGCACTTGATTAGACATTATTTCACATATTTCCTTGAAAGTGCTCTTGATTGTTATACACCCAATTTCTTATCCAGCTGTTCATTTCAATTTCAAATTTGTAAGTGTAGATGTTAATCTTTACCGATGCAAATTAAGTTTTTTATTTATGCTTTTCAGGGGAGAACATGCACCTTAATAGTCTGAGTATGCTTAGGCCTTTCAGGTTGTATTGGTGTACCATGACTAAACACATAAAAATCATGCAACCCAACATATATTATGGTTGGTCACAGCTTCTGTTCAGTTATTCATGCATCGTCATCATTAGCAACTGTGTTCCAGTTCCAAATGTTGGACAGAGCTACAAAAACAAGATCTCATTCATTTGAATGCCTCTTAGTGCTGACTAATAAAATGGATTGCATTTGAAGTCTCAAAGTAATGGAACATCAGACCTAATGTGTCGGCTTTTGTGGTACAGGATTTTTCTTTACCAGTACTCATCAAAATGAATAACCTTCTGTTATCAGTGTCAAAACTCTTCCTTATTTTTCAGCTTAGAGATGAGACTTCGAGCTGTAACTTTATCATTGCAGACGGTACTGAGATGCATTCACTAATCATGGACATATCTTTGTTACCGCAGATGATGTCATCTAAATGAGTATCTGTTGGCATTGGCAGGAACAACTTGGATTTCCATTGTTGCTCCTTTCAGCCAACTTGGCAGCTTGGTGACTATAATCGGACATGAAGCTATTCTTGAACATGATTAAGTGGCAGCCTTGGTGACTAAGATTGACATGATGCTATTTTCGAACATGATTAAAGACAATGGTGAATGATGAAGTGTGGTACAGAAAATGCAGTGTAGGAGATCCCAGTGTTTAGATGATCCAGATTGGATGCAGAAGCTGATGATGTCTCCTTGAGTCCAGTGGGAGGGAATTTTTTTCTCCTCTTTTTTAGCAAGCAAGCACTGATTTTTGAGTTATTGATCTTGGAATGCAATCAAGAGAATAAGGTTTGATTGCTTGGGAGTTCAAAGATGCAATTTACGATGCGGCATCTCTTTGGTGTCCGAATCTGTTTCGCTGTATGAAAGGGTGCACTACAAAATGGAAGCTGGTAGATTTTCTTGTGGATTATAAACCATAGTTGTTATATTGGCTACATCATGTAATCTTTGTTGTGTCGAATATATAAACATCGTCCGATACACAAGATTTTCATCAATATGAAATCTTGAGAGGATTAATATATGTAATTTTATCATTATAAGTGGAAAAAAAATTTCTTCAACTTGAATCGATGAGTATTCTTATTTTAAAGATAAAGTCTACTTTGGGTTAAATCATAACACTAGAAAAGCTTATTCTTGTCATAGTTGTTCTTCAAGAATAAGTTTGTGGATGAAAAATACTGTACTCAAGAACAATGGTGTCTTCTAGTCTATACCTTACAGTGATAGATAGTCATAGCCCTAAGGCCTATATATAGATTAGACAAGGGAAGGGACCCTAATTCAGTGTAAGATTTAGTATCATACTTAATTTTATCCTTAAATGTTTTCATTCATGCTGAAAGTAATTGAAAGATGCAGGTAAGCAAGCATGATGGGATTTTGTTTGTTACATGGGCATTCAAGTAATTCCATGAAAATAGAGTCACGGACCGCTCTCTCCGACGGTCATATCATCGTGATCTGTTTGATCTGAATGCGAATTCCGAGGATTTGGCTACTACCCCCCAACATACATATTTGGCGTTGTTTACAGGATTTAGTCGATCGTGCTGTCGTACAAATGCTTGTTTAGATCGTCGTCAACATCATCCGGCTCCTTTTTTACCTGCCATTGCAGCACCACTCGGAATCTTTCGAGATCTTGCGAAAGCGATCATTAAATCTGGCCTTTTATATTCATTAGATTTTGTTGCTGATAGACAAGATTGTAGAGTTAGCATTTAATGCTTCTGGTTATTACTTCGAAAGAACAAAAAGAAGAAGAAAGAAACAACAAAATCACGGAGAGCGAAGCGCAGTGAAGGAACCACCGCATGCTCTGATTAGAAAACAATGACAAATCTTGTGCCAACTTGCATCAGCTGCATGGAGCATCTTCGATGCGCTTACATTATTGAAGCCAGGAACCATTTAGAAGAAGTTGCATCACAACTTGCATCAGCTGCATGGAGCATCTTCGATGCGCTTACATTATTGAAGACAGGAACCATTTAGAAGAAGTTGCATCACAAATCGAAGCAATATGAAGGGAACAAATGATCGTAAACAAGGAAGCTATCAACCACAACAAAAATCAACTGATTTCGTGCATAAATGAATGTGACACTAAGCATCTCACAAAGTACAGAACAAGAAGCAAATGGAATCCAAGTTAGTTGGCTTCTAACCAACGGTACAAAGCAGTCTCACTGAACCTTGTCGTCATGGGATGATGATGGGGTTTCCACACCACGAGTTCCATTGTGAACATCGCCGCTGGATTCACCACTTTCAGTACCATGCGGGCTGGGATCCATAAAGCTGCTGTTATAATTAGGTGGATCAAATTTGAGGCCAAGAGCGGCAGAATCTACAGTATTATGCCCACCTTCAATTACGTCTGGTCTACTATTTTGAATATTGGTATAATCCATCAAGCTAGCTTCAACTGCAGCATTCAGATCTTCCTCTTCCTGCTCAGCCATCGTATCAATTTTGCTTGAATATGCTTCTTGGGTTGAAAACTTCATTTGATTGCATGATTTTGCTATCTGCTGTGCATCCTCCGGAGTTAGCCATTGCCCAAAACCAGTTGAGTAGTCATGTGGTATAGGACAGTCCGTGGGGAAGTTACCCCTAACCAAGAAGATGCTCCATCCAGAGTCCTTGAGGGTATCTATGTAAGCTGATAAGTAGAACTGGGAAAGATGCTCGGGGGCAGGGAGAAGACTATTGAAGTCGTACCACTCCCCATTGACCTTTCTAATGCAAAACCAATGGTCATGTAAGTGACATATGAAGGCATTCTCGAGCTCGGGCTCAAATTTAGATAGCTCAGCTGCTGGAGAATCGAGAGGTACAACTTGTAGATCCCATATCTCCAAAGCCTTCTGCAAAACCTGCCTAGGGGAAAAATTTAGGTCAACAATTTGCAAGACAACAATAATGGAAACAAAATTAGAATCCAGCCAAAGCATTGATCCTTCTGAAAAATAAGAGGCCCCATCAAAAATCATCAAAACCAAGAAACAGAATAATGGTTTAGAGAAGGCGATACAGATGCCATTATGTTAATAAATTTTGCATCATTGCGCCATCTTCAACTTTTCCTACATTCAAACTACAATAGAAAGAAGCCACAGCAAGGAAGAAATTCCAGCAAGAGGCTGAAGATATTTGGTGTACCATCCAAAAAACACACATCTCTAAAGAACTATTTATACACACATAGTTGATCATCTTAGAAAGCACAGCCTACTCGTAGACTCCATTTATCGGCCAATTCGCTTGCCCTCTCCCCACCGCCACTTAGTTTCTTGTATATAATCAAGTTTCTTTTTTCTTTGCACAATAATAAATCAAGTTAAATTTCTCCCAGTCATCATGTAAAACAGAAGTTTACCCATATTTCTAGTTGAATTCTGATTGACTGCTGAACTTTTTTACTAGTATCACCACAAAACAATCTGTATAATGTGCAACACATCCAACACTGATACAATGGATCACTTCCAGATCACATGCTAGCCAATCTATTATTACATCTAGGTAGTGAAAAACATCATGTCACTTTTGGTTTACAGTCAATAATGAAGTCAGTTAAGATTCATGCTCACGACATCCAACAAAATTTTTTACTGGCTGCCAGTTGCCTAAAGTAACTCTTGTGACTCTAGGTTTAAAAATGACAGTGAAAAAGATATAGTAATAAGCACACTTAACTTTTAAAGATCAATCTTAAAAGGAGCATACTCATTACTCACATAAAACTTCAATAACTCAGACCACTCCAGGAAAAGATGAGGTGTGGGATCCCTTTGAAATCAACTTCTAGTATTTGTAGATCAAAAAGACCAAGAATGAATATTAATTACAACTAGAAATTATATGCCGATAGAGCAATTTGATCATGTAAAAATAAAACCTCTTTCACATTAACTGGAATACAAAATAAATGATTCAGCTACATTTAAGCCTCTTGCATGTGCAGTATTATGTCAAGCAATATTATAGCCCACGCATCTAACCCCACTTGTACAAAACCCAAAAGAACTTCCAAGCATCACTATCATCTTATTGGAGCCAACTTTAGGCACACAAAGTTCTAGAGTCTAAGCAATTTCAGAATTCCAAAACAAGAGAAGATAGTCCTATCTGCTGATAGGGACTGGACTTGATAATTGAAGGTGTATCTGAAGCCCTTATGTGGGAGTGCTAATATTCCTCCACTTAGCATATGATTCTAATAGCCAAACTGATTAACTACGACTCTATAGAAATTTAATTCCAAAAGCAGTTCCAGATGAAGACTAATCCAGATGGTGTCTTCAGGTATATACAAAAGATGATGCAAAAATATTTCAATGCTAAGAGTCCAAACTTAAAGAGTCCATAATTAGTCAACTTTCTATATCTTAAAACTCAATGCTTAGTTCACTTTTGCCTTCTGCCCTCGTTCATAATATGTCACCAAAGATAAAGTGGAACTAGGAATTGTTCCAGGTTCTCCCACATCTCATACTCAAAAACCTCTTTTTTAGTGTGGCATGTAGAAGCTATCTTCTCTCCTTAATTTAGGACTGCAAGTGGTTTGGATCTTATCTTATTTAATTTAAGTATAAATGAACTGCACTTCTGATCAACAATCTAACCACTGATCACTGATTCAATCCAGCTTTCTAGATTATAATTGGACTGGACATGCATCTGAGGCAATTTGATATAATATAAAGATTAGATCTTGAACACAAATATGTGTAATTAAAGGGACAATAGATGCAAATGATACCTCAACCCTTTTTTCCCTCTTCTCACGAGACAACCCTTCCCCACTGTCCTTTCCTAGCTACTTTCCCCTATTTTGCTCCCTTTCAGGACAGCATCCATAACTACAACATTGCTGGGGCTGATCTGGTCAGGGTCCTGAGATCAACAACTTCCACATTGTTGTCAGGGTATAACAAATTTGACAAGGTATGGCAGCAAGGAGCAAATTTGCTGCGCAGAATGGGCAGTTCTTTGGTGGTACAACCACGGGGAAAGTGGGATCTGATCCTCATCTTTCTTCCTATCCCTTTCTCTCTCCTTGTCTGAAGTTTTTTCATTTTTCTTTGTTAGTTTCACATCAGATTTATTTGCTTGATTTTTGTTATGTTATCTCTCTTTCTTTTTGAATATATACTACTTCAGAGGTAGTTCAAGGCAAAGAAGTTGTCTACATATCTATTTAAAAAACCTAATAACGAGCAGTGATTTAAAAAGCGCTAGGCGTCAAAAGCGAGCAGTGATTTAAAAAGCGTTAGGCGCCAAAAGGCGTTAAGATCCAAAAACACCCGAGGCGCTAGGCGCTCGCCCGAGCGAAGCGAGGCGCTAAAATATAAAAATATATAGTATAATTAATAAATATAATTATTTAAAATTTTAAATAAAAATATGCTATTAAATTAAGAAAACTAACAGTATTAAAATTGAAATAATATATTATTAATCTAATGAATACAAATACTATTATTAGTATACTGTTAACAGTATACTGTTTACTGTAAGGAAGAGGAGTGTAAGGGGGTGCTGACTGAGAAAAGAGGAAGCGGCAGCGGGAGCGGGAGTGTATGGAGGCAGCGGCAATGAAAGCGGAAGGAGGCAGCGATAGTGAAAGCGGAAGGAGGCAGCGGCAGCGGGAGCGGAAGGAGGCAGCGAGAGCGGGAGCGGGAATATAAGGAGGCAGCGGCAGCGGGAGTGTAAGGAGGTAGCGGGAGCGGCAGCAGTAGCGGCGAGCAGCGACAGCGGCAACGGGAGCGGGAGCAGGAGCGGCGACAGCGGCAACGACAGCGGCAACGGGAGCAGGAGCGGCGAGCAGCGACAGCGACGACAGCGGCAGCGGTTGCGAGCAGCGACAGCGGCGAGCAGTCAGTGAAAGCGGAAGGAGGTAGCGGCAGCGGGACCGGGAGCGGAAGGAGGCAGCGAGAATATAAGGAGGCAGTGGCAGTGGCAGCGGGAGCGGGAGTGTAAGGAGGTAGCGGGAGCAGGAGCGGCGACAGCGGCAGCGGCGAGCAGCGACAGCGACAACGGGAGCAGGAGCGGCGAGTAGCGACAGCGACGACAGCGGCAGCGGTTGCGAGCAGCGACAGCGGCGAGCAGTGGGAGCGGGAGCGGCAACGAGCAGGGCTAGGGTTGGGCAGCGACAGCAGATATCGGTTTTAGTTGGTTCGATTGAACCAACTAACCACCGGAGACCGAACCAGACCTAAAATCCTGGTTCGGTCGCCTGGTTTAACCCAGGCGCTCGCCCGAAGTGCCCAGCGCTTGGGCTCGGGCAAGCGCCCAGGCGGCGCCTCTTTGAAGCGCGCCGCCTGGAAGTTTAGCGAGGTGCTCGGGCCTCGCCTCGCCTCGCCCGAGCGCCTAGGCGAGCGCCCGAGCACCTTTTTAAATCACTGATAACGAGATTGATACTTTTAAGATGCCAGTTATGTTTTCATCCTTCTGAAAAAGTTACGTAGATTTATTTTTGAAGGCTTGATTAAAAAAGAGCATACCTAGCACTAAGCCACTAGGCTCCTACCAATGCGGGATTTGGGGAGATCAGCCACCAGGCTCTTGTTACAAGATATAAGGAGATCGGCCGTTAGGCACCTGCCAATGCAGGATATGAGGAGATCAACATACACAACCTTAAATCTAAATATAGAGATGTTGTTTCCGCAACTTAAACCTAATCTCCCAGGAGCAACCTTTCCATAGTACCAAGGCCCGCCGTTAGTACTATTTTTTAAGACTTGATATTTTGGCCAAATCAATTTAATAATATTACTGTTCCGTTAAATTATTTTAATGAGTCACTTTCTTCAACGAAATTGAGAGTTTGGTTAGTGGTAAAGGACTGAAATTGTACACTAGTATGTTGGATTATCAGATAGAATCAAATAATTCCAATCTAAGACTATGTTGTACCAAACCTAATTTTATTTTTCGGCAAAACTACATAAAATGCCTTATCTTGGAACTAGTGTCAAGTCTAAAGGTCAAATCAGGTCAGCCATTCATATCACTCAATAATCTTTCGCAGGCCCTTCTTTATTTTAAATTTTAAACCCTAAAGGTCGAACCAGATAAGCCAATCATATCACTCTATTGAATCTTTCACAGGCCCATCTTTACTTGAAGTTCCACGCAGAGGCAACACATTGATAGGCTCAGATAATGAGTTCCACTGTAGCTTCCTCTGGTACTGCAATTTCATATTCCAATCTCTTAAAAAGAACCAAAGAAACTAGTATATTACTAAACAAGTGAAATTAATTTCTCCATACTTCAAACACATATACATCTTAACTACTACAACTACACCTCAACCGTTTTCTAGCCTCTTTAGTAATCAGATTATTGGATGAGTAAGAATATATTTGTAAAAAACTTGCAGGCATCTTAAATGATTCACATCAAACTCTCAAGAGCCTACATGAAAATATAAAAACTCACTTCGTCAAAGAAAACCCATGAAGCAATTTAGAAATCCATCTCTTTTCTTGCTGATCATATATATTTTTTATATATCTTCTTCCACCAAAATGCAATTAAAATCAATACTCTTGTCCCTCTCTTTATGAAGAGAACAATTTAATAATTATAGGAAACGTACCTGGTTGTCTATCACCTTTAAATTGAAATCTTGCTCCCTGAAGTCTTAGTCCCCACCAACTTATATAAACACTACAATAGCTGTCCAACTAAACAAGGTAAGGGGACAACAAAGAGTGCAAATGGGAGACAAGAAAGAGAAATGAAACAGCAAACCGAGTGGAAGAAGGCTGATGCTTTAAAACATTGAAGGAGGAAATGTGAAAAATTAGCCATTGTATAAATAAGATAAGAAAGAGGACAAAAAAATGAAAGGAAATGCTAAGGGGATAAAAGAAATTTTCTTCTTTTATTTTTTCCATTTTTTTTTAGGATATGAATGTTCAACCAAATTAGTCTGTTTTAAAATAATTAAGTCCCGGGCCGATCATTTTGATTCGCTTCGTGTACCAATAAGTCTAGAAGTCTACAGCAAAACATGGCTTGATGTCACGTGAACACCATTAACAACAACAATCAGACACAGTTCCCATTAGAAATACTTACAGTGATCCTTGCCTGCCATTGAGTATTTCTGGTTGCAAATTCACCAATCAAATTGAATAGTCATTGAATCCATTTGTATTATTTCTAATAAATTCATGTTACAATTTCTCTACCTCTTCAAGCATCAGCAATCTAAATAAGTGAACTCACCTAACCGAAACACTAGCATAATTTTATTGGACATCCAAATCGACTTGAAAGACTTTCTAACATTTGTTCAAGATTGAAATGGACCTAATTGTTAAAGAATGATAAATATGTCCTTTTACTCTCTATACAACATTCTATACCTATCTATGTGTCATTAAAGTGTTGGATAAATAGGATCTAAGTGACCAATTTACAATTCATGGAACATAACCAACCTAATAACTATAGAAAATACCTTGGTTTAATCTAAGGATTACAGAACAAACACATAACAGTCTAGAATGTCCCTCTCTAAATTAATTGCCTTGCATTAACTTATCTAAGTGATATCTTCTGTTATCTTTACCTTACATTGAATAAAAAATCCAGTACAATAAAAGATTTTACTTCTCAGAACTTCTTAATTTTTCCATTCAACTAACTTTGTTTTAGCTCTTGCTAATGCTGCAACTTGATCTAAAACCATTTGTTTCTCAAGTATATTTTTATAATTATAATTTATAATTCATTCAAATTCAAATATCATTAATTTAAACAATATCGTTGGCAAATAGTACATATCACAAAAGTTCATTTTAGATGTGCCTAGTAAGGATGGACTCTTGGATTCACCTAGTCCAATTCCAAAAACCCTGATTTTTCCTAATGAATTATCAAGATTGGCCATGTCTCCACCAATCACTAGCCAACCCAACCAATCACAGTCATTGGCTATTTTTAATTTTTTTTTCAACAAATCTTGTCATATCTCCAACCAACAACATTAATTCCAACAAATATTTGCATGTTGTCCAACTAATCCCAGATATCCCTTATGACCAACCTTAAGAATACCTCTTGTTCAAGAAAAAGAAAAGCCTCCCTTGGAATTAAATTAAGAAGAACTTTAAAGTGCTGAAAAATATTGCAAACAAATTTGATGCATAGAATAATATTTTTCTCATATATTCTAGGGGCCTGCAGACCCCCCTTTACTTATATCACTTTATTTATACTTATTCAATAACTAAACACCAATTAGGCTAGAAAAAAGAACATCAATGACCAAAGTGCTGAAAACTTAGCCTTGACTGAAGACCCCTTTAGGGGTTTTGGCTGTTCAATGAGAGTAGGAGTCAATATTCCCATTCTGTGATTCCAAAACCTGCGTCACAAAGGGAAACATGTGGATTCTTAAGTGCCATGTGATACTTGGAGGTGCACATGCCAATTACAGGCCGAATCGCACTGAGAAATTCTTTGCTCCAGCCTCCATGCATGGATTAGAATTTGCAACCATGAACTGAAAATTAGTGAGAAGCCGATCCAATAGCTTGAACAAATTTGAGATAAAGTGAAACAACTATTTTTTTAAGTCTATGGACTTAGAATCTACAAATTAATACCAAGATAGTAAATTCTAATGAAAAAAGGTAGATTAATGTTTCAATTGAAAATTAAACAACTAAAGGGGTCCAGGGATTGAGACAAAAGAGATGGGCTAGATTAAAGCAGTGATTTAAAAAGCACTAAACGTCAAAAGGCACTAAAATCTCAAAACGCCTGAGGTACTAGGCGCTTGCCTAAGCGCTCACTCGAGCGAAGCGAGCCACTCTGAAATATTAAAATATAAAAAATATATAATATAATTTAAAAATATAATTATTTAAATAAAAAAATGATATTAAATTACAAATATACTGTTAACAGTATATTACCTAAATTAGAGGGGGAGAAAAAAATATTCTTTGAAAGCTACGAACAGCAGCAGCGAAAGCTATGGACAACAGCAGCGGCAGCGTCGGAAGCTCCAGAGGGAGTCCGTCGATGGTAGAGGAACCTACAGTCCTCTCCCTCGACAGTGGAAGGAAGCGACAACGGAAGGAAACTATGAGGATCGTCGAACTCGTTCGTCAACAATAGAAGAAGGATCAGTCCACTACGTCTGCGACGGAGGCAGTGGCAGAAAGCGTCGACGGCGAAGGCAGAAGCAACGCTAGGGTTCCTCCTCGAGGTCGCGCAAGCGTGAAACGTGGCTTTTTAGGTAAGAAACTACAAACCAAACCAGACTTAAACCGGTTTGATTCGCTTAATTAAACCGAGCGCTCGCCTGAAGTGCCCAGCACCTGGGTTCGGGCGAGCGCCCAGGCGGCGCCTCATTGAAGCGCGCCACCTGGTCCACACATGAGGCACTCGGGCCTCACCTCGCCTCGCCCGAGTGCTTAGGCAAGCGCCCGAGCACCTATTTAAATCACTGGATTAAAGAAGTCATGGCCATAGGCAATTTCTTTCCAATTGTTAAATCAGACTGCTAATTCTAGAATCGAGACATCTACACATTATCTTTAGATGAATATATTAAGGTAATTGAGTCCATTAAAATTTTGCATATTTGGATTATTTTGTCATTAATTTTATGAATCTATTTAAGTTCTGTTCAAAGTTTTTAGTTAGATTTGAGCTGGTAGGCTTGTATCTCATTACTATTTTAATTGAGCCCAAATATTTTCTCATTTGGGTATCAATTGGATTGCATATTAATCCTCTAGTTGAGAATTACTATTTATGGATATTTTAGCTACAGTACCATGCAGATACAGTAGGCTACTCATAGGCATTTTTTTCTTAACAAAGAGGATGATGGGTACCCTAAAACATCTTAATCAGATTCTACTTCCTAGCTGCTGACAATATATCAAAACAGTGCAACTGGAGTGATCTATGAAACATAGCTGAAGTTTTAACTTACAGCCAAATTTGTTAAAGGTTTTAACAGTGTCTCAACTACTAAACTGCAGATGGCTACTATCAATTAAACAAGTTCAGATTTAATATTTGGATATAAATAAAGGAAAGAATATGCTAGGTTCAGATTTAATATGCTGATAGGAATAAAGGAAAAAAATATGCTGACTTTTCTTTTATTCATTTCATTTTTAGAGTCCTATAAACATGTATCTTATAGTACTTAAAAGCAAGGTTCTGAATACAGCATCGTACCGGTGTATCGATCAGCTGTCGGTATGATACATATCGAACTGTACCGAGCGTACCAACACATGGTACATTAAAATGTATTGATGTACCACCCGTACCAATCCTCTATTGGATCGGTATGTACCGCCCGTACCGAACGGTATTGCAAACCATGCTTAAAAGCAAGAGGCATGTCTAGCAATGCCGTAGCCTACTGAATATTATATTTTATGGAAATGTCTAGCAATGGCATAGACTAAAACAATTATAGGCAATTGTTTCTTAACAAAGAGGACTATGGATACCCTACTACATCTTAATCATATCTTACTTCCTAGTAGCTGACAATGTCTCAACAGGGTGAAAACCTTGAGTGATCTATGGAGCATAGCTGGAAGTTTTCTTTTATTACTTTTTATTAAAAATCCTATAAACATGTTTCTTACAGTACTTAAACATAAGAGGCATGTCTAGAGATGGCATAGACTATTAAATATTAATATTATGGAAGTGATTCAGTTATTTGTTGCTGAGAGGGCTTGATCATCTTTCTTCTTCCTCTTTATGGTGTTTCATCCTTCTAACGCTCATCACAACTTTCATGACAGTTTCTGACCATATAATCCAATAACATCTATTTGACATGAAGCATAGATGACAAATGGTTCCTGGCCAATCATATTCTCATTTAAGTATCAGATGCATTGCATATTAATCCTCTAGTTGATAATTACTATTTACGAATACGTTAGCTACAGTACCATGCGGCTACAGTAGGCTACTCATAGTAGGTAGGCTGAGATTTTATCTCAATGTGGGGCCAGTTTGTAAACAATCATAGGCATTTTTTTCTTAACGAAGAGGATGATGGGTACCCTAAAACATCTTAATCAGATTCTACTTACTAGCTGCTGGCAATATATCAAAATAGTGCAACTGGAGTGATCTATAAAACATAGCTGAAGTATTTAACTTTCAGCCAAATTTGTTGAAGGTTTTAACAGTATCTCAACTGCTAAACTGCAGATGGCTAGTATCAATTAAATAAGTTCAGATTTAATATTCAGATATAAATAAAGGAAAGAATATATTAGGTTCCGATTTAATATTCAGATAGGAATAAACGAAAATTTACGCTAACTTTTCTTTTATTCATTTCTTCTTAGAGTCCTATAAACATGTATCTTATAGTACTTAAAAGCAAGAGGAATGTCTAGTGATGCCGTAGCCTACTGAATATTATATTTTATCGAAATGTCTAGTGATGGCATAGACTAAAACAATCATAAACATTTTTTTCTTAACAAAGAGGACGATGAGTAACCTACTACGTCTTAATAAGATCCTACTTCCTAGTAGCTGACAATGTCTCAAAACTGTGAAAAACTGGAGTGATATATGGAGTATAGTTGGATGTTTGAAATTTCAGCAAAAATTGTTAAAGGTTTTAACAGTATCTCAACTAATAAACTGCAGTAGTCTAATAAGATGGCTACCATCAATAAAAAAGTTCGGATTTCATAATCAGAAAGGAACAAAGGAAAAAAATATGCTGAATTTTCTTTTATTACTTTTTATTAAAAATCCTATAAACATGTTTATTACAGTAAAAAGTAAGAGGCATGTCTATTGATCACAACTTCCACCTCCTCCACCCTTCATTCCCTTTGATCTATTGCTCTATTTATCTCTCCTCAGGTTTCATCAGATTGGTATCAATAACTTTTATCATGATAGTTTCTGCTCGTATAATCCAAAAACATCTTTTTGACATAAAGCATAGATGACAAATGGTTCTTAGACACGTTTGGCATGCCAACACCAACACAACATTAACCGAGGAAACTCAACCAGCTAAAACAAACGCCGGTAATTTAAAGAACACCTCAAAGACACAAGAATACAGTTTCGATTGGCCTCTCCAGGCAGGCACGGTTAAAGAAGTACTTTATCAGTTACATATTACTTGAGATGCCCTTCAATTCTGTAGTACAAATCGATCAACAAATATTCCACATAGTCTCGTGTTAGCTGTGAAACGAATAGGAAAGTCAAATGCTATTAAGGTCACTGTAAACTAAGACATATTTGATCAACCAGTACGTTTCAATTTTCTTTTCGAGATCAAACCTCCTTTAACATGACCTAGATTTCCTTTGGAGCGGCAATAAAAGTAAAATGTGATTAGAAAGGGTTGCGAGACCCAACCTGGATGCTGAAATCGCCATTCATGGACACATTGTGCGAGACCTCGGAGTAGAAGTCGCCAGACGAGGCACCGCCATGGCCTGCGCCCTCGAGCATCATCTGGCGTTCCGTCTGGTCGAGGTCGGAGGCGAGCGCGGCGAGATCGAGCTCGGAGAAGAAGGGCCCCTGCAAGACGGTGTTGACGCAGTGGACGGCGCAAAGCTTCGACTCCTGCATCTCGTGGTACAGCAGCCCGCCGTTGCTGGGGCCTTCCATTCCTAACGCCCAAGGAAAGAGAGAACCCTAGAAATCGAATCGATCTCCTCTGGCCTGAACTCCGAGGATGTAAATCGACCGCCGGCAAACTTGGAAGCGAAGGAGAAAAGCCGATTTAGCGTCGCTCGAGAGCTCAATTTGACACGCGACAGGAACGACAAGGGCGGGGAAGAGAGAAAGAGGGGACGTCGTCAAAAGGGAGCGGAGCGAAGACAAACGACGTGTCTGCTCGCACACGAAGGAAAGGAGATGGCGACGAAAGAGGAAGTCTAATTGCAGCCATAAATGAAAAACAATAATAAATAAATTCTAGTCCGGTGGGGGTGGCTTCAGGTTAGTTGCGTGTCTGGACGTGTGAAGTCTTCAAGTGAATCGGCCAACTCACTCCTCTCGCATTTTGGGCTTTCTATTTTCTAATTTTTGCCCTTTTTAAATATCTAATATGTTCTCTTATCAAAAACCAAATAGTTTTTTCGTTCTCATCTAAATCAAGCTAGTCGAACGTATCGTATATTGAATATAATATTTTTAAATATTTCTATGATATCCAAAAAAAAAAAAAACTAGAAAAGAATATTCAGAAATGATAAAACCTTTTTTTTTATTATTCAATCAAGATTCCAATCAAGATCTTGACTTATCAATTGGTATATTTTTGGATTTTATGACACATTGTTTATTCTTTCGATCTTTCGATATTTTATTTAAATCTTTAGTACATCATCTTGTCATTTGATATATCATTCATTCATTTGATATGTCGACTTTCATACGACATCAAATCTTGTAACGTAATATTCAATCCTTTTAACACGATATCTAAACCTATAGCACGAAGTAAATCTTGTAACGTAATATTTAATCCTTTTAACACGATATCTAAACCTATATTACGAAGTCCGATCTATAGCACGTCGACCAATCCTCTGACTAGACATTTAATTATGATACGATAATCTTCTAGCACAACATTCAACTCTCTAGCTCAATTTTTTATCATTCGATGATTCATGTTTGTGATCAAGGTATTTCTTATATTACTCATCTTAAAAACACATTAGTTCATCAAGCTCGTCAATTGATCTCATCATCAAAATTTAAAATTTAAAATTTAATAATAATTTTTTTTAATGATGACAATCAAATAATCTAACAAGACTCCCCTGTTTATGCCATAAAATGAATCTAAGTCAAAGAAATATTTAATAAAATATAACTGACAAGAATCATGATGACAAAGGTTTCCAATTGTGATATTATGGTATTATGATGATGTTTTAACAAGAATCCACCGTATCTATATGCCATAAAAATATGAGATTTAATTCGATGCCATAAAAATATGGATAGGGAAGTTTCTGAAGATTCGGGTTTAGAAAAAGGTTATACACATGAACTGATTGAACTCGATGTTGAGGAGAGGAGAGGAGAGGAGGAGAGGATATCGAGCTTTCTACAGCAAGCACGGCACCAATAGAGTGGCGAGTTCAGGCCACAATGCCTGTGGATTAAAGCATTAGATCTATGAGCAATCATCCACTCAACTGAAATGAACCAGACCAAGAAAATACTCGAAACAATGGTCTTTCCAACTTTTAAGTATTATAGTGGCCACAAATCAACCACAGGAATAGTAATGACAACACAACTATGTAACCTTCAACAGAAACAGCATCATCGCTTGCTCATAGATTAATTTGTTCACTTCGCGATATCTTCTGGGGAAACACATACAAGAACTCGAGGACCGAAAACATCACTCGAGAACTTCAAAGAAATCAAGAATTGTATTCCTACAAATGCAAATATTATGATGCAATTGTAACAGGGAATGGAAGATGCTGAATGTTCACCACCACTTTATATCTCTTCATCTTCCTCAAAAGGATCCCTCTCAGGGTAGTCTCCAACCTGTCAAGTAAACATTTCATTAGTGGAAGTTCTAGTCTAGAAAATACTCTATGCTTCTTGATCGACTTACAAATAAGAGAAAATAGAAGCAGGGTTTACAAAGTGAAAAGAATAAGATATCCGAAAGAGAGATGCAGTTGCATGATTTTATTTGATGGTACAAGATGAATACAACATTACTGCATTATTACCCATTTTCTATAGGACCATCAATCAGTTGATATGCGCTCACAAATTCATATGTTTGCTTCTTTCAACATTTGCCCCATTTGCACAATCGACATGTACAAGATAAGACATTTCAGGATCTCTGACAACTAAAGTTTGAACAACAGTAGCTGTGTTATTTAAGCTGGGCTAATATTTGGTGTTGACTGTACAAAATCAGTTAATATTGTTCTGTATTCAAGGCCAAGACAAATGTGATGTCACCAAATGCAACAAAGGCCAACAAAATCTTATTTTGAAACAAACTTTAGAATTTATTAAAATCAACAACAGAACCACATAGGAGATAAAAGCATTATTAGAAGTACGCACACACAAAAAAATGATGAAAGAAACAATAAAAAGAATACACCATAATTGAAGGCAGGAAACTAACTACCACAGAAGGCACATAAGAATAAGTTGCAAAAACAATTGACACAACTGACAAGAACATGAGTTTCAACTTTGGTCATCTCCCAGGTAATTAGGTAGGCATATTAATCATGACTCCAAGCCCATCCCCATCTTGACATATGGAGATCCATTGGAAAGGTCCCTATCAACACACCTTTAGACTTGCCTGATCAACTATTCCATTCACATTATACCCAAGTGCAAAGCACCTGAGACTGTATGTAAGAAGGGCATCAATTTTTTAAGAATTGCATATCATATAATGTAGTCAAAGCCTTGCAGGTTAACTAATTCTTTGGGTTGGATAATTGGAAGATAATGCCAACACTAGAGTGTCCATTGATTGTAACGGTAACTGCTCTGATTGAGAAGCTTGTGTATTTCTGTTGGCAAACAACTGTAGCCCTGCTTGATAACAAAAAGGGCCACCAGGTGAATGTGGCTTCTGTCAACATGAGATCAGGGAGGGTCAGCATATGCAGTCTTACCCTTGCAAGTAGAGAGAATTTTCATAACCCAAACCTAATTATTCAGGTTGCAAAGAAACAACCTGCTTGGTAACAAAAAGAAACCCTCCCCGGTCAAAAAAGTTACATATTGTCAACTTCCTCTCAGGAATGTAAAAAACTTATAAGCCTCTTTGGCAAGAAGGAAAGGGGGAAGAAAGATCTCCATTTAGCAATCAAGACCCATTGACTGTGACTATGCAGATCTTCATTCAGGGACATGAAATTACAGGATATAACATTCCAAATAAACCTGGACTTAATTCGTAATTCATATATAGGTCATACATTCATGTTGTCTTTAACTAGTAATATGTTTGACCAATGAGTAAAGGTGAGATTTTCTTTTAGTAATATCACAAGTTACCTTGACTTTGTCTGGTCTAAGCATAACACCATGTTGTGGAGGGCAGTCAAAATAGTGTTTACCTTTCACCCTGAAGAATCCAAAAGAAGGTCAAACAACCAACATCAGATGATAAAAAATAATCTAATCATGAACCCCAACACATTTCTTAAAATAAGAAGTATGATACTTGCAGTTCAATTTTAAAAAGCTGTTTGAAAATATTACAACATAATCAGAATGCTAGTTTGATGTCCACAACAACACAACATTGTCATATCAATATCAGGCACAAAGCTGCATGAGGTAATTAAAAGGGCTGCACAAAGCCCAGTTAGATTTGATCTGTTTTCCATGGGCTTTTTGTCTGACCTTAAGTTTAGTCTGCTGATTTCATGACTGGCAAGTATTCCCTCGTTATACCTCTTCGCATGGAGATTATAATACAGGTGTTAACAGGGCACCACCCTTGGAATGTATATGTGTTTAACACTTTTAAACACCAGTAATCTACAAAATGTTTCTCATTTTTCAATCATGTATTGTCCAAGCGATCTTATGAATTGCATTCTTGTAAAGACAGTTATGACTTATGAGAGAACCACTTCCTTTGACTCGTAACTTCATTGTTTTTGTTATAATATAAACAGTTGCTATTTCATAGTATTTCAAGGTTGTAAAAAAAATACAACACAGCAACAGTGTTCCAATTATTCTTACAATGATTCTTCAATATGTCTCCATGAGAAAGTTCCTGGTTCAGCCTCTTTAATTAAGATAGCAAAGACTGAATTTGTAAATTAAGAAATCACTTTTCAATTATCTTAACAATTATATCAGAATAAGAATGAAGTCAGATTTTTGAAAGAAAAAAAGGACGAAGTCAGATTCAAAACTTTGGATGATGAACAATGTTGATTATCTATTAACAAATAACTTGCGATAAAATGAGATAGTGGTTATTATTTGGAATAAGAATTACCACAATAATTTCAAGTCAACCAATTCAGATGTGTAGACATTTCTTGGATTTTTTTCTATGGGACACCTACATCTAACTTAAGCCTGCCTAAAAATAAAACCCACGCATATCTAGTAAGTTCTGGTTCATTAAAAAAGCAAGTTGTTGAATTAGATAAGTTATATCATACAGTTTCTAAACTAAGTCAACTTCGGTTTAGAAAGCCAACATAGAAAAAACGGAAAGAGATATAAACCTAAGTGATTTATAATGTTACATCTATCTCATTTAGAAATCTTTTATCAAACATGATATCAACCTCTTAATAAACTGGTGTATGCAATCATAGCTCTTTTTTATCCAATTAACAGAAAGGATCAACCTGATCATTACTCACACATATTAAATAGCATGCACATTATTCAAAAAACACAGAAGCTGTCAGCCTCTTTGAAACACCATGTGAGCCATGTGAGATGTTCACAGTCACATATCAGGACCACTCCTCTTGCGATATACATTCACTGCAACTTCCAAGGAAGGAAAATGACTCATGTGGTTACTGACTCATGTTTTCTTAGAGTTCCAATAAGATTTATGATAATGATGAGAGAAATGCTGATCTAATGAGAAATGAAAACAAATTAAGAATATAAGCCATTTAAAGTAGAATTCCCAGAATCACCCCAAATATTGGTTGCCAAAAATTCAAACATTTCACCACGAACTTCATAAGGCTACTTTATCTCTATAATCGGCCACTCTAGTCTTCCATTGCTGAATTGCAATTTTGGAAAGTTATTCAAGATGGAATTCCATTCAGCCAGGTATTGATAATTAGAAAGAGAATAGCACATAATATACATAATGGGATCTAATTGTATGCATCTCAATGGCTGACAAATGAGTTACAAATAAAATTTAAGCTTCACAAAATCAATTTGGTCAAGCCTATATTAACAATCAAACAAAATATAAGCAGCAGAAAATAACATATGATTAAAATTAAAAAGTCACGTACGTGCCATCATTTTTCCCTAGAGGTTCATCATATTGGATTCCAACCCAAAAACCTGGCCCTAAAGCTTCAGCTCTACCAACAAACTTGACAATTCCCCTCTTCTCCCCAGGTTCAACTTCACATCTATCCCCTACCTGTACAGAAAACAATGAACTTAACCAACGTAATAATTAAACTCAAACTAGCAGACAGGTTTGACAATGCTTTTTTTTTTTTTTTTTGAATGAGCATTTTGATGAAGAATACCACCATGCTACAGAATCTCTTGTTATGTACAGCTTCATAATAATGTCAGAGGATACAGAGAGAAAATGTAGATTTGCATCAACAAATCTTGAAGTGGTTTATTTATGTGGTGCATCTCCAGTAATTTGTCCTAACTTTGCTACCACTGCAATATTTTCTATTTACATGATGCACCTGTTGTGGTTGCAATCTTTTGGATATTTGAATCTATGGTACTTGGATAATGGTTCATGATAGTACACACTGGGAGTACAGGTACATGGCACATTGCTTGATACACAGTATGAGGGTTAACCTTCTTCATATCGAGGTTCAGTTGGATACTTGGTGCATGTATATATTATATATGTAGATGTTTGTGGTTTTGCCAATAATTGCTTCAACTAGTAGTATTTAAATTCAATTATTTCCATCTACTAATATAATGGTCCCATTAGTTCCAGCTCAATAAAGGCAACAAAGGATCCTCTTGCTAGTCCACCCTTTTCCAGATTCTCTAAGCAGGTGAGGCAGTTGAGGATAGAGTAGGAATAGTTGGCCCAACTCAAGACTCAATGGTGGTTGCAGGCACTCAGGTTTCCAGGAAACACTCTCTTATGATGACTCTGGCTTTCTTTTAATGTCTCAAATGACAGAATGGCGTTAGCAATGATATTGAATCAGTGAAAAAACAACCACAGTGGTGGAACAGCAACAGAGATACAACCTCCTCTTCTTCCTTCTCTTATCCTCTCATCCACTTATTTCTCCTCCTGTGGCACTGCCGTTCATTTCCTTCTTCCGCTGTAATGTCCATGGGATAACCAACTTATGACCTAGATCATGACCTTTCATCAATTTTGGATTTCATGTGCAGCTCATTGCATGGATATAATGCTAAAGGAAATTGGCGAGCTACCATCAGTCAATAAGTGTTTAGCTCGAGCACAATCGATCACAAAGTTTATATATAATCATCGTTGGGTCCACTCTTTAATGCAAAAGCATATAAATGGTGAGATACTCAGATCTGGAGTCACTCGGTTTGCTACAAATTTTATTGCCTTAAAGTCAATACAGCAAAAGAGGTAGGCCCTCAAGGCAATGGTCACCTCACAGGAATGATCCGAATCTAGGCATTCGAGATCGAGCGATAGAAAGAAGATGGGAAAGACCATTTTTTCTTCTACATTTTGGGATACCGTAAATAAAATTATAAAAGGTGTGGAACCACTTTACGCTGTCTTCCGTATGGCCAATATGAACAAACGCTCATAAATGCCTTATCTTATACTATGTTGATTACAACAAGAGAGTAGATGAAGAAAACATTCAAAGATGATTTTAAGGTCGACCAATACTTATAGATCATCGATCGCAGGATTGAAATTCATATGAACCAAAATATTCATAATGCAGGTAAATTCATATTCGGTATAATTTAATTCATAATTTTTAATATATAAAAAATTCTTACTAACAAAATTATGTCTTGCGGTGTATTATCTAAATCCAACAATTCAATTTTGGTATAGTCTTAGAACGCGATCAGATTTATTGTCGACATAAGAAATGTTATGTATTGACTCTTGTCAAACACTGTTGATGCAGCCAATGCTATTATGGAGGGTTGATTATTCCGAGAAATAATTGGTTCATTTTCTGACGTTGTAGCTATATCGTGTCGTTACAATAAGGATCATGGTAAGGAAAAGTTACACACATATTGATTATAAACTATATTTGATATTAATTATTTGTTATGTTAATAAAGTTCTATTTATATCTTTCTGTGGTCAAGTGGTGGCTACAATTTGGAGGGGATGCACCAAATTTAAGGTTGTCGTCCGTGTACTTTCACAAACAACATTTAGTGGTTACGAACGTAATTGGTCAACATTTACATTGATTCACACGAAGGTTCACAATAGACTATCATATAGACGATTGAAGAAACTGGTATATGCCCACAATAATATGCAACTAAGGTTCCGATGTGTCGAGCTGAACAAGGAGCCAAAGGAAACAAAGATTGGTCTCATCGACCTCCAATTCTACAACGAAGACTTAGAGCCAATGTTAGAGTGGGTCGAAGCGATGGAGAACCAAGAGGATTCTCTACTTGATGAGACGGGGGATCCTTAATGTCCTTCGCGTTTTATCATCGAGGCAATAGAAGAAGAAGAAGCACATACCCAACAGGAGGAAAATCCCCCTCGGTCAGAATGTGGCAAAAGGAGCCGGACAAGATCGAGTCAAACTGCTCTAGGAACTAGAGACACCCAACCGTCACAATCGTCCGCCCAGCATACAAAGGCAAAGGCAAAGGGGAAGACAATAGCATCAATTGCACCATTGGAAAGAATCGAGTCGGGCAACGAGACACCTTCATAATCGTATTCAACAACCTGTTCGGTCCAGAGATATGGCAACGACATGGACAGTAGTGTCTCAACCGATAACGATAGCGACGTCGGGGAGTTGATAGTCCCGTCTACACAATTTGAGGGTGGTGCAAAGACCAAGGAGCAGTATTTTACACATGTCACCCAAGATTCAGATTATAGAGCTCGACGAGGTACTGACCAAGTTTATGCATGAAAGGAGAAGGGGAAGGGGAAGCCAGTGGATGATATTGAGCAGATGCAACTCTACACAATGTAGACACAGAGGAAAGCTCATCGTATTCACAATCGTTGTATTATGGAGAATCTTACCGTCAACAGTAGTACGATGAAAGTTGGTCATACTTCTCCAAGCAAAAGTACGATGATCGATCTTACACTATGGAGCAACAAATCAATAGCGAAAGTAGAAATTATGACATTCACTATGCTCTGCACCAATACATGCCACATTCGTCATTACGTCAGGAGCCGCCTCAGACATATGTGGTTTACGACGATCGACCTACGACTATCACCATATTGATGCACCAATGGCATACGATGTATCAGTACACTATGTCATAGGATCAATTTCAGGATTGGGTTCGACAAACATATCATATTGATATACATATTACAAATATATAGGATTGAGGACCCTGATCCATCGCCCATGGAGTCTCGTCATTCTTTTTGATAGTAGTACCAAGTATATCCATCGATTGATTACTTAATTCATTTGAATCTTAAAGTTTAAATTATATAAAAAATAATCTAACAATTCAAATAATTTTTTGTAGATAATTCAATAGTAACGAAAGAACGATCCGAAACGTACCATAAAGTTGCTCCTCAAAACCCGAAAAAGATATATAGTATATTCTTTCCTAATTTACATTATTTTTGTTGAAATTATACTAAATTTATATCTATTTCTAACTTAAAAACCCTATTCTAACTTTTTTTCTATTTTCAAGTATTTTTGGAGGTTTTTCAGCTCATTTTAGGCATACCGTCAATACACCTCAGTACATACCGTGCCGAGTAGGGCTCGATACATCGGTACGGACCGAAATTTTAAACCTTGATATTATCTTGTTTTTTGGATGTACAGATTTCCTATGCGTATAGAGAGAGCGAAATATGAGTGCTCATCACCTGACTATACATGCTAAAAATTTTGGGGTGGATCAGGTTTGGAGGACCAACTCGCCTCCTTTTTTATGTCTATTTTGTGCTCTAAGGTGCATTGATTTGTAAAACACTTTTGAATTAATATAGTGTCTTTTCTTTCTTGGAAACAAAAAGAATAGTGGAGCATAATAACACTTATGAAATTTTCGAAGCTGCACAATTTTGATCACACTGTAGTTACATCAAAAAGAAATTATAATCAGGAAGCACCAGGATCAACTTATGTGACATCTAACATCGAGATACAAGGCAACTATGGTTTTCTTGCATTCACTTCATAAGACTTGCAACAATCCATTGGCAGCAATCGTAATGTATGTACTTATATGTTATACAATTGCTGAAGAAACGTAATATCTACTGACCTTGATATTCGCACAAAGATCTTCCATGTAATTCTCTGGTTGCTGAGACAAAAACAAACTGCAGGTTAACAGAAGGTATATGTTGCACATAAACAAAATATATATTCAAGCCAAGCTAACAAAAAAAATAAGAGACTACAAAACAACATTTTTATGTTTGTAAAGCACAACAATGATTAAACAAAAACATAAAATATAGAGGGAAATACAAAATATGATGAGTGGTGATGTATATGATTTTTAAGTTCAAATAGTTGAATATGAAGCTTTTAGGTTAAACAAATATCCACTCAAGACAAGACAATAAACAATGAGGCACAAAACAATAAGACTTTTATGCATGTAAAGCTGCAGAAGATCAAACAAGAACATAAAGTATAGAAAGGGAAAAAATATGATGACTGGGTGATATTTGAATGTATAGCCTTTCAGGTTAGACTAAAGAGCAACATGAGTTAAGAAACTCTTAACAGAATAATCAGGTACAAAAGGAAAATAAGAAAGCCCACAAAATTTACCTTATTTTCTTTTGCCATTGGATTTTGAGATACCATCTTTTCCTTAAACTTCCTGAAATTGTCTTAAATAGACAAAGAAATAATATACATAGGTTATGATGGCAATGACATTGCTGAGTAATTAAAAGTTAAAATATCAACGTACAAGTTTCAAGAAGCAATAGATGGCATAAGCATTTACTAAAACATTAAAGACTCCAGAAACTGGCTGATACAATATAAATCCATCATATTCATGCCAGACAGTACCAATATAGGAACAACACAAGCATGAGAAACAGCATATACAGGTTAAAGAGCTAGGAGCAGTCTTCCAATATGAAAATTAATTTGTCAAGGAACTTACTATCAAGTTTATTATAAGCATCTTCAGATATTGTATATTTCTCGACCAATGAAGTGTCTTCCAACCAGCCACCAGAAGTTACTGAAGACGGATCAAGGTCAATAATGTGCATGCGGTACCTTAAAATTATCAAGTATAATCCAGTTAAGCAATAGTTGTAGGACAAGTAGATTCTTCCATTAAAAAAGATCTACAACTGCTAGATAAAATGAAAATGAATGAATAATTGGTTATCTCAGATATCACCAATTCTTTAATAAACAAGCCTGTCAAAAGTCAATTAGCAGGCAAGATGCTTCAGTAGAAGAAAGGAATGGACAAAACTATGAAGCATTACATAATAATACCAGATTATAACATAAAAATATCAAAACACAAAGTAGTGGTAACCCATATTTTAAAGAATGAAGTTTCAAAATCTTTTCTACTGAACTCTTTCAGTGGTTCACATCTTTTCAGGTAACCAATAATCACTAATATTGGCAAACACCTAAAGCTTCTTCTAGTCAGCTACACATATTAGGCAATTGGTTATCATGAATGAAAACATTGGAGAAATGTTAACTTTTGCCCTCCAATTCATGTAATCATCATATTTCAAGAAGACAATCAGAATGCTGAAAGTGTTGCATCACACAAACAACCATCAAGTCATTTTCTCCATAGGCCCATCCGACAATCTTCCTGCACGATTTAAATAGGGGATTAACGAGCACAAGAAATATCATTAGGACAAAGCTCAATCATGCACGCAACTCTGTCTTAGCACTTCCCATGATGAAGTTTAAACTTTAAAGCATAATTCAGATTTCAGACTGTATATGTTTAGTAATGAGTTGCTCAAAAAATCAAGTGTAGTGGTCAGGGTGGATCTTCATGGCAATTGACCTGTGTATGAAAAATGGCATAGTAACCTAGCCAAGTTTTGTAAGTCAACTAAAATTTTCAAATTGCCATAATGCTCAAAAGGTAAAATGTATATAAAGAATAAAAATCTCATTTGAAATTTTGGTTTGTCCTTTTGTATTAATTTCCCGATTATTTTTTAAGCTCATTTCATAGAACTTATGATACTCATATTCTTAAGTTAAAAGTAATAGCAACTAGAAAAGTTTTACCAACCATATTCTGTCTTTCTAGATTGAAGTCTTTTTTTTTTTCGTGTTCTACTAGAATGACACGAACCATTGTTGGCGACTTGAATAAAGTGGCAAAAAGATTATTGAAATTACTTCTTTTCCATAGTCAAATTTATGTTTTTGAAATTACTTATATAAAACCCTAAGCAGATCACATTAAGGCACTTGATAGTAGTTTTACAATTTGGTGTTTTATCCTGTTTATTTGTGGATAGATAAACAGATATGCAAATTCCTCATGTTATGTATCCACATGAACAATACTGAGAGAAAAATGCACATATATCAATATTGTAGTGGTTTTTTGTTTGGCCGTTGCAAAGATGTATTGCAAGTTCTGCCATTGCATACTAGTAGACTGACTAACCTACCATTTGCAGGGAAATGCCAAATCATTTCATCTCATAGATCATTTTAGTTTGTGGATCAAGAAGGAAAGCAGCCCAAATAGATGTGACGTATGAACAATATTTTCAACCACTTATTATAAAAACGTCAAAACCCAGTGGGTGTTTGAACAACATTCTATTTTCAGCTCTTCCCCTCAACCTGTCCTTTCTGCTTTTGTTAACAAGAGATTTTTCATTTGTTTCTAGTCATCATTTCTAGATTCTTCAATGCAGTTCCATCTAATCACTGTCTGCCTACTCCCTCCATTTAACTGGAATAGTATTTGGAAATGAAACATGTCTTAATAACTGCGAATTAACTGCCCTGCAGTTCCATTCAATCTATGTGCTCGTCCATTCCATCGAACTTGAAGAGTAGTCGGAAACATGATATCAACAAGTACGGGAAGGAACTAATCAGCATGTGGATCCATTCCATCTTCCTAGGCCCGATTCATCCAATGAAATAACAGTAGCCGAGAACATGCAACGAATTAGCAATCAGATCCAAAGCATCCCAATGTGGTGAAGCGAAACCAAAAGACAACCTGAGACGACGAACAAAAAAAGGACGAGGGAAGAACATGAATCCGGAGCAAAATAGAACGAAAGTAAACCGGCTGACCCGTCCTGGGGAGAGTAGAAGCCGAACGGCCTTGTCGCGTCGCTGAGGTCGCAGACCTTGGATCCGGCATCGTCGTAGAGCTCGAGGACCATCGAGTCGACGGCGGTGCCGCACTTCTTCCACAGCTTCTCCTTTACGGATTCCACGGTCATCTAAGAAGGTCGAGAGCGATCAGGCGTAGGGGAGATCCGAGAAGAAAGGTGAGACGGGAGAACGGGGCCGCTACCTCGAGGGAGAAGCGGACGTCGGCGGAGAAGCTCTTGACGTTGGCATGGGTGACGCGGAGGACCACCGAGTCGTCGTCCGGCAGCTGCAGCCGAGAAGCCATCGTGGCCGACCCAGGGACTTCCTCCGCCCTTTCCCCTTCCTCTCCTTCGTTGTTGTTGTTGGGCCGCCTTCTCCGTATGTATTTCCCTGCTTCAAAGAACAAAGATGAAATCTTGGCCCATTCAAGGCCCATTGGGGCCTCTTAATGTTAGCCCTCGACTGCACCGAGGGACTAGCGGGTCCCACCGAACGCTGTCCCCAAAAATATATATAAGATATTCTGAAAAATCAATCAGATTCGTATTTCTAAAGGAATAAGTCCGATTGGTTTATGTTAAGACCGACTTATTAATATGATGAGTATAGATCACCAATCGGATCTTTTTAGGAGATCTCATGAATCCCTATGTCGCCAGAAATCAATCAGGTTCTATTACTAACGAAATTATTTCTATTATTCGATAGTATAAATTGTTCATCAACGTAAGAAATCTAAATCACTAATCAATACTACTTTAAGTTTATAAGACATGAAAGAGCTAATAAAATATTTTATATCAATATCGCTTTATCATACGATCATTAAGAGTTGTGCGATAATTATGCTTCCTTCTAGATCATACATACCTTAGATATGTATGGTCTAGAACAACTTTGATATATAAGTTTAAAAGGATTAGATATCATGAAAAAATCGATATGTTAGTAGAATGGACAATATGTCGAAAGAAAAAGTAATATATTAAATATTCGAATGACATGTCAAAAGAGCATATAATATATTGAAAGCCTTGTAAATATATCGAATCGAATATGCTATTGATTTATCAATGTCTTTGAATCAATTTGAATTTGGATAAAGAAGATACGAAGTAATGTAAACATTAGCTTATGTTTAGAAATCAAATAATTTATTTGAGTATTTTAGATTCCTAAAATTATGGGTAAGAAGTTAGAGATCGATGAAAAATTATACCAAAGTATGTATGGTCTAGAAGGAAGCAGATTAAAGATTTCAAAAGGTTATAATAGCTACATAGGTAGGAAAGGATAGCAAGCATGAGTTTTCTTTACGACGAAGAAGATGAAAAGTGATATTTATAATTTCAAAATTATAAAGAATTATAAAATGAAAATATAGTTGATGGTCAAACGAGAGACAAAAGTTTCTTTTCAATATTAAGTAAAATTATTGATTTTATTTTGAGTACACATAGTTCATTAATGGTTTATTAGATCAAGAATTAGAACATGAGTTGATTATAGATAGATGTGGTTTTTTTTTTTTTTAAAGCGAATGATGCACGTGCCATCTATAAGATATATAAAATGAAAAAGAAAATACTTACGTAGATGTATTATTATAGTTAGTAAACATTTATGGATTTTAACATGAACCAACCAGGTTACTTGGAAAATAATGAATTCAAGTATCGATAGAAACTTTTAAATATCAAGAATTGATTGTTTTATATACACTTCATTTATCTAAAAATACTTTAGTGTTGTTATGATCCTCCCTAATAGAAGAATTCTTTTATATTTATATGAGAGAATTCGATCTTTGAGTTCCGGACATCAGTCAAAAGTGTTAACTATATATATCTTATGATTAGTATTTGAATGCGTGTTTTTTATTCTTTGGAATTTGATCTTTTGGTCTTCTTTTTTTTTAATACATTAACAAAATAATCAATTTTCAATCGATTTAGCCTATGTTATTTTGATAATATATCACTTAATTCCTTACAGTTTACTCGTGTCTAAAATAATCCTTATATTTTTAAAAACATAGCATATAAGTCATTAGAATCTACTTACGTGGTATACTAACTCATAATAAATTATTAATATAATGACACATTTAATTTAGTTTTTTTTTAAATCTATTTTAGTCATTGTGGTTTTTGTCATTGATCACTTAATCCCTTATGATTTTATTTATATCTAAAAGAACCCTTATATTTTTAAAAACGTATCATATAAGTCTCTCCCGTCAAGTACAAATGTTAAAGTCTGCTTATATAACATGTTAACTTACAATAAATTATTAATATAATAAAATTATTAATATAATGATATGTATAATTTTAGTTTAAAAAAATATTTATCTTATTGAGAAAGAGGAAGCGACGAATAAAAATAAAGAGGTAGAGGTTGGAGGCAGAGGTGAGGGGGAGCTAGACCACCACATCGTAAGCGTGACGGGTGGGGGTGCAAGAGAGGACAAAATGGAAAGCAATAAATGGGGATGAAGACACTTAGAAGGAGGAAGAGGGACTATGAGACTATTACATGTCTAGCGTTGGATTGATTAATGTACATCCACTTGAGGCAGGACTAAAAACTCTTGAGCTTGTCGTCAACACAGGAGAGACCGCGTGTATACGACGCCCTCCTAAGTAATAATGACTCGATGCTACAGTTGGTGGTCGCTTCCACGATGACAGCTCCTCCCACCATTGATAGTGGGCTTAATTTTTTAATGTAAATTATACGTATTATTATATTAATAATTTATTGTGAGTCAGCATGCTACGTAAGTAAACTCTAATATTTATTAAATCAGACTTGACAGAAGTGATTTATATGTTATATTTTTAAAAATATATAGATTATTTTAGACACGAGCAAAATTATAAAGGTCTAAGTAGTTTGTGATTAAAACCACAATGATAAAAATATTTTTTTTAAAAAAATTATGTTATACGTATCATTATATTAATAATTTATTATAAGTGTCATATAAATAAACTATGACATATATTAACTCATAGGATTTATATATAAACCATAAGAATTAAACCACATGAGTTAAAATAAACCTTAGCCGAAATCACGAGATTTTTATGAATTAAAGCCTAACCGAATCTAATGGATGCATACACTTTGACCAATTGGTCAATTTTTCTTGGGACGATCGGCTGATCAATTCAATCAAGAGAACAGAAAAGACAAGAATGGAAACATTTATTGCACCTGTCGACGGTAGCTCCGGCAATCAGGATTAAAGTAGGCATCGTCATCGGAGGAGTCACCATCGTCATCGGAGGAGAGAGAGGAGCCGCGCGAATAGACTTAGCGGCGTGGAACGGGGAAGAGGACGAGGAGCCATCCTCCCAGGCGGGGAACGAGGGGAAGTCCTCGGAGGTGGCGGACCGCGGCGTGCTGTGCCTCCGACGATACGCCATCTCCGGCGTCGCTCCACCAAGCCAGTAAAAGGGGAACCTCGTCCGGTTCTATATATATACATATATATATATATATACATATACATATATATATACATATATACATATACATATATATATACATATATACATATGTATATATACATATGTATATATACATATACATATATATATATATATATATATATATATAACGACGAGGATAACGAACCCCAACCGTCGCGGCTACCCGCTCGCTCGTGCTTTAAAAACTGGGATTTCATTCGGCGTGGACACGTACCAACGGTCCCACGAAAGAAGCGGATTCTGGTTGGAGCAAAACATCTATTGCGTTTTCACTATGCTTTTTCTTATTAGAATATACGGATTTATATTCACTTGACACGATATATGCCGATGTTAGAATGGTTATGTTTTAGGCTTATTCAATATTATTAGGGTTGATAATTCTACAAATCTCTTTAAATTTTCTTCGTTGCTTAATAAAACAAGATAAACAATGGAATAAGAACGTTATTAATGGGGTGGAATCCTTTATTTATTTATTTATTTATTTTGTTTTTGAAAGGGAGTTTATTCTTATGATCGTTATAATCTGATTGCCTATAATAGTAAGGGGTCATTTTGTGGACTTACGTCGATGAAACGGAGAGCTTTATTTTGGATTTATAAGAATATAAAAAAAAATCACTTTTTCTTGGAGGGATATATATGTAATTTTGTCATTATTATGATATAAAGCTGTGCGTTCGCGCAATGATAACTTCCTCTTCCAAAGACACCGATTCGCGAAGGACGAGCGAGGAGGAGGAGGATGAGCTATAACAACCATCAGACGCCGGTCGGAGTTCCTCCCTCTCAAGGTACCGTCTCCAATCTGATGCAATAGATTGATGTCTTTGTTGCATTGTTTCTCATGATGATGATGATGGTGGTTGTGTTTCTTCCGACTCGATCGGTGGTGACGATTAGGTTATCCTCCAGAGGACCACGCCAAGGACGCCCACCCGCCGCCGGGGTACGCTCCCCAGGGATATGCGCCGCAGGGATACCCGCCGCCTGGCGGATACCCGCCGCCGGGCTATCCGCCTCCCGGATATCCGCCGCCGGCTTACCCGCCTCATGGGTACCCGCCTCCGGGCTACGGTTATCCGCCGCAGGGCTACCCTCCGCCCTACCCTCAGCCGCCCCCCCAGCAGCAGAGTAACAGCTCTTCCTTCATGGATGGATGGTAATGGGATCACTCTCCTATTTCTCTCTCAACCTGGCCGGTTTCGGTTAGCGGTGCCCACGTGGGGGCGTCGAGATCCCGATCGACGGCGCGCGGTGGCGGATCCGATCCGCCTCACGCCACCGTTGGTGCACGTTAGCGGATCCCACTTATCGTGCACGGCCAATTTAGTTTTTCTTTCTTTTCTAAAAATTATTTTCGTGGTTTTTTATTTTTTGGTTTACATAAATTTATTTGTTTAGTTTTCTGGGGGCGCGTATTATTTTCCTCAGCCAAATTACCATCTCATGTGGTGATTTAAATATTTAGGAGATTAATTAAATAAATAATTATCAGAAAATTTTGGAAGGAGGCCATGTGAGAATAATAGTAAGAGAAATAATGAAAAGGAAACATAAAAAATCGTTACGGCTGCATTTCTTCATGTTTATGGTAACCGCATGCTAATATTACTCAATGTTTCAGTTTTACGTTAACAACATTGACTAATCTATATTTTCTTAAAATTTTAGGAACAATTCTTCGATCTTTTTAGGTTTTTATTAGAATCTTAGATATATTTCCTTAATTTCTAGACCTCTTTTAGTAGCTTAGTTAGTGTACGCAAAAGTTATCTTTGGCCTCTGGTTTACCAAATAAATTCTCATGGAAATATAATTTATTTCAAATAGTTTTTGAGGAATAGATCATTTAGTTGCTAGATACATGTTATCTGTTATATGCTGCTTTATGCAACAAATGAAAAAAAAAGATTATTTGGTTGTTCTTCAGTTTTCCTCCCTGTTTTTGCAGCTTGGCCGCACTTTGTTGTTGCTGCCTTCTGGAGGCTTGCTTCTGAGATGGGATCAAAAAAGATCGATAGGGTGTGATTCAATGGCCACAATGGTGAATCCCTTAAACTGGATTCCTCCTGGGAAAAAAAACTGTTAAATTTGACATACTGTTTTTCACTTATTTATGCCTCTCATCTTTGTTGTAAGAACAAATGGAATTAAGTGTTCTTTGTGCTTTTGCTGATTACATGTAGAAATTAAATGATCATCCCTTCTCCGATAGAAACAGGAATCCTTTTGGTGTTTTGTCTATCGTTGTTATCTCTAGATTTAGTAGCCTATGTGGATATGGTTTGAATCCTTCATATTAGTAAACTTTAATACATATTGCTGCTTGCATGTGAGACAGACTAGTGATGACTAACTTGTAGGGAATAAAAAGTTCATAAAAAGAAAAATCTGACGTGTTTGGCTTTTAAGGAATGTGATAGTTGTTGGTGAACTTTTCATTGCTTATTCTTCTTGATGCGCCTCAAGTCTCTTTTGCTATCAATTTTGACTGTCATGGCCTCCGTCTTCCTAACGTGACTACTCGTGCGCATCGATCAAAAAGTTTCTCTAAACATCGACGACTGTAGTGGTCGTCAACTATTTTCTTTAAACATGCAGCAAGCAGGAGAGGGTACAAAGTGGCTCTGAAATATGTGTTACACTGGTATACAAGATCACAGTGATCATATGAACCATATACAAGACCATGGCAGCGCACCGTGTCGCAAGCACATTAGAGGGCATTCTCCCGCATTGCAAACTCTGTATTTATGCCTGATCTAGCAAAGGAAATCATAAAGCACCTCGCGATCTATTTCCCACACACAATGATCACAAAGACTGGAAGTCATATACAGCTGCATTGATCGACCAGAAAATAAACAGCTTCCATGCACCGCAGCTTTGAAAAAAAAACACACAAGTGCATTTTGATCATGACACCCTGCCCCTGGAAGCGGTTGAGCCGTGGTCAGTTATCTTGATCCCTTTGATCCACCAAAGGATCTGAACCCTTGATCTTCTTAGAAGAGGAAGAAGGCACATTCCCATTTCGGCCAGCGGCCAGCTCATTTGCCTCTAATTGTGTGGATGATGGACCCATCCCTTCTTCGATTGGTAGTGTTCGTTTCGATCCCTCAAGAGCCACACCAAGGACAATATTATCTTCAAAGGCAGGCCTGGCAACTTGTGATTTCATAGTTTGCACCCTTTCACCTTCATTCTTAGCATCACCCTGTTCTGTAGCAGCTTCCGATGTGGCAGCCCTTTGGCTGCCAGCTTTTGGAGTTGACCCTACTGCATCCGAGTTTTCAAGCTGAACCGTAGAGGGAGGATTGGAAGATGGTGCTACTGCAGGTTCAGCCTTAACACTTTTAGGCGAACCATCTCCAGAATTTGCCTTCTTGTGTTGGTGCTTGTCAAAGTTGCTTGGCACCGTACCATCAGATGATGAAGTTGGGTTGGGATCAACTGTCGTAGCAGACTTGTTGGTTTGGTCCTCGCTCACGTGTGGTGTTTGACGTGGTTTGGTTTTGTCATCACCATTGATTCTTGACTGGGAATCGAGCAGAAGAAATGGACGACTAGCTGCAGCAGAATGCCTGAAAATGCTTTCTGCAAAAGGAACATTTTCTATGTCTGGATCACCATATATTTTCTGGACTGTACGAATAGGTGTTGCAAGTCTAGCTCTGTGATGACTGATGACTCTGAGGAGATCTAACAAAACAGATTCCTGCATTTTTTCAACATCCATCATCTTCTTAGCATCAGGTCATATTGAACATTGAACAATAAAAATGGCATTATGAGACAAACAGCACCATGTCTTCCAGAAGCTAAATGAACACTTCAAAAACAAGAACTGAATGATTATTTAGCGATACCAGAAGTTAAAGACAGACAGATCAATGAAATGCAGGATGAAATCAAAGGTGTGAGAAAAAGGATGTTCAATTTAGCTCCTGTTTCGACATACATGCAATAATTGGCTACTTTGCAAGTTGGGACAGCAGGAAACTGACCCAAGCATTAGACAGCTTATCTTTATGTTTGGCTTAGGCTTGAATTGGGAGTATTTAATGTTCAAATATAGCTCATTTAGTTTCTCTTAATTGAAATTTTTGTCTAACTAATTCCCTGAAGTTTCTTTGCACATTTTCCTTGCATGGTCTAATGCACCCCTGCCTCCATTCCCCCCAGTCTCATTGCACTAGCCTCTTACCAACCCTGATGGCCCCCCTCTTGTCCCACACACTCAGTGATGTTAATTTTATGAGGCTTACCAACTGTATTGTTCCATATCAGTGACTATTTAACCCCATTCTTATTTTTAGAAAAATGATCAAGCATGAAGGGCAGGTCCACTTGGTTGCTGGTAGCATTCTTACTGCACATGCAACCATCCATCCATCAGCTAGGCTTTTTCCCCTATTGCATTTTACCTAACACAGTCATCCTATGGTGTCATACTCCAACCAACCCAGCTCAATTTGTAACCCCTGTTTTTTTATTTTGAGCTAGAGGCAGGTCTGGTTTTAGATTGAAGAGATGAAACCATCGGTCATATATAATACTCTATCTTACTAAAAGTTAATATCGCTCCTAAACTGTTAGAATTAGTTTAATATTTATCCAAATCTAGAATAAAAATTATGGGTCAGTCAATCCCTACTTGCAGCAACTGAATGCACCTGTACACAATTAAATCACAAAAGGTAATTCAAGAATGAAGCATCTGTCAACTGTTTTCATAAATGAAGCATCTGCTAAGCATTTGATCACAATATAACTAATCGAGCATCCATCTAACATGAACTAAATTCTCAATTAACACCACTCTTAGTATAGGTTTCTAGGAAGTTCATTTGGATAAGTCACTCATTCCACTAGCAAGATCAGGATGCTTCCATCCTATGATTAACATTTTGCTACCTGATCCTGCATGCAAAGCTGGCAATGGATCTAGTCCATCAAGGTTGTGATCGGACAAGGTCATGTATTAAGAACATGCCATCATATCATGTCAGCCTAGCCAAGTCCAGCACTGGTGTGGCACATCACCAAAGCGGACTTTGAGTGGCTGTAGTGTTAGTCCATCAAGGTCATGGTCCATGGAACCATTTTGCTAAACCCAGTTTGCATCTTGTGCTGCATTTCTTAATTTATAGTTTGCTTTCTTTTAATGTTATACAAACAAAAAAGAAAAAAGGCAACTCCTACATTTGTCTCGTTGATGACACAGTCCTTCCTTTTCTTCATCCACCATCTGTTTTGAATGGCATTTGCCTCAAACGTGGTAGAGGAGAAAGGTCAAAAGGAGATAAAGAAGTCTGTTGGTTAGCAAGGGAGATCAGGGGGAATGAAGGGCAATATGAGGGTGGGGTATGACTGAACAAGAGGCGGTGGTCAGGATGCGAAAATTTTTTCTTTTTCTTTTTGTTTTTGGAGTAGAGCTAGATCCAGGTCATCTTCTGCCCAAACTTAAGACACAGTTTGGGCCATAAGCTCATTACTGTAACACCTGAGCTATTCCAAACTTGGACACCATTGGTCCACTCTACTGCCAACCTGGGCTACCTTGGACTTAACCAGAAGCCCAAACCCACCTTGCACCTTTACATAGAATGAAATCATAGCAATATATATGATTCTTTAAATTTAAACATCATTGTGAATCTTTTGGTTTATGCTCGATCAAAAGAAAGAAAAGGCATACTCAGTGCACGAGACTCCCACCACCAATGTGAAGTCTAGGAAAATATAGAGGTCGTTTCTATGATTCGAACCCTTGTTGCAATCACAAAGGAGCAACCTTACCATTGTATCAAAGCCCATCCTCTCTTGGTTATACTAATTATACCTACCAAATTCAAACTTGGATGCAGATATTAAATTAAAACAGTACACAACAAAAGCTAGTATTTTTATTAAATAATGAAGTAAACTAAAAGAACCACAATTGGGAAAGGAATATCTTTTATTTCTAGCAATCTAGTAATAAATTTCTAATTTTTTGGCTTTATATTTTATAGAAACAACAAAATTACATAAAATTTGTCGACCTTCACTTATGCAATTAATCTATCATCACCCAATAGATCAAGAAAACTTGTTATTAATTCAAAACAGATCAGGTCCTGCACAATCAGACCTGAACCATACACCCAATGAGTTCTAAATGGAATTTAGTTTGGGTCAAACTGACCCACTAGGAAGTCAGTAACCAGAAGTTATTGATCTTTTCCATCTTTTTGGCAATTAAAGATCCACTTAGCTCCTAACCTTATCCCTAAGATTCAATCAATCCTTTATTTAGAGTTTTAGACACCAACACATGGTCTAAGCAACAACAGACAATACATCTTTGTACATAATCCATACTTCTCATTTTCCACTTACTAGTGGCAATTTCTAGAAAAGATGGGTTGCATGCTCTAAGTCACTATCTGCAAAGCATTGGCAATTTCTTGTTGCCTTCACGTTATCAACTTTCAAATAGGAAAGGACTTATTCCCAAGGTATGTAGATATGGAACCAATGAACTGTCTTCTATAGTATTAACTCCTCTGGAACTTCTCCAGCGAGATGAGTGATTAATCTGCAATCTTGTAATCTGATGCTCCAGAGAGAATCTCCAAATCTATGAGGCAGCATTTTTCCCATAAATATAGTGTCATTAGTATAGCAAAAGACTGACCTAGGCAAGACCTCCAATTTTCATACTGTTTCCTTGTCAAGAACCTTTTCAATCATTTACAGTGATGCATTATCCAGCATGGTTCGTCTTACTGGTCCGTACCGATGTACCAACCAGTTATCGATACAACATATACTGAGTTGTACGAGCATACCAACACATGGTACATAGGAGCGTACCAATGTACCACCCATACCAGTCCCCTATTGAACCGGTATGTACCGCCCGTACCAAGCGGTATGCCGTGGTACGGCGAACCTTGTTATCCAGTTCTACATTGAAATCAATGTGGAGTTACCTTAATTTAGGTTTAATGGGTTTAAGCCTTTTGGAGCATGTGATTTGAGACCTATCAAACTTACTAGGCCAATGTACATATCAGGTAAGATCAAGACATTTGCAAGTCTGAATATAACGGAGCTGAAGAGAACTTCCATCACCATGCTTCAGCAATTGTCCTTGTCCTCCTTCCTAACTGTCGTATTCTCTTCAAACGCCTGCCAACCAGACAGAACAGCTTCTACATACATGATGGGGATTTGTTCTTTGAGCCTACTTCCACAAAATGTGTGTCTATATAGCTTTAGATAATGCTTGTGTACTATTTTACAAATGATAAAATCAAGAATTATAAAATTATTTCATTTATAGAGAGCTCCAATAAGATACTACAAACATTTAATTGCATAACTAACAGGGGTAATATCACCTTACCTTTACACAGAGATACTCTTCAAAATGTGAGGTCTTAACAAAGCATGAAACAAGTATCTGTTATAGGAAAAACATAAAGTTACAAAAACAATCAAAAGTGCAAGACAGCAAGTATACTGTGGGAGAACCAATAGACGAACAAGTTCTATAAACCACTTAAACTACTTTGAAGATAGCATTCTTGTTAAGATCCAGGACTAAAAGACGAGATTAAGTTTCACACCACTCAAAGTTAATGCCAAAGGAAATTATTTCCCCAAATCTTCATGAACTTTAACAAACAAGCATGATAAGTTAAGAATATGATAAGAGAGAAAACAGTTATGGATGTAAATTCCATTGCTCTATAAAACAAAAGAAGACAATATGAATTACATCTTAGAATTATGTATCTTCATACAATATGAATTTTTTATTTATGTCTAGTGTTACAGCAAAAATTAAAAAAAAATTCTCTCTCATATTATTTTTATCAACAGAACCTAAGTATTCCTCTCCTTTTCCTTACAAAGCTAACATGTAACAGTCAATACCAGTTGCTAGTGGAACCGAAACAAAATAAATGCATCACAAGGCAATCTTCATGATGAAAATGTTGATTTAAAATGTGGATATATGAACAAAGCAGTTTAAGCTAAAATCAAAACTTTTTCTTCCTGTATACAAGTTGCACAACATCTTCATATATATATGTATGTGTGTATATATATGTATGTGTATATATATATTATATGTATATATATATATATACATATACATATATATATATATATATATATATATATATATGTATGTGTGTATATATATATATATTTATTTATTTATTCACCATCTGTTCCATCAATTGCAGAAAATCACACCATGAGCCCCCACCTACCCCAAAATTTTTTTGTATGAGGCAAAGAGTTTGCACCGTACACCCTAAAAAACTCACCTCTCAGATTTTATGATTCAAGTCCCATCAGCACTCAAGAAATTTTTAAACCACAGGATTTAAATTCCCACAATGTATCCCATGCTTAAAATCCCTTAAACAGACACAAATTTATTCACTTGTAATTTGGATCCCTAAAACCAAGGTTTTTGTCTTTTGAGTATCAGATCTGTACTGCTCTTGGCCTGGACCACTTTGGGTTTGAGCCATAATGGCGTGAGTGTCCGGTTTACCCTAGACCACATGCCCAGTAGACATTTGAACCGATAAATACTGCCCACACCAAACCGTATCAGACGTTATTATAAACCTTGTCTAAAACTTTTGGAGAAATCATGATAAATCAAGTCCTACAAAAGAACACCTTAGGATGACTTAATGCATGCTTCAAGGAAACAACAATTCAGAATTAATGGAGAATATTACCAGAAGAGCTTGATTTTCCGGTTCAATGTTGTCCAGAAACACTCTTCTATGCAACCTCTGCTGTTCTATTTGAGGATTTTTTGCTAAAACTTTTCGCATATCTGCTACAATATTCTGCTCATAAAAAAATAAGAAAGATTTCATACTCAGATAAGAAGAAAGAGAGACTGTGTATGTGTGTGTGTTAATGCTATAAGAAAAAAGTAGGACAGATGACTAAATGCAGGGTTTTTAATTTCGTACCACACTGCCAGATATGGGCGGTACGTACCGGTCCACTAGCAGTCCAGCACGCGGACCGCCCGCTATCGGGCGTTATTAGGTTTTTGGCCCCAGAGTTGTATCGGGCGGTAACGATTGAAATTTCAACCGTTATCAACTAGTACCGGGTGGTACCGTAGATTTCAGCTTTTGATGTTGATTGTTAGAATTTTTGTTAAACCAGGAATTTTTGGTAGCAATTTGACGTAGAACAAGTGTTGATGGAGTCTCAAAGAGGATTTCTGCAACTCATTGAATTGAAATGAAAGCATAAAGCTGCTGAAATTCTAGAAACAGTACATAAGATTGTCTTAACAATGATTTCAGGAAGATAATATGATGGAAGTCATTGTCCAATACTTCAGATTTATAAATTTAAATATCATTTTCAGCTAAAACATGCAGGAATTATTGCGAGATAATTTTAAGGAAAAATCAGTTTATGATAGGATGAACCATAGATTTCAGCTTTTGATGTTGTCATTAGTTAACTCTTTTCTAGTGACTCCATTTCTTATAAATTTAAATATCATTTTCAGCTAAGACATGAAACTCTTTTTTTTTATTTTTCAGGTATTTTTGGAGGGGTTTATGCCTATTTTAGGTATACTGCTCAGTATGCCCTAGCATACCGCTGGGTATGTCCTGGCGTACCACTAGATATGTCCTAACGTACCGCTCGGTATGCTGGTACCGTACCATACCGATCAAATTGCGGTACACCAGTACAGTACGAGATTAAAGACCTTGATTAGATGAACAACAAATCATTGTTCAATTGCAAAGTTGGCCCATATTGCTACTCACACTAATTTTGTTAACATCCAAGTGACTGATGGCAAGATGGGTCTTAATACGCCAATGAGTCTTCTGGCTGAGATTTCTCACAACACTGACTGTGAATTTGTGATTAGGAATATGAACTGCTTCACGATCATCACCTCTTATGATAGTTGGAGACCACCAGCCGACATGCTGCAACATTGTTTGCAAAACAGTATACAGTCAAGTAAAACACAAGCTTGACAGCAAGTACATACGGAAAATATAAAAATATAGGGGAAAGAAAATATTCCATAGCTTCTTCGAAACAGATGTTTAAATCTCTAAAACAGCATCTTTACTGTTAAGTGTTAACTGATCACTTAGAAGTCAGAACCAACCTCTACAGTACCAGAAACCTCATTGCCTTCAATCTTAGTCTGAATCCACTCATTGATGACAAATGGACGTGTCGCATGTATCATAACACTTGAAAGAAAGTTTGTGAATATCTGCAAAAGAAAACAAATTTTAACCTCATCAGTGAAAAGTAAATACCAAAAACAATTATGTAGTTCACAGTTTTCAAGAGAAAGTTGCAGATTAACAATTGCCTTGCTGACAAGAATAAATTCCAACAATACCTCACGACCAGCAAGAGTCAGCAGCACTGTTCCAAGACCACCAGCAGTGATCCATTTCTGAGTGGAAAAACCCAGCAACTCCATAAACAAAGAAACTGCAGCGACCCAAACTGCTGTATAGACAGCTTTACCAGCAAACTGAAAACCCATCTGAACAAAAAAAATAAAGCCAATATGTAACAAAGAATCATATTAACTAATCCCATAAATACAAGCTCCTAAACAGACATATGATTATCATAACAAACAATAGCATCATGTGCAGAGAAAAAAAATATTATAACCTTTTCAGTGTCAATTCATGTATATATGTTTGTTGAAAATGTCAAGAGTGTGTATGGGTCCATGAAAATTTCCACAATTGTTGTTTTTTGGGAAAAAATATGTTTCCTGATGTTTATGTTCTTCAGGATGCAGGAGTATTTAACATTTATGTTTCCTGGATATTTTTCTACAAAGAACAAAAAGAAAAATCCTACAGAACTCCTGACTATGACTTTCCAAATTTTCAAAAAAGACAAACTTTAATTTCTCACACATTTAAACACAAGAGAAAATAAATAAAGTTGTTTTGTTTTTCTTTCCTGCAATTCAAACAACTAATTTCTACCATGCAAAAAGGTTTACAGAAAAACGCCTCTTCCCTTGCATCCAAACAGACGCTGAGTGAGAAATAGGTAAGGGCGAATGGAAAAACTAAGTTCATACTCTGTTTAATTCATAAGATGTGTCCAACAATTCCATGCTCTCAATTTCCCTAAATTATCAAAAATTCCATGAGAATTTTGAAACACAAAATTATTAAAGGACTTCTGTAAACAGCAGCAGAAGAAGGGAGTTTTTCCATCTAATCCTGCAGCTAGATCAATTGTAGTTATGCAATAAGAAACCTATTTCAAAAAAATCTCCTCTGTAAAGATCAATAATAAAGGAACAACAAAGAAAGTATTTATAACAATTTCCTTTCATAAGGCTCATACAGGATGTAGCACTTTAGCAGCATGCATATCCATATCTATGATCAATAATGTCCTTAGAAAATAATATCACTAACATACTTTTCTTGTATCATCAGCCCCACCAGTCTCCATGAATAATTTCTGTGACCGTTGAATCATGCTGAAAAGAACAAATAAACTAATGTAAAACTTATAAAGACCAAGCAGAAAAAGCATCATGAACAGAATATAAGGATTGATAAAACTGAAACGAAATCACATAAAGTCAATAACCATAAAAAATAGTTTGATTGATCAAGGGAACAAAAATGATATTCAAATTTATGTTTCTTGTGATCATCTAACAACAATATACTTATACAATATACACCATTTATTTTCTAAAAATGCATACTGAAGCTATGGACAACTACAAATATACAATTGAACAACAAATATAAAGCACATAGGAACAACTAAAATTCCTCATGGAGCAATCTAAATTAACTTTTTCATGTTTTGTCTTGGGTGACAAGCTGGCCCTTGGCACTATATGTTCTGTCAGAAAGTGCAATACCAAGGACATGACTTCATGTTTATAATTCAGAATATGACCATGATGCTTACCTTGACAGACAATATGCGATGGCCAGTACAGTCGATAAAGATCTAATGAAGTTTAAGAAACGTATTTTGACAGCTTGGCTTGCTTCTGAGGGTAGAACTATAGGATCCAGAACCCTGTAAGAATGTAGCTTTCATTGAAGAAAGATAATACATAAACAGAATCTTAGACTTACGAGATGCCACAGAGAATAGTTGACATGCAACTCAGCATACCTGCATATAAGTACGGTTCCTGTCCAAAGCAGAAGCGGTTGGACATATGAAATTGAAATAAAGTATGTTTTACTCTTTTTCCAGTTACTGTCATTCTGTTATTGACAAAAAAAAATGATAATATATACTCCAGTAGTAGTAGATAAATACATGTATTTATAATGAGCATGTAAAAATCCTTACACGAAATAGGCTTCTTAGGTAACACATCAATGGCCCAAGACCCCAAACAGCAAAAGCAATGATCCCAATAGCAGGGATTAACTGTAGAGAATGAGGACTTCCAAGCAGCACATTGCATGACCTATGAGAACAACTTGGCCAATCAAATTAAATATGTATGCACTTCCATATTCCTTACTAATAACATTAAGCAAGCTATTGGCCAAGGCCAAACAAGCTTCTCAACAAATTTTGGCAAAAGAGCTAAAATAAATCTGAATTGAAAGTTCAGTTTTCCTGTAGGCAAACTGGGATGTGTTTAGAACTAGCATAATCTATTCTAGAATGTAGAACAAGCCCAATCCATTCATGAACCTACGAAAAAGACCATACTTAATGGAAATTTACATCAGTTTCTTACCAATCAGTAGGTCTGGCCACAGCACACATCTTTGTTAGAAAATGGTTACTGCAGTAACTTTACAACAACATGATGTGCAAGTTCAACCCTCAGAACAGACTGGTGCATGATTTGCCAATTCATCAAATCTTAAAAAATAAGACATAATATGTTATGGATATGGTAGTAATTTTTTTTTTAAATATAAAATATTTATATGATAAATCATAATTTACTTCAATGGTTAGTAATAAATCATGATAAACAATAAATAATCTAAAGGAGCATCCTTCTTCCATTCATCATGGAGTCACATTGAACAAGTAGTGCTCCTAAAATACGGAATGTCACAAGAAAGCATACCACAATCCATTGAGATCAAATCATCATTTGATCTTGCTTTCAGTCATTTCATGCTCAATACCAATACAAGTCAAACACAACTAAATTTGTGCATCCAATATATCCATGATCAGATCATTATTCAAGAAAAAAACCTTCATGAGAACTAAGTATAAAATATCAGTATCCATGAAGTATCTAAAAGAATTGTATATTGTCTAAAGATAAGAACAAGATACTTCAGACCAAGGACTTGAATCTCAGTCCTATACCAGTCTCAATAACTTGCCAATTGGTATGGTAACGATTGTGTTTTTAAAAGCACTAGGCACCAAAGTCTCAAAATGTCCGATGTGCTAGGCACTCGCCCAAGCAAAGTGAGATGCTCTCGAATATTAAAATTTTAAAAAATATATTACAATTGATAAATATGATCATAAAAATAAAAACGACACATCAAATTTTTTACCGATGAATCTTCTAAACTACTCTCTACGCTTATCATTATTCTTGAAATATTAAAAAGGATCAAACATCGAAGGCAAAATACATTAAGAATATGTTAACAACAACAGATCATGTAGCATGTTGCAAGCCTACAACTATAGGGTATTGTTTGTCCTAATAGGGTGCTTAAATCAAGTTGATTTCCATCTAACAGGGTAATAAAAAATCCTACCAGGATGCTGTTTTGCAAGAAAAAGAGAAGATATCGAAGTTGTGATGTTCTTACCTTCTAACAGTATATTGCTAACTGTTATGTTTTAACTCCTAATGATGCACCCACCTCAAGCTGGTGCAGGAAATTTAACAAAGTGCAAGAAATAGAAATAGGAAATAGGAGATCATAAGGCAACTAGGTACAAAATGAAGCTGCAAACAACGGCGAACGAAGCTGACGCGGAAGGTGGCGAGCGGCGGTGCAGTGGGGGGGTGGTGGTGTGGTGGTTTACGGGGGTTGTTGGGGGCAGTTTTGTTGTTGCGTGTGTGTGGAAGGGAAGTAAGTGGTACTAGTTGGTTCAATTGAGCCAACTTTAGTAGCCCAAATTGAGCCTTATTTGAAATCAAGCGCATACCAGAGTGATGCCTCTTTCAATTGCCTGGCCCAGACCAGTAACAAGACGCTTGGGTCTTGCCTCGCCCGAATGCCTTTTGAAAACACTAGGTAACGATATCAGTAAAACAAAGTAATTTGAAAAGTAAAAAATGAATTATACAATACTAATATCAAACTGGAGTTTCGACATTGATGCTTGGTTGGACCAGTAAATACTAGTCTGTACCAACCGGTTTGGTCAAGAATCACAACTTTTTAAATAAAACTCAAAGAAGCATTTGATGAGTATTAATACTGAATATGTATCCATTATGGGCACTACAAACAATTTAAAGTACACATATTCTACAGATCCACTCCCTAAAATAAACTAAGAAAGATGAAAAAGCAAAACAAATAGATTGAACTTATTCGTTGCACAAACATATTCTATCTCTGTGCCTTCGCTTTATAAGAATGGTTGAAACACTAAATGTAAGCAGTGAGGATCACATGGAATGCCATTGGGACAAACTTCCAGCAATGCAAGCATATCTTATTTAAAAAACAACAGTATTTTAAATATTGGATGGTGAGTATTTTAAATATTTAAAAAACAACAGTGTAAAATGGAGACATTGAGATGAATGCTCATTTGAGTTGTCTGTTCAATGAATGGTGAGTGTTTTAAATATTGGATTCCAGCCCTTCAAACTTATTCAACAAAGAGGAGAAAATTGAGTTCGCCTTGATAAGATTGTAAGAGGTCCATAAAACCAATTAATAATTGTGGCAAAGTAAGTGCAATGAATACTATAAAGTATTCCGGGGGCAAAGTAAAGAACAATCCGTGATAATTCAAACCATTATCTTTACAAATGTATGGGATTTGTAACACCCTGTCAGCTAGTAGCCAAAGTACAAATGCATGGGATGATCCCAGCCGTCCATCAACACTAAGAGGAGGATGACCAATTTTTGAAATAAAAGTGCATGAGAGAGAAAGAGAGGTCTTCACAGTGGCAATCACTTCATGATGCTTTCCATTTAATTTTCTTCCAATGTTCTGGATAGAAGGGAATTTTTAGTTGTATTATGTCCAAGGAGATAAATTTGCATATTAATTCACATGGACTTCTATGTGTGTCACGTCAGTTTGTACCTACAGCTTAGGAAATTCAATATCTGAAATAAAAGAATTACTAACTTCTATTTTATTTAGCAACAAACTAAAGCAACATCTCGTTTATTCAGCAATCGATTAAAGCAATACCTAGTCAAACTCAAAGTAGTATTTCTCAGTAGAGGGATCACATGGCCAAAGCTTGGAAGAGTAGAAGACTGACATTTGACAACATTGCACCGGTATGGAATGCTAACTATTGGCTTGCATATACTGTCTGAAATCTGAAGACCCCACACATCTTGTCGCTGCATGCAAAATGTTGAATATGCAAGAAAAAAATATTATAATCACTTTGAAATTACATGACTGCTTGCTTCACTACAGAATCAATTAGAAGTTCGTATTTCTTGAAATGATTGATTCCTGAATTCACAAGCAAAAGTGCTCAAAAGAAGAAGAAAAAACACGCAATTTCCACATAATAGAAGAAATAAACAAAACATTAACAGAAGAAGCATATAGGAACAAATTCAAGAACATGGGTTTTTAAGTTAAACTACTGGCATAAGAAAGTACATTAAAAGTGGATGTTGATATAAAGGTAACAATGGCAAATTACAGTGAAATAGCTTAAATAAGTCATTTCGAAATTCTAGCAAATCAGTAATGGTCACTTATAAATCATGCTAGGGCCCAAGACTTCCATTAAATATAGAGGTTGAACTCTAGCTCTTGTGAGATGAGAAAAATAAACTAGGTTTTCAAAACTGAAATTGTCACTCCAGGTTTGGTTACACATTAAATGTGGGAGGCCAAGTGAGTTGTTTATAAGAGCATAATGGCTCATCAAACTAATGAGTCAGTTATCCCGTTGAGTCAAATCATGACAAACGATATCAGAGTGTATTGAGCATAGTGAAAGCCCCAAGTAGAAGAGGATATCCGTAAACAGGGCTAAAGAGCAACCACTGAGCTGAACCTCACATTTACCATACTAGGTTTTGATTTTGGACTATATCTGGGGCTTGATGAGGATCTTAAGCCCTGAGTGGGGGCATATTATGACACCTTGGTTTAGTAGAGGAGATTTGAGATAAGCCTATAGAAATAAGTGAGCTTATCTTGGGTTTAAACATTTTGACGCGGTAGTTCGAGCCTATTAAGTTAATGGGTCCGTTTGGATTGGGTCATAATGAAAAGAATTGACATATAAGGATTGATATGTGATAAAAAAAAGAAAATGAATCAAAAATCATTTTAGCTATGAAAAAACTGGAATGCCCTCTAACTAGGGAAATTAGATGTTGTAACTTTATCTACAAGAATGTTCATGCATATCAGTGACCTAACCTAGGTACATGGTCCATCAATATAAGCCACTAAAATCCCTGTGTACCAATCCCCTATATCTCTTCTAAAATTCTTACTTTTTCTCCTGTGATTCTACCTCTTGTTTCTTTCTGCAATGCAGATAGCATAAGAACCATGTCAATAAAGGAATATAAGATCAAGATCATAAAGAGAAAAATCATGTAATCCTCACCAATACTAACTCAATAACTATGATGATACAGTAAACAAACCACCTACAATTGTTATCTTACTAGTTCAAATATAAGTCCAACCAGTTCCAAGAATTCTAAACATTATGGACTCTAACCATTTAACTGGAAACTCTTTTCATGACTGGATATATTAAAGTTACCATACTTTTCTAGAACAAAACACAATAGTTTCAATTAGATTGTCAGCTTCAATCCCATTTTTGAACCCTAATAGTTGAAATTTGACCTAAAGTATATGGAGGTAGCTGGCCTAGAATTCCAGACGACCATTTCATGAGTAGTTCACTGAAATACAATTTCACAAAAGAATTACACACCTTAAGTCAGCAGATTTAATTATGCAAATCAACTAAATCACACCTTAAACAGCACCTTAATTTTTCAAACATTTACATTGCTGAACAACTCATTTAGCATAATCTAATTCAAGCCATTCAAAATGCTAACATTCTTCAATACAGCCTAAACTATATCATGGCTTATGCAAGTACTTTAGATCAAATAGCCAAAAAATAATGGAGAGAAAAGTAGACAAAGATAAGCAGTTTAACTGCCTTCGTAAGTTCCAATCGAGCAACAGGAACAAGGCAACTAATTAAAGGGCCTTGCATTGCACTACATTGGGTATGTTGTTATTCTCACAAAACAAGGACCATAACGACGAAACAATATGATAGAATTTCCTATGAGATAGAGTCACATACCGAAGCACAAGAAGAAAGGAGAAATGTCTCCAATTGGCGACAACTCTTTACTTTTGAGCTCTGTAAAGTCATGGTTGTTCTTCAAACACAAGAATTATATGAAGACAATAAATAATCCACAAAATTCCCTGTACCTTATGTCGGTTAGTTGGGCCAAAGCTTCGAACAAGACCAAGTTCATGGATCAAATGTAAGGATGATCCAACTGCCATTCTCGGAGAGGCACATATAAATTTTAGTTAAATGGAGTTAGCAGCAACCACAACTCGTCTTCTTTGGAGAATTTTCCAACGAGTGCAATCCAAAATATATATACTAGTAGGACTCTGCAACACCCTCAGGTCTATGACAAAATTAGAAACAAAACATGATGTAAGAAGGTAATCACAAATCATCCAACTAATAGACACTTTAATTGCTTCCTCCAAACTAGGCATCCAAAAAACAGTTAAATACAAAAGAAAGAAGGTTTCCTGCATATCATAGTAGCAAAATTAAAATAAAACCAAGTCAAATGTCAAAATGTAACAACATCGTGCTGCCTATCTAAAAAAAATCTCAGATCACCGTTCTCACATTGCTTTCAATTAAATTGCTTAAAAAAATGTTTCTTCTTATCTAAACAAAATATGAGGCATCAACGCACGACTTAATTTGATGGGAAAGGAAAACACAACCCAACACTTGTGAAAATTACAGCAACCACTACAATAGTCTGCAACAGTTCGCTTTAAGACAAACCCCAAGAAATTGAAAGAGGAAAATGGACCAAAACGAAACTTACCTCTCCGGAATCGCGAAAAATCGAGATCAACCAAGTCGACGAGTTCCAACGGTTACTGCAGAACTAAACCAAGAATTATATCAAAGATTTATAATAAATCCCGGGAGATTGGAGGTGGAGGAGGAGGAGGAGGAGGAGGGCGAGGCGACTCGGAGACGACGAGGGAGGTTGGAAGTTCCGTGAAGCAACCGGCCGAAAGAGGGGTGCGGCGAAGCCGATAACAATCGCCGCGTCGGACACGTGGCGTCTTCTGGTTTGATCCATACAGTGTTTTGGTTCGATCGCGGCTAACACGCGAGTCGTTTGTGGTAGACGATCGCGCTGGACGCACGAGCGGAATCTACGATCAAGTCTTACGCACAAGTCCCATCGCATTGGGAAAGTGGGTTAGCTTTAGCCACCGCATCACGTAAGACATAGTCGTGACTGTTGACGGTGGCTTGTCGAGTGTGGTCGGAGAATAGTGCTGCACGCACGAGCAGAACGTACGAATGAATATTACGCACAAGATCAAAACTGCCATCAGCAGAAAGAAAAGCGCAGGTCAAGTTGGGGTGGCCTTAACCAACTCAGCACTTAATCTTTTAAGCGTAAAGTTTAGCTGTGTCCAACCCTTTTTTGTTTTTTAGAATGATTTGATTTGATTTGAGTTGAGGATGTTAGAATGATTTATTAATTTTTTATTTGTTAAATTAGTTAGTATCTTCAAAATTTCGTTATCTTAATATTTTTATAAATGGGTTTGATAGATACATCATCATTAAATTAATAATATTTTAGCAGTAATAGATTTAAACTCAGACAAAATTAAGTGTATTTTATTTGACCATGTGAAGACTAATCTTTACAACTATTCACATTAATCTTCTGAGGCCAAAATAAAATCTTGAATGTGCCTTAACATTTCAAGTGGTTCCTTTTATTGTTTGCTACTTCATCTCATCAAGTTTAGTAGTAGATTAAGTTTAGTAGCTCTTTGTTTACTACTTCACCTCATAATCCAAAGAACAATAGGATGAAGCTTCCTCTTTTAATGAAATTATTCTTCCATGATAAATGAAAACAAATATATAGACGTAAATTTAAGGTTATGTGAGAAAATAATAACTTTTGACTTCATTTTTTCTGAAATATATCAAGACCATCTATATTATTATCCAAAAACACATAAGCTCTTATACAAGTCATTTTATAAGATATATAAATCCACAATACCATTAATAATCAGGGTTGATAAAATTTAAACTAATGAACGCTTGGTTATAATGTGTTTTCATTTCATAGTATTTTGGTTTCATTACAAGTCCCTTCAAATATACTATAACCAACTAATATTTCATTTCAGTTCTCTATAATTATTATTTTTATAATAAATAAACATAAATATCAAAACGTTTCTCATTATATATATATTTTAAAAAGAGATTTTATTACCCTTTATAATAAGATAGATATACCAAAATAATATTAACGTCCAAAATCATTCAAAACCTTTGGAATGAATCAGTTTATTGAATCCATAAAATAATGATATGGAGAATCAAGTAATTGACCCTAAATCATAATACGAATAAACATATAATGTTTTTTATTATTGATGTAAAAAACATTTAACGGCATTCGAAAAATTTTACGATCGATTTAATCAAATAAAAAAAACTTAGAAATATTTAGAAAATATGAAAACATATATAATAAAAAAGTATTAAAAAAATTAGAACATTTCTATTACCCTAATATTTTAGCCATCGGTTCCACATATAATAATAATAGAAATCAATAACGCCATTCGAAAAATTTTGCGATCGATTTAATCAAATAAAAAAAACTTAGAAATACTTAGAATATATGAAAACATATATAATAAAAAAGTATTAAAAAAATTAGAACATTTATATTACCCTAATATTTTAGCCATCGGTTCCACATATAATAATAATAGAAATCAGTCCACACAATCCTTACTAGAGTTCGTTTCTCGTTTTTTCTCGTTTTTAATAAAAACAGGAAACGTCCGTTTCCGATTCATTACGACACGTGGCAGGTTGGCTCGCGAGGTTAATCCGAACCCGATTGGGAAAATACGAGCGCGGTCTTATCTTTAGGGTTTGCCGAGATCGAGGGATAGAAAGCGGAAATTCCCCCGTCCGCCGACCGACGTTTTGCCCTCCCTCGGATCCGAGAGATTTCTGCCCCTCTTTGGGTTTCCCGTCGATTCGATCAGCTCTTCGTTCTTCAGGTTCGGCTTCCACGGTAGAATCAGAGCTATTCCGTCTTTTCTCCTTGTTTATGTTTAGTTCTTGCGGAATTTTGTTGTGATTTCTTCCCTTCTAGGATTATGTGTGTTTTAGGGTTCTCCTTTTGATATTATTGCTTGGAAACGATTATCTCGAGAGGCCTGTTGGTGTTAATGTGTGTGCGCGTAGGTATTGTGCCCTTTTTATGCTCTTCTGGGGAATGCAGATTTTTATTTTCGCCGAAGTTTGATTTTTCTGAGATTTGTTGATAGCTAGGCTTCCCGAAGTTGAAAATAGTGACGACATTTGCAGTTGAGAGGAAAAGGCAGTGACCTTATTATATGGGTCATATCTTGCAGTTTTGCGTGGAAAGTAATTTATAAAGCTTTCAGATCGTTCCTTTTGGCTGTTAATCAGTGTACGCATATGAATGCCTTTAGGGAACATGACTTGAGCTGATCTTTGGCATTTTCATGGTTATTTAAGTATAGCATCTTCTCTCAGTGCAATGTCACTAGCTTTAGTTAAGAATCAAACGCTAGGTGGATGTCTGAATCTGCTTGGTAGTCTCTTCGAATTTCTTAAAAGTGGAATGTGATCCAATGTTCATCTTTTTGATGAAACAAATTAAACGAAGATGAAACTATATAGAGGAATAAGCTGTCAAAAATTAAATTTGGCAATATGCAATTATACATTATTTGAAGATCACCTCAAAATTCATCAAAAGCAGCCTTGACTAAAATCATTCCGGAAATAACTTTTTAAGGGAGGACTGTGTCTGACCTCAATTAGATGTTGTAACATGTTCAAGAAATTACTGAAGTGAAAATTCAGTTACATGCACTAATATCTCCTCTGTCACATGCACTTTGATTAATCTATATGTCTATGTCAAAAGCAGCTTGGGTTTTTATTGCACGTGATCAACACACAATGTTAGAAGCCCAAGCCATGTTCTTGCACTGCAATCTCAATACCCATGTGAATATACTCATGAACACATTGCGATCTTAAATCGACATGAAATGGAACTTGCAAATAGCCCTTCACATTTGTTTTCCATTCTCCGAATTTCTTTCTGTCAGCTGAGGAAACCACAGGTTGGTATCATAAGAAGGTTTCTCCTTTGCAATATAGGTGACTAGGGTTTGTCATTGAAACAACCCTTTTACTTACAGGAGTAAGGTTGCGTATATTGTGCTCCCTAGACCCCACATTGATGCGAGTATTGTACGATGGGCCTTACTTTTTTGACTAGCCGAGACAACAACACAGCAGCTCTTCGTTGCCTTTGACTCTTGTCAGTGTTGGATTAATATTATCACCTTCAGGCACTCGATCTCATCTGTTGCCAGCAAAGTGGTGATAGCCGCTATAGTCTGAATCTCATTGGACAAGCTAGGTTGAATGGTTGTAGGCAGATTGTAACTAATCTGTGGATCTTGTATGTTAGTTATTTAAATGACTTGCAGAAGTAGTTGCAGAAAACTGTTCTTAGCCTTCCCAAAATCGTCTTAGGGCTAACATTGGTCTTCTTTGGTGAAGTTTGTGGGAATCGTTATCCTTGACAACTTCAGATTCTTAGCTGATCTCTCCTAAACTTGGGTTGATCAGTAAGAGATTTGGTCGAGAGCTCTCTCGAAAAATGGGGTAGTCTTTGGTAGCATGTGTGATTTTTGGATGAGCTCATAGGTGCAGGTGCAATAGCTTTTAGTTCTGTTGATGTATGGTTGATCTCCAGTGTTGGCTGGCCAACCTATATGGTTTTTGTGGCTAAACCCTTTGGCGCCAGAGTATTGCTGAAATCGATCCTTGGTGCTAGTCGAGCACTCTATATGGTTTCTTTGGTCTATAGATTATGTGGAGAGCCTTCTCATACCTATGGTAAGCTTGTTGTTCATGTCAGGTGGTGATGTAGGAGAACCACTATATATGCTGATGGTTATTAGGTGTCCAGTACCTATCATTGTAGTACTCGCCATTTGAGTTTTCATAGTAAGGAAAGGTGAAAGAAGATGGCATGTAGCATGTAATTATTTAATTGTTGTGGAATATGACTATCGTTAATGTCAATTGGTCACGAAGAATATTGTTGTGATACCAAATTGATAGGATGGGTGTGTTGTTGGGAACTAACATATTCGACAGACTCCAAGAGACAAATAAGGAGAGGAAGAAAGAAAGGAGAGTAGAGGGGTGAATAGAACATTATTAAGCTGAAAAAAATGTTAAAACAAGTCGAACTAACATGATTTGAGAGCTTGTGCCATCCCCTAAGAAGGCTAAAATTATGAAATTCAGTTAACTAATTCGAGGGTCATCACATCGTATCAAGTGCTATTTTACTTCAAGAGAAGATGATAGCCTCCAAGAGATATGGAGAGAAGAGATGTTGGAAGAAATATATATCAGAGAGGAACTATAGAGGTTTCGTGATGGAATAGAGCTTAAGTCATATGACTAAGGGATTACAATTATCATATTCATAAATAACTTAGATTAAAGACGTCTAAACTCACTAAAACTTAAGAAACAAAAGTTAGATGAATCAGACCCTCATCTTGGGCATAAGGAACAATCCTTGGTTTGGTGCTCCATCCAAGAGTTGGCGAATCCCCTATTTTGGTAAGCATAGGTTGGTCATCCTTCTCCGATGTCAAACTATGTCAATTCCTCTTCGCTTCCGCCTTAACGACTTGTCCTAGATCCTAGTAGTTTGAGAATTCTTGGTGATTGATTTAGATAAGGAGCTGATCCAAACAAGTCAAGTAGGACCACTTTAGTTCTAAACTCAATCAAGGGAGTTAGTTTGATTGAGCAGTCAAATGTGCACCAAGCTGAATAGGTGTTCAAACATGATAGAACCACTAATGTGGTATAATAGCCCTTCCTAATTGCCAAGGCCCATTAATCGGTGCATTCTCCACTCACCCTTATTAGTGAAGTTGGTTGGTTGCTTATGTCCCCTTATATTGTGAGGTCCTTTAATGATAATAGCCATGATTCAACGACCAAGAGTAATTACATCATAAGAATTTTCCATGTCAATTATACTTTTTTCCCATAATGTAGCATTAGGTAATTTTATACGTCAAGTTGTTTTCAAGTTCTCAAGTTGTAGGTTCTCTAGCTTGATCTCTTTGTTGGACTAATGCCTATATTTTTTTTCCTTGTTAATTAATTTTGTTGTCTTTGAAATTGTGATCATGGAAAAATGTTGACCCATCAAAGAAAGGATGACTCATGATGCATAACCTAAGAAGTACGAACACGATAACATGCCATTCAAAAAAAAAAAGACAGACACGATGAGGGCACACATATTTTTTAATATATATAATATTCTATTGAAATGAGTTTTATAATATTTATATCTAAATTTTATGGACTCAACAATGTGAGTAAATAAATATCATCATACTTGTTGAAATAATTAAAATAATCTAAATGTAATGATAAGTTGATGAGGAAGTTGATAATGATGTTGATGATGTTGATGAATCATCGGATGGAGGTGATAATGATGTAGAGAATGAGTCTAGTGATTGTTAAATATTATTTTGATATAGTCAACTTTTATTTTGGATAGTTACATATAAATGGTTTGAATTATTTGATGATATTCATTTGTTCACATTGCTAGGCCACTAAAATTTAAGTACAAATATTATAAAATACATGTTAATGGAATATTATATATATTAAAAATACACGTGTCCTCGTCGTATCCGTCCTAATTTTTAAAAAATGATGTGTCATTATGTTCGTGTCATGTCGTGCCCGTGTCCTGGGTTTGTGTTTGTGCTTCTTAGTCTTAATTTAGGGCCAGTTGAGCTAGGGTGGATGGTAGCACTTTTTGAATTGCCTTTGATGATGTTGACATTGCTATCCATATAAAAAATACATGTGTCCTCGTTATATCCATCCTAATTTTTTAAAAATAATGTGTCATTGTGTCTGTATCGTGTCGTGCCCGTGTCTTGGGTCTGTGTGTCTGTGCTTCTTAATCTTAATTTAGGGCCAGTTGAGCTAGGGTTGACGGTAGCACTGTTTGAATTGGCTTTGATGATGTTGACACTGCTATCCATGATTTGGAATTGCATCTTTTTTAGGTGCCATCTGGTCAAAAATGGAAATAAATTCATTTCTATAGTTGTTTAGCCAAGAAGTGGTCCCCAATTTGGCCGTCCAAAATTGTTGACTTGGTGGTTTATGGCCAGAATTGATTGACTAAATCTCTGGGATGATCTTGACCTGTATCGGTCAACGAGCACATTGTGACAACTTGAACTATGCTCTCCCTGAGAAAGCTAATTATTTGGATTTTCTATGCTAGACTTAGAAAATCAATCATTGGAGTACAAGGAATGAACCTGTTTGTTGCTGTAATTGCTTAATGAGTTGCATGGATGAGTGCAGTTGTGTCAGAAGTTGTGTGTAATTCCCTTGCAACTCTGTTGGGCCCATAAGGATTTGATCTTCTGTTATATGTTTGGCCACAACTGACCTGAGGCAAATGCATTCTGCCGCTACTGGTTGCCCATAGGGGATACTAGAATTGTATTAGTGGGGTGGATTACCTATCTGTCCAAATTCGTGTCACTTTTTGGGTCTTTATCTAAAATTTGTAATTTATCTCAAAAAGTTTAGTGTTTAATTATTATTTAAATTGATCATATCATGTCATTTTCAGATTAAATATGTTTGTGTCATGTTAATTTTATGTTTTTCTCAATAGTTGTGTACCTTGTTGTGTTGGATTTAAGTTATCATTGTTTTTTAACATTGGCACCCATGCGAATATAGGATTGGCCAGCTTGATGTGACCATAAATGTATTCAAATTGTTGTTATACTTATACCTGTAGTAAGTGTGGTTATTTAAGAAACTGTAACTACTAGTGTTTGATGCTGTAGCAGCATGTAGTTGCTTCTGTCAGCAATTCCACCTAGCTAAACCATCATATGCAGGTTTTATATACAAGCTTGATAAACCACTTGGACTGGTTGGCCACCACTTAGTTGAATGATCTGAGGCACTTCTATAAATTTTTATCTCTAGCCACTTGAATTTTGTCAATGATGGAAACTTTGATGCTGTGAATGCCTCACAGAAACTGGTGTAAATCCTTGCCCATTTTCATTGTTAGGATTTGGAATCTGATGAGTTGTCATGATCAGATTAGTGTACTCTCCCAATTGCTCCAAGTGGTAGATGACGTATGTAAGTTGTTGAACCCGACATCATTATCTCTTGTCTCCTCTAGTCACTAAAGTTGAAAATTATGGTTAAGCAGGTTGCCGTAAACATGTCACATTTGCAAAAGTTTGATCCTTTGTTGATGTTGTTTAAAGGTGTGTCACTGTGTTGATTTTGTCTTGCGCTGATTTCAAACTGCTAGTGTGACTCCTAGCTGATGCTTTTGTAGCTAAAGGAAGAGAAGAGGCCCTCCAAATAGCTTATCTAGAAAATGTATAATCAGTAAACCCTAACTACTCTATAAGCAAGCTTATTGTAACAGCTTAAATTAAGCTTATGTTAGGCTTGTAATGAAGCTGTATTAGGAGTTGGCAGCTACTAATCATACATGAACGAGGTTTCAGAAAGTCTGCTAGCAAATCCTGGGGTCTTCGAAGGTCACAGGAGATGCATATGTTAGGCTTGTAATGAAGCTGTATTAGGAGTTGGCAGCTACTAATCATACATGAACGAGGTTTCAGAAAGTCTGCTAGCAAATCCTGGGGTCTTCGAAGGTCACAGGAGATGCATATGTTAGGCTTGTAATGAAGCTGTATTAGGAGTTGGCAGCTACTAATCATACATGAACGAGGTTTCAGAAAGTCTGCTAGCAAATCCTGGGGTCTTCGAAGGTCACAGGAGATGCATATAAAGTGAACAGGGCAATTTTGTTTGGATGGGTGATGTGGTCGCTTAGATGGTAGGTGGAGTTGCTACATATTACAAGCTCTGTAGAAAGTCGGGTGGTTGGAATGAAGGATGATGAGTGGTGCCATCGGTTGTGGATTGTGGTATCACTGAGTCATGTCACAGCTAGATGTCAATGGGTCATGTTTGGTTGTGGCTAGATCATGTTTCGAGAAACACATGCTGCACAATTGCATGTGAGGAGTGCCCTTATAACGAAAGTTGAATAGTAATAAAATAAGACAGATTAAAAGGCTCCAAGGTGCCAAAAGACAAAGTAGGGAGCGGTGGGCCACCCAGCATCTGGGCCCAAGTGCACCTGGCCCATGCCCAAGTGAAGGCACTCACTTGGCCCACTTATCGGGTGTCGGGCCATGCCTAGGTGAGTGCTAACTTCACTTATTTGGATTCCTCAAAATGACACCTTAATCTTCCAAAACTTGACCTTTGTGGCTTATTAACTTACTGATCTTAAAATGTATCCATAGCAGACATGGAAGATCAAACTTAAATTTGTCTAAAGAATAACTATGTTGATCATCTGTGATCCTATAAAAAATGTGAAAACTTGATGCAAAATTCTTAATTTAAACTAACATTATTCTGCGTTGTGGGAATTGTAATTAATTGCCAGGTTCTGTTTGACAAATTTGGGTACTCTAACTAGGTATCTCATATTTTTAGCTGTTATAGATCACTGATGACTAAATCAAAGCACCAGCAACACCACGTGCTAGCAAACAAATACCTAATGGATTGAATTTTGTTTTTATTAAATTAACTGATTGCTCATATGAACTACTGAAATGACACATAAATCAACCTGATTGAGTGCTCTGTTTCATTTCTTGTCATGTTGGCTTGTAGTCTGATTGGAAGCGTATGTTGTGACAATTCTTCGCTGTAATATTTGCTTTGTATGCTTAATGTCCATGATGAACCTAGGTTATTTGTATTAGAAGAATAAAACATGTGTTTTGAAGAATGAAGTATGGATCCCATGACAAATTCCAATACTATACTTGTTCGAAATCATGAACATATCAATCTTATTTTTACTCGACAATTTGTTTATAGTTCCATTTTGCTACTTTTACATCGTCTGATTCTGTTAAAGTTCTTGATTTCTAGTCATCATTATTGACTTTGAATACAGAATGATTCTGTTTGGCTCTTGATTTCTGGTCATCATCATTGACTTTAAATACAGAACGATAAGTTTTGCCTCTCTATTATTTCAGGTATTTTATGAGGAGGTACAGTTCACCTTACTACAGTCCTCCTAGGAGGGGCTATGGTGGTAGAGGACGAAGTCCACCCAGGAGGGGTTATGGTGGATATGGTGGGAAAGAACGGGGTAGTGGGAGTCTTTTGGTTCGAAATATTCCCCTGAATTGTCGGTAATGGTTTCTCTTCAGGTTCAGGCTTTGTCAATTTCATTTTTGTTTAGCTTGTCCATTTCTTGATGGAGATTTAGTTAGTGTGTGGATGTATGTTCTGATTATTTTATTATTTTATTGGCCTGCAGACCTGAGGATCTTCGAGTTCCATTTGAAAGATTTGGTCCTGTACGTGATGTTTATATACCAAAAGACTACTATAGCGGGTGAGGCATTTTACACTATTGCAGCTAGTGTAATTGTGTTCCCATGTTGTCATGTTAGCTTGCTTACATTTGACCTTGATGTGGACTATGGGTTAGATGACCTCATTAATATACGATCTTTGAATTTTGTTGAGCTTTCATTGGTTGAATGCTTATTCCTATTAGTTGGTTAGTTTCTTGTTGTGCACAGTGCACTAAAATCATTTATTACTGAAAATTTGAGATTCTATTTATGAAGAATGTGCTGTCTCTTTTCATCATCATGTACCTCTGTCTGACTATTTTGGTCTCAATATGAGTTAATTGTTTAAATGATTCCCAGGGGTGTATTGATTTGAAGTAAATACAAGCCCTGCATTTGATCAAGAGCATTCTTTGTCATTGCATAATATGTTCATTTTGTTGAGGACACTAGAGTCTTGTTCAAATGAAGAAGTTCCTGTTTGAAGAGAAAATCTAGTTCCACGTCGAATTTAGTTTGGTCAAGCGAAGATAGAATGTTGACCTTTTGAAGTGGGTTTCTTGAGAAGCTAACGGGAGCATTGTTGATCTAAAGTGCTTCATATTTTTACTTTCAAGTGAAGAATGACTTGTATGCAAACTATGGAGTGATTGTAGAAGATATGTGAAGACATTAGAGCCTGGATTGCTAATTGCTTTTTGTGACACATGAGTGCCTTTTTGATGGAGTGTTATTTGTCATTGACTGTGCTCCTTCAAGAACTTTAGAAGACATGTTAAGTGGTTTCTCCATGACGGTAAACCTAGCAAGCACAGCGGTCTTTCGACCTTTTCTTACTGCCTTGGACAGTTGCTGATTTCGCATTTGTTTTTGTGATATTTGATTCCTATGATGCAGAGATCCCCGTGGTTTTGCATTTGTGGAGTTTGTTGACCCTTGTGATGCTTCAGAGGCTCAATATCACATGAATAGACAACTTTTTGGAGGTAGGGAGATAACTGTGGTTGTTGCTGCTGAGTCAAGAAAAAGACCTGAAGAAATGCGTACAAGAACTAGAACTAGGTAGTACAAGCACCTTTATATTTTCATTGTATTTTTTTATTTTTTTAATGTTCATCATCGTCTAACATGTCATAAAATGTCTTACTTTCAATTCTCCACTTTTTACCAGAGGACCTTCTGGTTATGATCGTCGGCGATCTTCTTATCATGGTATTCCCTTGTTGCGATATTTGCTCTGTAAATTTCTTTTACACCTGCCTTTTTGAAGTGATATTTGTCACATGCAATCACACATCTAAATCTGTTTATTGATTATGCATTGTCATCTACTTGTAGGTTCTGTGCTATGCTAGTAATCAACTTTTGTGTTGGGAATATTGTCCTGTTTAATTAAGAATAAGATATTTTTTATGTCGTCTGATTTATTTAAGTTAGGAAGCTCTCTTCAAATGCTAATTGCCTCTTGCTTTCTGCTTTTGTATTTCCTTACTGGTTAGGCACTAAACTTCTTTTGGTGTCTCAGTGTTTGTTTTCTTTATCTAGAAATGATTTGAAGATACTAAGTATAGGTCATGATATATTTTATGCTTTGTAAAGATAAAAAAAACAACTTGATCTAAATATCAAATTCTTTTAGAATTTTATTTTTTGTGCTTGTCACATAGTATAATTGCGTACATAGCATTAATAGATCTGAGCTTAACGAAGTTCTACGTTTCTGGTATTGGTCCATGCCAATCCATGGCCCGACTAGTACTTCTCCAGTCTGTGTTGGCATACCAACACTACAACATGATGTAATGTCAGTTTCGACCAACTATAACCATAAAAAACGATGCTAGGATTCCCTTTTGACTGTTCCTGATAAATACATACAAGATTCATAAATTTTAAGTGGTTTCAATCTAGAATATGACAAATATAACATCAAAACATGTCATGAAATAATTACAGGCTGTATCTTCTAAATAATACATTGTGCATATAGTCATGTTCTATCTTCTAAGAAATTAATCATGATAAATTGATGTTTAATAAGATCATGTACAAATTCCTGCCATCAAATGATTGTCGTGAGTCCATGGGGGTGGATTGAGGTCCTTGCCGTGACTACACTATAGGTCGACATAGTATGTCAAGAGGATTCATGAATGGGATTATTTCCATGACACCTTAGATTGACAAATAGTGTGCCATTGATGCAGCAACGTGATAGCAATCGTTGGCTTTTCATGAATGACCCATGTGGTAGGAGGCATCTTGGTCAAGTATGATTCCATAGGATGTAGTGCAATAGAGCTGTGACTAATACTACTGTTGCATGCTGTAAGACATATTTGACTCAGAAATATGACCATCATTGTACATCTATTGGCCATAAGATACGAGGTAGTAAGAAGGCTGGGAATACGAGGAACTGTTGTTTGACTCGATAGCACGCAGGCTGTCTCATATCCTCGTACAAATCAACACCCTTTCCCTTTCATCTTTATGGCCATAAACAAACCATGTCCATTGTCATGCTCTGTGATCTGCATCTTGGGTGGTTTGATTAAAATATTTTTCCTCGATTCACAATCCGCCTATTTGAATTATGAGAAAATGAGATTGGTTACCCTGGCCCGTAGCCGTCATCATCGGTGGGTACATTGCTATTCACGTCACTACTATATCTGTGGACCTCATGAAGTAGGACTGTGAGGGAGGTGTATAATGACCTGATTGGACTTGTTTTTGTCGATCGTGTCCAATGGATCAACTGATTGTGAAGCTTGACCCTTTCCCTTGCTGTAGTGGCTAGATGTCTGATCCTGCTGTGTGCTGTGATGATGCCGGGGTCAACGCCTGAAGACATATTAGCACTGGATGATAATCCTCGTATAGATCCATATTTTGACACCTGTCGTTGCTCTTCCTCGTTTGTCTCTTAAATGAATCGAGATGGGCGTGGGGGATTTCTTGGCAAATCTACAAAGAGATTCATGTGGACCTAACCTAGATCTGCGAAAACCATCTTTAGATCCATGTGGATCTAACCTTTCTCGACAGACATCAAGCCTATATCCACAAGATCCTGTGCTAGATCCATGAGTCTAATTTTATGTGGATCTAGCCTAAAATCAAAAGGATCAAGACAATCCTTACAGATCTAGCTTAGGTAAGCAAGATTTGAGGCTTGATCTATGTGGATCAAACTTGAAATAGGTGTAAATGGGATACACAAGGAAGAAATAACATCAATCTTGATCTTGCAACTAAATTAAGGTAATTAAGCTAACAATTAGGTTCAAATTTACCTAGTTTTGTAAAAGGGAACTGGCTGGATTCTCAAATTCAGACTTCTTGAAAAATTTGTTTTGAGTTAATTTTAGAGAGATCTGGGAGAATTTGAGGAAGGAGAAAGAATGAAGGAGAGAGTAAAGTGAGGAAAAGAGGCCTATTTAGCCCTCTTTATGCAGTCAAAGAGTTTGACTCATGTGATCCCCTTGGTGAGTTTACCACCTGGTTTTGGCCCGGCTTACATGGTGGTAAGCTCTGTACTATGTGTGGACAATGCGAAATTGGGCTGTTTGTGTTCCAGTTCAAGCTTGGACTGGTATGTACTGCTCAGTACATACGGTTTGGGTGAAATGTTAAACCTTGCATTCAAAAACTTGAACATTCATTTGATGGCTCACATGGTCATTACCTTAATTACATTTATTGTTACTGCAGCTTATTGTTGGTTTCAATGGCCAAACAAGTAGATTCCTGTCTTTTTTTTCTGTCCGTATCCTATTTTTCTGAAGCAGAGCCAGGGGTTTACACCCGATTTTAGGGGTTACAATCTAGATTAGTTCTCCCACATCTTTATGGCTTCCAAGGGCCTTGAATTTTTTAAATGTTGGACTGTATTCATTTTTAGTGTCTTGTATCTTGTTTATCTGTTTACAGCTGAACCTTTCTAGAGGACTAATCGAGAAGAAGTCTCGAGAAGTAGTTTAACATTCTTAGGTTAACTAAATGTAGTATGTACTGTTGATTGTGCATTTTGGAGGTTTATTTCTTTGGTATGCCTTAAGGATTGGCATCTTCTTTCTTATGCCTTAAGGATTGACATCTTAAATGTAGACACATCTTAGAAAATTGGTTTATCACAATTCAGATACAAATTTCATTCACAGCAGCAAAACATAAATTTCTTGTCAAACAACATAAATGTGCTGATGCTTCATATTTCATGTGGTTAATATAACAGGACGCTCACGTTCTCGATCCAGATCACGCTCACGCTCTCCCCGTTATTCTTCAAGGGCCCGTCATCACTCACGGTAAGCTTTGGTGTTTTTTCTATATATATACTACTACTATCAGTTGAAATTTGTGGGAAGGATCCAGATCATTTACTCTTTATGAACCATTTCATAATATTCATATTTTTGCATATTTAGCAGATCCTACTCCCCTGCACCAAAATCCCGCAATGACTATTCTTCCCCACAAAAAAGGCAATCTAGTCATGAAAGATCCCCCAGGAATCATTCAAAGGAGCGCAATGAGGACGAAAATCGCAAATCATATTCTCCAAGCTACAGTGATGCTAACCGAAATGATGTTAATGATTATGAAGCGTAAGTCAAATTAAATGATTTATCATATTTTTTTATTTATCATTAAAAATGTTTACCTTCTCCAAAAGTCTTCATGGTTTGACACTCTAGGCAATGTGGTGCATGCTCTCATAGTCCCCAAAGAAATATTAGTTCTCTGATACTTATTAGGTGCATGGTATGTGATCTGTAATGTGTCGCGTGGTTCTCAGACCTTTGCTGTCTTTTTATTTTTAAATATTGGCCCATCTGAGTGACTAATAGATTGAAATATGGGTTAGGGTTCAAATGGTGGTTATATGATGATTGATTATAACTTTTATGTTAAAGCTTATCATAATTAATTATTTAGTTCCCACGAAAGCTTTTGGCAATTATCGTCAGGTTCTGATATCTATAGTTGTATATGATATATCAGTGCACTGCACACGTTCATACAGAAACATTAAAAAGACAGTTATTTTTTGCATAGATATAAACACAGCCGTTCATTATATGGAATTATAATTTTGGTGCATGTACAGTAAGGCTTCACATGATGCCGAGGGATCACGTTCTTATAGGAGATCACCAAGGCGCTCATCGGTTTCACCTCCCGGATCACGATCGAGATCTGCTGATTTGAGCCCCAGGCGCAACAGTGAATGAGAGGTAGTTATATGTTTTCCTGGTTGCATTTCGGAAGTTGAAATCAGAGATCTGAAGGATCATGATGCACCGCATTTCTTGCATGTTTAAGCAGATGATAAAACTCTTTCTTAGTTTGCTCTGTGGTTCTTGTCTCGAATATTTTGAAGGGGACAGTGATGTGAAGGACTTCTGTAGCCAACTCAATCCCTGTAATTTGGACAAATGAAAGACATTATGCTTGCTTGTTTCGTGCTTTCCAGTTATATTGTAAGATATTTTTTCGTGGGTTACTGTGGTTGACGAAATGGATCGTGTGATTTCTTCCATCTGTTGCATGACATGGACAACTGTTTGCTCCAGCTGTGCTTGTGATGCTTATATACTTTTTGAACAACCATGGTTTATTGTGAGTTTGTAACTTGTCTACTTTCATCATGTTCTTTTAGTTGATCTCTTGAATTAGGGTTTTAGAAAGCAGGAAGGAGGATGGATATACACAATAGTTTTCATCCTAATATATCATGATTCCATTTTAAAACAGAAATTTCAAAGAGATGTCCGATTTAATCTGGCCAAATTAAATGCATGTTCAGGTTTTGGGTCTCCACTATGGGTGTGAAGTGGAAATGTGGTCCGAGACTCCAGGAATGATAATAGGCAGTGAAGCTTATCTCACCGATATCGAAGTGAAAAATATCCAGCTATATAAGAATCGATGTGTAACGAGACTCGAGGAATGATAATAGGCAGTGAGCTTATCTCAGCGATATCGAAGTGCAAAATATCCAGCTATATAAGAATCGATGTGTAAAAGTTGTAGTATGGCTTTTTACTCAATTAGAAGCGTGAATGAGATGAATTCCTCCTGAATCTGGTTCTTACTGCTTCTGAGAAAATGTTATATTCTCTGATACCGTTGATATCTCAACCTGCAGCTTTGATGATGAAGCTTGCCACTTCTTAATAATTTAGACACAGAAGGAACAAGCTTTACACCTACCACACACCATAAAGTGTGACATTACAAAGCTCTCGTTACTAGGGTTCTCCATGGCATCACCTGTTAGGGCCATATTGAGATCAATCAAATAACAACCAATTCTTGCTATAGATAAAGAGGGGACGCAGATGGTCTTGGATAGGTGACCTTCAAGCTTCCATCTCGGAAATCTTTCAAGCTTGCTCTGGTGTCGCCGCTACCGACGCTTCGGGTTCGCACCTTCTCTTCCGCCGACGGTGGTGTTCCCGTTTGCTTTGTATCTTGAAGCTGTTGTAGTGTGGATACCATCTGGTCCATGGAAGGTCTGAACTTTGCGTCCATGGATAGGCAGTTCTGTGCAAGCGATGCGACCTTCTGCGCTCCGTCAAGTGAGTACTGGCCTTCGAGTCGATTATCTATTATACGAAATATTTTGCGCTTGTGTGTGAGATAAGGTCGTGCCCACTCGACCAGATTGTGTTCCCCATGTGGGCGGTTCTTGTCGACGGCACGTCGCCCTGATAGCATTTCGAGAAGAACGACGCCAAAGCTATACACATCACTCTTGGCAGTCAGATGGCCTGCAGTAATAAGATCATAATGTAGAAGATTAACTAATCCATCATGTACACAATGTAAAGAAATATTTTGAAGGAATGAATACCAAATAACAGCAATAATTTCAATGCTCTTCACAGCTTTTCAGGGTACTCTCTTTGTCCACGTCCACTTGTTTCAACATGATATTAATTTTGATGGACAAATGATCATTTGTATCATCTTATAATTTGGAGTGTTTCACTTTTGGTGAAATTTATCTGAAACAGTTAATAATTCCAAAGGTTGCATATGCCATAAAGATTTATACTAAAATTTGATGCAACATGATCGCATGCTCACAACATGAAACAAACAGCAACCAAGATGATAATGCATAAAGCAGTCAATATACTGCAAAATTACCTGTCGCGAGATACTCTGGGGCTGCATACCCATATGTTCCCATTACCCTAGTGGATACATGGCTCTTATCACCTGTAGGGCCATCTTTTGCCAAGCCAAAATCAGAGAGTTTTGCGTTGTAATTCTGTACATTCAGATAAGAGATCAGTTGGAATATGCTGTTACCTCTAAGAGATTTTTCATGGACAGATCAGACTGCAAATAGCTGCTATACATACTGTATCAAGTAAAATGTTTGAAGCCTTAAAATCACGATATATGACTTTTGCTTCGTCGCTATGAAGATAAGCTAGTCCTTTTGCAGCTCCAAGTGCAGCCTTCATCCGGAGGTTCCAGGAGAGTGGTTGGAAATATGAGCCCCCTGCGTACATGGCCATCAAACATTACATACATAGAACATTGCACGAATGATCAACGTGATAGAGATTGGACGTGTTCTTTTGTCCATAGTTAATCCAACTGAAGTAGACAAGGGTGGAAAACATACTTCTGAAAAGATGATTCTCTAGACTTCCGCGAGGCATGAACTCATAGACCAACAACCGATGTTCATCTTCCAGGCAGTATCCTATCAGTTTTACGAGATTGGGGTGGCGCAACTGACCCAAGTAATTGATTTCTGCCTACAGATTTTAAGGAGGAGCAGCAAGTTAGGACATCTAAAACCTTAGCATTTACGATGTTAGGAAGCGAATGTCGGGCCGTGACAGCATGATATAGATGCAAAATAACAGATTCATCATATGCTTCAGAAGAGAAAGACTTTGGTAGACAAAAAACCAGCTGATTGCAACTATTATTATACCACAAGAAAAGCAAGCCATAAAAGCAGCATGATATGATGACTTTTCCCAAACCCATGTATCAGAAGGAGCTTAAAGCAACTCACCAGCCACTCTTTATGACCCTGTAGACCTTCCTGGTTGAGCCTCTTGACAGCGACAACAATTCCAGAACCAGGTTTGGATGCTGTAAGGGTGCGTTCATCGATCCATCCCTTGAACACAGAACCAAAGCCTCCCTCTCCAACCATGCTGTCCGGGCGGAAGTTCCTTGTAGCTGCTCTGAGCTCACTGAAGCTGAAGCTCTTCAAGTTGGAAGACTGCAAGATGTCAACCTCGGTCCGAGGGGTCAGAGGCACAGAAGCTGAGGATCGGCTGCTAGAGCCACTCAATCCATTTCTATCTCTGCTGACACTCCTGCAATTCACCTCTGTTTGCATCAAATCCAGTGTCAGTTGCTGTGGAGAAATACGGTACCCGAAGAAACATTATAACAACGATTCTCGAATGTCAAACTAAAACCTAGAGAATCAATTATTGACTAAAAAGCAAATCTAGAGGTAGTATGATCCACCTTAAGCATGACTGACTGAAGTCCAGAACCAAATTCAGAGATAGTATTATCCGCCGCCTAAAGCAATTGTTGGCTGAAAAATACCGGCAAATACAATCTTTCAATCCACACCGGAAGCCTTTGAACTTGGAGAATCCACGGGTTTGGTAACGATAAATTGGGTGTACAATCCAACAAAGAATGGACAAATTTTGGCCAAGACCTAATTCTTAAAAAAGATAAAAAAGAAAAGATGATAGTTTAAACCTGACACCAACCAAGAAAGACCGTGGGTTGGCCAATGCAAACAAGGACTTCAAAAAGATCCTACGACTAGTATGGCAAGACGAGCCGGAGATGGCTTACGAATGTTGAATTCGACTGCAACCCCATCTAGTTCAGCATCCACCTTAAGGTTCAACCCAGCTTCACTACAGTAGAGCCAACCGCTGGTAATCACAAAGATGAAACTAAAATCTACAAAACCAGTCCTCATGACTTGGCAAAATATAATCTTTAAGCCTAAATTGATTTCAAAGCAGTTGGGTAACGCCAAGAAAACATTCAAAGCAACAACTCAAGAGATCTTACCAGAAGCGGAAGCACTATTGAACGGGCTCTCCGCCTTAACCCGCGAACTCCAGCAGCTCCCCATCGAATAACCCTCGACACCCACGACAAGGACAAAGCACCGCAAGGAACTAGCGGTCGAGATCCATCTCAAAAGGCCAAGCTGCGGCCGGATCGATGAGGGGAACCGCCGGATCTGGCCTAAAAATGCCTCCTCTCCCGTACGGACCGATCCAAAACCCCTCCCGCGTTAAAATCCCGCAGTCCTCAGACCGATCCAAGGACGAAAAAAGGGAGATGAGATCGCCCCACAAGGGCCACCGACAGCGGATTCAACCATGAAATGGAAGATTACGTTCCAATATTTGTGGAAAGGGCAGCAGCTCGAATCGATGGGGGAGTTAGTAGGGTTTCCCTTCTCGCGATCCCTCTTGCTTCGGCGGGGGGGAGGGGGAGAGGGTGAGGCCATTAATGGCGGGCGATGGCGAGCTTATCCGGTTCGTGCTCGTTTCTGCTAACCAACGACTCCAATCTTTTATATCTGCACCTCCTCCATCTCTGTGTCTATATACGAAGAAGAAGGAAAAGTAGTGCAAAAGGGGAGTGAGAGTATCGAAGGCAGCGGAACTGCCCGCAACCCAAAAAAAAAGAAATGGCTCAGTCATGGGACAGTAGGGAAGATCTCGACCGTCAGATGCAGATGGAGGGGATCAGAGGGCGTGAGAGAGCTTGGCTGCTCTCGAGGACGGGTCCCATTTTTTATGTTGTGAAATGAGCGGATGTGATCCGCCGTAAGCGCGACGACGTGATTTGTGCCAACCATTTTTTATTATTATTTTACTTTAATTTCATAATTATTTGATATGATTATCTATCTATCTATCTATGTTTCGAAAGTAATTTACTTGAATTTATTCCATCACACGACTGTCGTCGGGTATGACGTGGAAAGCTCGTGTAAGATGAGCTGAACACGTGGATGAAGAAGCCTTGGTTTCGTTACGTCCAATTTGAGCACGATAAAATTCGTGCGAGCTCGTACGTACTGAGCTCAGATCGACACAACGTTATTTTGAGAGAGAGAGAGAGAAGTCTATTAGAGCACATCAAAATTAACATGGAGTCCATTTGAACCACAAGAACATGCATGCAGGAGAAGAGAGGACGCACGAAAGCAATGAGTCTGTCGATATATGATTTTTAAATCAGTTGTAAAATAGTTAAATGACAAAGCTTATACATTGATGTTTATATTATTGACGGACCAACAACCAACCAACCTAGTGATGAATAAATGAATGAATGCGTCACGCCTATCTCACATCCTCTTAGCTTGGGGCTAGTGATAAATAAATGAATGAATGCATCACTCCTATATCATATCTTCTTAGCTTGGGGCTAGTGTCCTCATATTCAACAAGACTAACCCTTTATCCACCAAATTAGTAGTTGGATTCGTAAATTCAATTTATTTTTATAATTGTAGATAGAGGTAATTCTATAAGGTCTTAAAAGTTTGATTTATTATTTTTTTTTCTAAATAAGACTTGTTTTTTCTTAAAGGGTTTTAAATATTATTCTAGATAATTTTATAGGGTTATAAGGTTAAGTTTCTTTCCTAAACTCTATTTATTATCAACCCGATTAAGTCTATTCTTATAAGATATCAAATCATTCATTTGTGAGACTCTGAGGATAGTTGACCAATGAAATATATTGGGAAGTAGATTTCTACCGATCAACTATTTAATAGATATTAAGATGTGCTTATTGATAAAACTACGTCCGAAATTCATGAGTCACAAATATATATATATGTTTGTATGTGTGCGTTTCCTAAGCTAGTAAAATTATCTTGATCAATTTTGTTGTCAACATCATTTCCCTTTATAATTTTAAGAATAATTAAAATTTCGAGGAAAACATCTAGATTGACTTTAATGTCTCACAAAATACTTATGAAACTGATCCCCTCTAAACAACAACATATATCATATCCGTTTGAGCTGTATAACTAGTCCTAAGATTCATGATAGGGCAAAGATCTTCATCTTATCAAATCTACTATTAGTATCAAGAAAATATGAGGTTTATTTATCTTGGGCTTGGGCTTGAGGTCTAGTACGTCATACATGGGCATGGGCTCGATGCATCATGCGTCAGTACTTTACAACCAATAAATTCATAATTATTATATATCTAAGTTATCAAGACTTATACTAAATTAATTTTATGTTTCATTATTATTGGCATTCTCAATGAAATTATGGGTTTCCTTCTCTAACCTTAATTTCTTTTAATTATTATTACTTTTTTTTGTCCATATCTAATAGATTATCAATTAGGATGAACCTTATTTTAAATTTCTAGAAATTTAGAAGATGTATGCATCCTAATTTGTTTTTAAAAAATATTAATTATTAGATTAATATTTTTTAAAAATATCTTATTGTACCCTTTCCTCTCAAAATGACCCATCACCTCATACGACGAGACAACTATCCTTACCCAAATCCGTTTCGGGACCACACAAGATCTCTACCGCATCGTTGAAGCTACACCCACAACAATGAGATTCAAGTCTATTCACAATGAATCAAAGTTTCCAAAGCCCAAGAAGACATATGAGTCCTGAGGCCCACAAAGCCCTTCGCCAGGCGAGAAGAACACCATTGCAATTGGGACCATCATACATAAAGCTTGCCATGATTAACACACCTCATTATAACCAAGCACCCCCCCCCCCCCACCCACAAGGGCCACCGACAGCGGATTCAACCATGAAATGGAAGATTACGTTCCAATATTTGTGGAAAGGGCAGCAGCTCGAATCGATGGGGGAGTTAGTAGGGTTTCCCTTCTCGCGATCCCTCTTGCTTCGGCGGGGGGGAGGGGGAGAGGGTGAGGCCATTAATGGCGGGCGATGGCGAGCTTATCCGGTTCGTGCTCGTTTCTGCTAACCAACGACTCCAATCTTTTATATCTGCACCTCCTCCATCTCTGTGTCTATATACGAAGAAGAAGGAAAAGTAGTGCAAAAGGGGAGTGAGAGTATCGAAGGCAGCGGAACTGCCCGCAACCCAAAAAAAAAGAAATGGCTCAGTCATGGGACAGTAGGGAAGATCTCGACCGTCAGATGCAGATGGAGGGGATCAGAGGGCGTGAGAGAGCTTGGCTGCTCTCGAGGACGGGTCCCATTTTTTATGTTGTGAAATGAGCGGATGTGATCCGCCGTAAGCGCGACGACGTGATTTGTGCCAACCATTTTTTATTATTATTTTACTTTAATTTCATAATTATTTGATATGATTATCTATCTATCTATCTATGTTTCGAAAGTAATTTACTTGAATTTATTCCATCACACGACTGTCGTCGGGTATGACGTGGAAAGCTCGTGTAAGATGAGCTGAACACGTGGATGAAGAAGCCTTGGTTTCGTTACGTCCAATTTGAGCACGATAAAATTCGTGCGAGCTCGTACGTACTGAGCTCAGATCGACACAACGTTATTTTGAGAGAGAGAGAGAAGTCTATTAGAGCACATCAAAATTAACATGGAGTCCATTTGAACCACAAGAACATGCATGCAGGAGAAGAGAGGACGCACGAAAGCAATGAGTCTGTCGATATATGATTTTTAAATCAGTTGTAAAATAGTTAAATGGCAACATTGATGTTTATATTATTGACGGACCAACAACCAACCAACCTAGTGATGAATAAATGAATGAATGCGTCACGCCTATCTCACATCCTCTTAGCTTGGGGCTAGTGATAAATAAATGAATGAATGCATCACTCCTATATCATATCTTCTTAGCTTGGGGCTAGTGTCCTCATATTCAACAAGACTAACCCTTTATCCACCAAATTAGTAGTTGGATTCGTAAATTCAATTTATTTTTATAATTGTAGATAGAGGTAATTCTATAAGGTCTTAAAAGTTTGATTTATTATTTTTTTTTCTAAATAAGACTTGTTTTTTCTTAAAGGGTTTTAAATATTATTCTAGATAATTTTATAGGGTTATAAGGTTAAGTTTCTTTCCTAAACTCTATTTATTATCAACCCGATTAAGTCTATTCTTCTAAGATATCAAATCATTTATTTGTGAGACTCTTGATGTTAAAGAGGATAGCTGACCAATGAAGTATATTGGGAAGTAGATTTCTACCGATCAACTATTTAATAGATATTAAGATGTGCTTATTGATAAAACTACGTCCGAAATTCATGAGTCACAAATATATATATATGTTTGTATGTGTGCGTTTCCTAAGCTAGTAAAATTATCTTGATCAATTTTGTTGTCAACATCATTTCCCTTTATAATTTTAAGAATAATTAAAATTTCGAGGAAAACATCTAGATTGACTTTAATGTCTCACAAAATACTTATGAAACTGATCCCCTCTAAACAACAACATATATCATATCCGTTTGAGCTGTATAACTAGTCCTAAGATTCATGATAGGGCAAAGATCTTCATCTTATCAAATCTACTATTAGTATCAAGAAAATATGAGGTTTATTTATCTTGGGCTTGGGCTTGAGGTCTAGTACGTCATACATGGGCATGGGCTCGATGCATCATGCGTCAGTACTTTACAACCAATAAATTCATAATTATTATATATCTAAGTTATCAAGACTTATACTAAATTAATTTTATGTTTCATTATTATTGGCATTCTCAATGAAATTATGGGTTTCCTTCTCTAACCTTAATTTCTTTTAATTATTATTACTTTTTTTTGTCCATATCTAATAGATTATCAATTAGGATGAACCTTATTTTAAATTTCTAGAAATTTAGAAGATGTATGCATCCTAATTTGTTTTTAAAAAATATTAATTATTAGATTAATATTTTTTAAAAATATCTTATTGTACCCTTTCCTCTCAAAATGACCCATCACCTCATACGACGAGACAACTATCCTTACCCAAATCCGTTTCGGGACCACACAAGATCTCTACCGCATCGTTGAAGCTACACCCACAACAATGAGATTCAAGTCTATTCACAATGAATCAAAGTTTCCAAAGCCCAAGAAGACATATGAGTCCTGAGGCCCACAAAGCCCTTCGCCAGGCGAGAAGAACACCATTGCAATTGGGACCATCATGCATAAAGCTTGCCATGATTAACACACCTCAGTATAACCAAGCACCCCCCCACGTCTCAACCAGGTGATGACCAAAAACCACCACAGTGGATTCATACTCCCGCTATGGTAGTTGAGACAAGGCCCACTACGACAAAAGTCGCCACGACGAATTTATACTTCTGCTACAGCAGTCGAGACAAGGCGGTCGAGCCGAGGCCCACCAAAGGCAGAATGCCAAAATCGATGCTCTCTCCTAGAAGCAATAATAGGAGAGACCATTATTGATCTCTTGTAGCAAAGAGGGAGATAAAAACAAGACCAAAAACCTTCTAGAGCAGAAGGGAGAGACCGAAGAAGAATAAAAAAAGACAAGACATATCAAAGTAAATTTGCTAATCTCACCATAGTGGTTGATCCAAAGATCCACAATGACGGAAAACACCATGACAAAATGAGGTTATTGTAACAAAACCCGACGGGCAAAACAAAAAGTTGCACATCCCAAACGATGGGGTCGAGAAACCCAACTCACACTGCCATTAACCAAGAAATCCCTAACGCAAATTGATCATAGGACTTGGCCATTGACTTGACCACACCTTGAAACTCGTGTCAAAGCCCGAGGCACACCTTTCGAGGGGCCGAATGATAGGAAAAGCAATGACACATGTGTTACACTGCTAGTTCGATCAATCGTATGTTATCACATGGAATCAACATACACACAAGATCTTGCGTCACATGAAAAATCACACAAGTCGACCAGTAGTACATAACAACTAGACCCAACTTCATAGCTTTCCCTCGACCATGCCACCCGACCTCTCGGGCCGAGAAACCCAACTCACACTGCCACTAACCAAGAAATCCCTAACACAAGTTGATCATAGGACTTGGCCATTGACTTGACTACTGAAGTATATCGGTGAAAGATGCCTGCAACAACAAAACCAACAAAGACTGATGACAAAAGCCCAAGACACACCTTTTGAGAGGATGAATGATAGGAAAAGCAATGACATAGGTGTTACAGTGCTAGTTCGATCAATCGTAGGTTATCATATGGAATCAACATACACACAAGATCTTGCGCCACATGAAAAATCACACAAGTCAACCAGTAGTACACAACAACTAGACCCAACTTCTCAGCTTTCCCTCGACCATGCCACCCGACCTCTCCACTTCCCTTCAATCATACCACTATTCATTAGCGATCCATCGCCCATGGTCATGATGAAATTGAAAGAGGGATGAGCAGCCGACCACCCTCTACCTATAAATCATGTATAAAAGTCAACCCCTAAAATCAGATAAGGGGGACTAGACAAAAAACTATCTTGAGTTATGTTAAATCTTTATTACTTTTTCTACTGACTTAAGTGTCAAAGGGGTTGCAACGTAGTCCAACTCTTCGGGCACCTGATGTTGATCCTCATCCCTTGTTCATTTCAGGCATACTCATATCCTAGCAGACGATACACCCTATGTTGTTTTTCCCTGACGTAATCAACAAGAAGACGTGTTCACTAGCTATTGACATAAATAAACTGTTAACGGTATGAAAAGTTGAAAGAGGGATGAGCAACCGACCACCCTCCATCTATAAATCATGTATAAAAGTCAACCCTTAAAATCAGATAAGGGGGACTAGACAAAAAACTATCTTGAACTATGTTAAATCTTTACTATTTTTTCTACTGACTTAAGTGTCAAAGGGGTTGGATTAAAAAATTCTCCAACATTGACCAATTGTATAGGGTTTCGACACACCTAAGGAGTACCCTAAGATAACACAAAGTGTCGCCTTGATAAGATCAAGGTGCACCTCGAGAACGACTCTGAATCATGGGTTGGTCATCGAAAGTTGAAAGAGGGATGAGCAACCGACCACCCTCCATCTATAAATCATGTATAAAAGTCAACCCTTAAAATCAGATAAGGGGGACTAGACAAAAAACTATCTTGAACTATGTTAAATCTTTACTATTTTTTCTACTGACTTAAGTGTCAAAGGGGTTGGATTGAAAAATTCTCTAACATTGACCAATTGTATAGGGTTTCGGCGCACCTAAGGAGCACCCTAAGATAACAGAGAGTATCGCCTTGATAAGGTCAAGGTGCACCTTGAGAACGACTCTGAATCATGGGTTGGTCATCGTGATACTGAAAAGCCTCAATAATCCACTTATCACTCAAACAAGGATGGATCGAGCCGAATTAGGTCGTGTGTAGACTCCCCGATCAACGACACTCAATAAGTATACGCCCAAACGAAGTCTCCACCGGAACTGCCCTTCCCAGATAACTCCAACCACATCTAATCGGTGAGGCAAACCACCTCGAAACCTAAACATCCAATCAGTGATTCCTGGTGTTGGCAAGTGCAAAGAAACTTAAATTTGCTGCCTGCTGTGGTGGTATTCGCAGCAAAGGGAACGTAAAAAGGATACGTGACAGTGAATACAATAACGTTCGGACCTACCAGAGAAAAGAACATAAAATACTTTGAGCTGTCGGTGTCGACGCAGATGCATGCATGCCAAGTGCGGAAGGTGGTACGCGGAGGAGAAGAGACCGGTGCAGTCCTCATCCCTTGATTTCCCATCTACTCATTAATCAATAGCTGCTGCTGCTGCTGCTTCTGCTTCTGCTTCCTCCAGGTTGCGCGCGCCAGAGTGCAGTGGCTGATGCGGGTGACGGAGGGAGGTGAGATTGAAAAGCCTCAATAATCCACTTATCACTCAAACAAGGATGGATCGAGCCGAATTAGGTCGTGTGTATCCCCGATCAACGACACTCAAGAAGTATACGCCCAAACGAAGTCTCCACCGGAACTGCCCTTCCCAGATAACTCCAACCACATCTAACCGGTGAGGCAAACCACTTCGAAACCTAAACATCCAATCAGTGATTCCTGGTGTTGGCAAGTGCAAAGAAACTTAAATTTGCTGCCTGCTGTGGTGGTATTCGCAGCAAAGGGAACGTAAAAAGGATACGTGACAGTGAATACAATAACGTTCGGACCTACCAGAGAAAAGAACATAAAATACTTTGAGCTGTCGGTGTCGACGCAGATGCATGCATGCCAAGTGCGGAAGGTGGTACGCGGAGGAGAAGAGACCGGTGCAGTCCTCATCCCTTGATTTCCCATCTACTCATTAATCAATAGCTGCTGCTGCTGCTGCTTCTGCTTCTGCTTCCTCCAGGTTGCGCGCGCCAGAGTGCAGTGGCTGATGCGGGTGACGGAGGGAGGCGCATGTGAGCTGCGTGCTCGTGTGACACGCACCTTACCATCCCCCCCCCCCCCCCCCAACTCATAAGGCTTCATGTCCGCAGCTTGAATCAACATTTATAAAAAAAATAAATTTAATTTAAGGAAAGATATTGAGAGAATGGAAATCTATAAATAGATAGACGTGTAAAAAAAATAAAAAAGATGATATCAAAGAAAGAAAAACTTGGAGAGGTCTTTGGTTTTAGAATCCCTTTAAATTTCATACCATACCGTGTGATATGGCTAGAAATTAAGCGTTGGCTTTTGGGACTCTGCCAAAGAGAATCTCCCTGCGTCCAGGCATTAGAAAATTGGGATCAGCGGTAAGATATCATTGTTTTAGAACTAATTAATTATAATGTGTCAGTAGTAGTTTAAGTATTGCTTTGGATCGACTAAACGATGGGCTGAAGTTGTCTATTTAAGTTGTTCATTATCGATCATGTCTCTCTCTCTCTCTCTCTCTCTCTCTCTCTCTCTTCCCTCCTGTTCCACAAGCACAAATGACCTCAATCAGCTACATTGCACCTCTCTTTAGCATTCACCACTGGCTGCACGCGCGCCACACCACACCACACGGCACTTTCTCCCACGCAACCTTTCTTTCGAATGCAGAAAAACCTTATTATAGAGAGAGCAGACTCCCGTTCAAAACCCTCCATATAATATTAACTATTGTTCTCTCTAATCTTTCCACAGTTCCAACCTCCAGTACAAATCCAACTTTAACTCAACCGCACTTGACTCTATAACCATATCCATATATTCCAACAAGTATCCTAATGGTCAAGGCACAGTGTGCATAATTAAGATGTCAAAGTTACAGTCCTGCTGTAAGCATCTTCCTAGTGTTTTGACTTATAATAAGTTCTAAGTCTTCGTTAACTCAAATCTTTCCAGAGCGGAACTTTCTATGGCAGCTACAGAAGTCTGTTGCGTTTATCTATCTTATTCCTCATATTTAACAAACTGAGCTCAAATGGATTAATCAGTACACAATACAGTTCAGAATCGCTTTTGGTTTGAAGGCAAGTCACAAATTGTTTACTCCCAGGACTGACCATTTTGATCGGAGAGATGAGACGTGACCTGCGCATATCTCCAGCTATCAGCCGACACCGGCATCCCACTACCATACATGGTTGTACCATGATACATGCTGTTGTATTCGATTCACAAGAACAAAACAAAAGCAATCGGGGAACTCGTTCCAAGAATTATATTAAGAAACTGGCACTCTAGTCTTCCCCTTTGCCTACATAAACACCCCCCTTGGACCGCTCTACTCCTCACCAGTCTTCCCTATTCATCGCACTCTCCACGACAATGGCTTCCCTTCTTTCTTCTTCTTCTTCTTCTTCCATTGCAGTATGTTTAATTAGTCTAAGTTTCGTGTCTGTGGCCGTCATGGCTGCGACACCAAGGCGAGCTATCGATGTTCCGTTCCAGAAGAACTATGTGCCCACATGGGCATTCGATCACATCAGTTACTTCAGCGGAGGCGACGAGGTCCAACTCTGTCTGGACAAATCTACAGGTCGAACACTTGGATCGGAAGGTTTAGTTATCTGACTTTGATGCTTGTTTTGGAAGTCATTTGCTTCTCTCGTATGCCATTTTAGGTACTGGCTTTCAATCGAGGGGCTCCTACCTGTTTGGCCACTTCAGTATGCATATAAAGATGGTTCCAGGTGACTCAGCCGGAACGGTGACTGCATTCTATGTGAGCATTTCCGTGGTAGTACGGTGATGAAATGTCCGTCACGCTTTGATTTGTTGACGATTATGTGATGTTTTTGTCCTCAGCTCTCGTCTCAAAACTCCGAGCACGATGAGATAGACTTTGAGTTCCTGGGGAACAGGACCGACCAACCATACATCCTGCAGACCAATGTATTCAGTGGCGGGAAGGGAGACAGGGAGCAAAGGATCTATCTCTGGTTTGATCCAACCAAAGACTACCATTCCTATTCTGTTCTCTGGAATATGCACCAGATCGTGTAGGTTTCTTCTGCCCTTTCCTTTCCTTTTTGCTGTGATGATAAGCCCAGTTTAAAAGCCAACTTACAGGAGATTATAGTTAGTTTTGCCCAAGAAATGAAAGCAACATGCATGCATGTTTTGAGATCAGCGATGAGTTATTGGTGACTCACTCTTGTCGGACGAAAACCAGCTTCTTTGTAGATGACGTTCCCATCAGAGTGTTCAAGAACAGCAAGGACTTGGGAGTGAAGTACCCCTTCAGCCAGCCCATGAAGATCTACTCTAGCCTGTGGAACGCCGACGACTGGGCCACCAGAGGCGGTCTGGAGAAGACGGACTGGTCCAGGGCGCCCTTCGTCGCCTCCTACCGGGGTTTCCACATCGACGGCTGCGAGGCGTCGGCCGACGCTAAGTTTTGCGCCACCCAGGGGATGCAGTGGTGGGATCAGAAGGAGTTCCAGGACCTGGACGGCCCGCAGTACCGCCGGTTGCAGTGGGTGCGCCAGAAGTACACCATCTACAACTATTGCGCTGACCGGTCGAGGTACCCGACCATGCCACCGGAGTGCGACAGGGACAGAGACGTGTGATGGATGTACGCACGTGACCATCTCCGGCCGCCGTGCATGCATGCGTAACTCGGAGTCGGAGTTAACCCTACTCATCACTGTTATTATTTGCATTTGTCATATTTCATTGTCTTCTCTCCGTTTATCCCCTCGATGAATTTGTGACTTGAGACGTACAATGTGGAAATTCCATGGGATATATAAACAAACATTATCGTTTGAGCAGTAAGTTTGATGTCAATAGCTAACAAGAGAAACTTGGATGCTGATGGAAGATGCCCTCTTGTTTGCTGTGTGCAATGGGAGAGGAGGAGGAGGAGGTGTTTCTGATTGGGAATCATGCCATGTGACTCCCGTCTTTCTTCTCGCCGGATCCCTGTACAGCCACCCACTGTGAGATGCTCACTCACTGGGAGGGCATTAATTGAAGCGTCTGAAAGGCTGGCCCAAACCTCGGCTGCCTGTCTCAGTCAGTCTTAAAACTCATTTCTTCATGCCGATATCCACATTCAACTGCAACAACGACTGCGTAAATTAAGGTGGCCGCCATGTGAAGGAACCCTCGGCCATATAACCAAGCAAATAATTTACATATCTTCTTCCGCCCAGAGTTATCGTAATGGAATCGAGATTGATTATTAAAATCCCAACGAGCTTCGTTCACCATATCACTACCGTTGGTCAATCTGCAGTAAGATCATATATTAGAATATTATGCTCACTTTTTATTCTTTTTTACTTTGATTTTTATTTTTCACTCGTCTCTCTCTCTCTCTCTTCTCCTCCCTCCAAGTACGTCTCCACTTCTGTGCTTCTTTGGTTCTCCTTTTCTTTCTCGGCTCAGCCTGGACCTATACTCCAAGTGCTTTTTGTCATTAATTAATCTCAATTTCTTCACCGGTACGTAGATTTTAAGTATATAAATAATCGTAGACGAGTTCCAGTTGCCCTCAGATTTCTCGATATGCCCTTAGACGCCAGCAGAGCAAATCTAAGATGTCAGACTACAGGACTTGTGTGTCTGAAGGCCACAGCTTTCCACATATATTCCACTGCTTCTCACTAGATCCAGAGAACTGACCTTTACTCTTGTTGCAGAACCTTCAGCTCATGCAACTTGCGAGTATATTTTGCTCCCACTCAAGTGCACTTTCCATAAAAAGTGTCGAACGGTGTGCCTCATGACAAGGGTAAGATATCGAGAAGCAATGCTACCTTCTTTACGTGCGTTTAACATATGATTCGAGTGAAACCAATCGGTAATTCGTACGAGCTTTGTGTATATAGGCTACGAGAAGCCCCCCCCAGGAACCAACCATCATCACTATTTACTATTTCCTTCTTCCTGCTGTGTCTTGCTCGACCACGACAATCCATCATAAACCTTTAGCATGGCCATTGAAGAGGAATTGAAGGTGTGCAACATTTCTCTGAATTTAACACATTCTATACTATATTTATCTGAAAGTTTGGTTTCTTTTCTTCTTTGGTGTAGATAGTTGAGTTGAAGGTTTCTGCCAACTGCTGCGAGGGATGCAAGAGAAAAGTGTTGAAGGCGTTAAGCATCAAAGGTGAACACTTTTTTGTTTTGTATTGTCGATCTCCCAATCCATGCTGCATGCGACTGACGTTCGAATGTGTTCTCCAGGTGTACTGAGAGCAGAAATCCACCCCACTCTGCCCAAACTCACGGTGATCAGCGTCCTCGACGCCAAATTCCTCGTCAGGAAGTTGTCCAAGGTGGGAAAGAATGCAGAGATATTGCCGGCCGAGATTCCGAAACCGCAAGGGGAGGAGACGTGTTGGGAAGCTGCTGAGATCAAATCAGGTGAGCCAAGCAAGGAAACGAAAGAAGGCAGTGGCTCGGAGAAGCCCAACCCCGAGAAGGAGAACAACACAAGCTCGCCTGTCAACGACAAGAATAGTAGCGGGAGCCCAGATGACCGCAACAGGGAGGCCAGTGACGGTGCCGAAGCAACCAAGAGCTCGAATGCAACGATCGTCGCAACACTTGCGCAGGTGAACGGCATCACGAACCAAAAGAGCGCGGAACTAATGGCATCTCAACCGCGAGTTTTCTGCCCAACATCGGAGCCGATGTCATCGTACTGTGCCATGAATGCCTATCCTTCTCCAGCGCCTTGCTACTACGACATGCCGGCTCCACCGTCAGCTGCCACATCCCACGACTGCTACTGCAGCGACGATAACTACGTCGGCTGTCGGATCATGTGAGGCTTCCCGCACTAGTAGGAGAAAGGTGGCTTAATGACTCTCGAGGCCTAGAAATGCCTATTCCTCGTCACTTTCTTTACTATTATTCTTGTGGCTTCCCTTGTTTCGCTATCGAGGGAAGTTTGCAGTAAAGATATAGGAATCCGCTCCCACCCGAGCTTGAGAAAACTAGTGAAGTGAAAGGAGGAGAGATTATGCACTTTGGAAGATGCTTTGAATTAGTTTAAGCTCGCGTTTGATAGCTGAAGCCTTGTCGGGGACTGATGGAATAAAGCAGGCGAGCTATTAGCCACACAAATCCAGTATTTTATGGGGCTCTTTTTCTGCCTTCCGTAGGCACATTGAACGTTTTATTTGCAGTCAACGGTCAAACGTGTCATGCAAAAGAGCCGATATGACTTCATGCGAGATGCCTTGGGTCCATTTGCGTACCATTTAGTTCCTGGACAATTTATCAAGAAAAAAAAAAGGATAGACTTTCTTTTATGTATGTTATTTATTGATAATAATATCTTAGTTAATTAGGGTCAAAATATAATTAATTCTGAACTCAAGTTATGAAGATAATACTTAAATCTTCGTTTTTAGATTAAGTAAGATTAAAATTGAATATGAGATGCAATTTTACTAATACTAAGAATAGACATGAGGATATAGTTAAATTAATAGTCAAAAAGTTTAATTATATAAAAGCTTTACGTGTCTTATATAAATTATTTAATTAGAAAAAGATATTGATAAAAATATTATTCATAAAGTAAAAAAGAAGATGATTATAATGATAGGGGATATCAAGAGTCTTATACGTTAATCAGATACATTTGTGATTAATTTTTTTTAATAAAATAATTTTCTACTAGATGGAGAAATTAATAAAAATATTACTGATAAAAATATTATTCAACTAGATAGAGAGATTGAGAAAAATATTACGCATAAAATAAAAACAAGACAATTACAAGGAGTCTTATGTAATCATTAGATACATTTGAGATTAAAATATTATTTTTATAAGATAATTTTTTATTTGATAAAAATATTATTTAATTAGATAGAGAGATTGACAAAAATAATATTTATAGAGTAAAAACATAATGATTATAATGGCGATGAATATCAGGAGTCTTGCGTAGTCATTTAATACCTCTGAGATAAAAAGATAATTTTAATAAAATATTTTTTTGACTAGATAAAGAGATTAATAAAAATATTATTCAACAAAATGGAGAGATTGATAAAAATATTATTAATAAATTAAAAATATGATGATTATACATGGTAAGGCATATTATGATCATTAGATATCTTTGAGATTAAAAGATATTTTTAATAAGATATTTTTTTATTAATAATATTTTATGAATTTGAGTGTTGAATAGTTAAAAATAATATAAATAAAAAATTATGTTGTTGAGATGAAAATATTTAGATTAATATACGAAGTTACTAGAAAAGACAAGAAAAAAAAAATATTTGTGAACAATTATGTATTACTTTGATAATGATATGAATGAGAGGTAGAGAAATACCTACAAAATTTTAATAAAAATTATAAATAAAATTATAAATACTCTTAATTTAACTAAATATAGTTTTATTGTTGATATTATTATTGTTGTTCTTACTAATATTTATATTAGGTAAACAATTGATTTTTACTGTAAAATCAATTCATTTCTTTGCCAATGCCATCGTCAGTAATAAAAATGTAGTTCATATATATATATATATATATATATATTGAAATTAACCGAGTTTAAGATGGATGAGATTTGGACCGATTTGTTCGTTCATAAATTCAATCTATTTAAATTGAATTAAGAATGGGGTATTTCAAGGGCAACGGATCAAAATAATCGAACAAATATCCTCGCCGTCGCCATTCCAATCTCTCTCTTGATCCTGTTAGGGAAGAGCAACGAACGCACCACCCAGCCGGTGGCGCCCGTTCGTCGGGCATTACGTCCTGGTCGCGACGGGCACAGCTGCTCTGTCGCCTTTAGGGCTGTCCTTCGACGTGGAAGTTGACAGTTGGCATACCAGTCAAGGGACCCACCTGTGGCCCCAGGAAAGCCCCCCCCCCCCCCCCCCCCCCCCGCCGGGCCTGCCACGACCGGCCGGGCGAGCGTAGCGGAGGCGTACCAGTTACTCGTCCTCCCAAACTCACCTACGTGGGGCGTGTCAGGTCGGTTCCCTTTCTTCTCGCCGGAGATCACTCTCCCCGGGTCCGGACCGTCGGTGATGAAACCTCAATTACATATCGCTTGCGGATTTCCTAGGTTACATTTGTGCGACGGATATATCGCTTTCAGCGTCCGGTGTGGAAGGCGAAGCCCGGCTGAATCGCCCATCGGGATTCCTGATACACCTACTCGTGGTTGGACCACCTTCCTCTTCTAGTGCACTTGCAACGTTATTCGTCCAACTGACCCCGATGCCCGACAGCTATCATTTCGAAGCAAGCCGGCTAACGGAGCAATAGCTGGCATGCTCCGAATGGGTATTTCCAGCGCGCCATCGAGGAAACTGGGCACCGGTCTCCCTTCCCCTTATGGTAGGGCGCATGCAAGGTGTTCGAAGGTCGCTCCCTCATTTCTGAAGCCCCACCTGCCACCCCCACTCTCTCTCGGTCGATAACGAAGCTAGCGGAGATCCAATTTTTAGGTTTGGATCGGGGAGCGCCTTCGTAGATACAGAGGGCACAGATCACGGTGGCATTCCCGACATCCCATCCCTGGTTCATCGCATGAGACGTTGCTCGTTGCGGTGGATGTGAATCGTTTCGGGCGAGTGCCTCAGTTTTTGGATCGGCACATTGTTTCATATCCGCCTCCGTGTGAGGTTTCTTTCTCGATTGGACTATTTTGAGTAGAAAAAAACTTCTCTTTTTATCCTTTTCCTTCTCACGTTTTCGTATCGGGATCCATCCGTTGTTGAGGATATGATCAAGATTCACCTTATGCCCCTCACCTTGATTCCAAATTGTGTGTCAGGTGATTGGGTTATCTGGTTGGTGCAGTGAACTGACAAGGGGAGCTATTTGATTGATTTAATTTGGCTGCTAACGGTACAAATGGCAAATGAATGTTTTGATTTCCGTAGATGGCATAATATTTGAACCACTTTCTAGCTTTTCATTATGGAGGAATGCGGAACATTACAAGTGCCATAATATCAAGAAACGGTCCAATGGGAAGCTTGGAGTTGTTGTTTGTCACGTAGCAATTGATGTCCCGATAGGTTAAATGTATCAGAGGAAACTGTCGGCAGGAAAGTATTCATAAGCTACCCCTGAAATGTGGTTCCATATGGACATCATCCTTCTTCACCTTCCTTGTTTCTATCTGCATTTGTCTTGAAAGTGAATGCAGATCTTATGTATGTGATCTTGCAAGACTGAAAAATGAACGTGTTTCTTTTTTGCTCCATTCTTGATACGGAAGATTCTGGCATGTTCTTTCCTTGATTTCAGTGTCTAGCAAATCATTTTGATGTCTGTATTGCTTTCATCATTATACATGGGGCCTATATCATGATTTTAGTTGTACACAGTGAGAGACGACACTGATGCTTATTTCATATTAATGGTTGCAACCTGTGCTTCATTAATGACATTCCTAGAGTTTATGATACTTGCATGCTGATCATTGAAGCACTTACTATTCTTCTCATAAGATCCTTATGATTCTTTTTCTTCTGAAACATACTTTCTTAGATAACATCTGGCCACATGGGTTCTACGTCTGTGGAGAAACTGCTAGAGAATGGTGTGGGAGTTCACTTTTCTGGACTTCATGTGGATGATCCAGAACCAAGAAATTCTGTGGAGCCACTGGCAACTTCTACAACAGAGAACGGCTACGGAGAACCCTTCATAATAGGTTAGTTCTTTTTGTTGAATTTTACAAAGTGGTTCATTTTGTTGATTATTTGGTGTTTCAGAGCCTTCTTGTCAATATTTATACATGATTTAGGTTGAACATATATCTCAGTCCACGCTCCGAAAGTTTGTATCTGATTCTGTAACAAGCTTCCTAATTGTTTGCTCAGAAAAAAGTTCTGAGATGGCCACAAGAATTAAGATTTGACATGAATCAATTCTTTGGATGGGTATCCGAGATGTAAGAATTCCCACAGTTTTTTAAAGATGAGTGTTACATAGAGGCATTTAATATGAATATTGAATTTCATAGTCGATGTGCCAACTTCCACCATAACATCTAGATTAATTCTTAAATCAATTCATTTGGCTTATATATTTGTAAATTTCAACCAAGACGTAGAATTTTGGGGCACCTAAGGGAGGGGGCAATTTATGACATGAAAATGTGTGCAAACTGAGCTTGTCTGGAATTGAAGAAGACAGTGAGTAAATAAAAAGGTCATATGAAAATGCATCTTGATATGGTTGAATGGCCATATAAGGGTGTGGTTCAGAGGACCATGTCTTGATATGAAGCCTTAGTCATCTTCAGACTAAGCAGTCTTCTCTTATGTGTGCAAACTGAGCTTGTCTGGAATTGAAGAAGACAGTGAGTAAATAAAAAGGTCATATGAAAATGCATCTTGATATGGTTGAATGGCCATATAAGGGTGTGGTTCAGAGGACCATGTCTTGATATGAAGCCTTAGTCATCTTCAGACTAAGCAGTCTTCTCTTATGTGATCAATCCTTTTCCTCAAAAACATTTTAAATGAAATAAGATGACATGGTGGGTCTCTTGCCTCATTCAAAAGTGGATCACCCCAGCTCTCTATAGTGGTTACCCAATCTGTTGTTAGGACCAAGTTATCATGATAAAATTACAAACCGAATGCTTATTTGGGCTCCTTTGTTTTTTTTTTTGTCCCGCTCATAGCAGCGTAGCTGCAGGCACATGTTTTATAATTAATATACACCAACATCTGCACACGTTTGTGTCAGTTGCATGATGTGTATAAAAGCAAATTTGGATCAATTGCACTTGCAATCGCTGGATAAAGTTGTGATAGAACTCTCACTGTTATTTCACTTCTACCTAGCTTGTTTGTGCCACTTCATGCTAGCTAAGGTCTTTCTCAACATCGTTTTCTTGAACCTCATATCGAATCATAGATGGGTAGCATAGAAGCTCATCTATTGAGGTCCATCTAGGCTTTATGCTGTAGCCCTAGGACTTTTTGAACATCCAACTTTGCTTTTAAAAACCCATTTGATTTCTCGAGGCACTTTCATGTATTTAGTCATGTCGGAAAACCAAGTAATGTTCCTCTACTCAACCAATGAAGTCATAGTTGACGGTGATCCATGTGATGGACATGTTGACGGTGATCTAGGTATTTAGTCAACCTTCCTCTACTCAACCTTACATGTTAATGGTGATCCATGTAATATTCCTCTATTTAATTTTCATGTATTTAGTCATGTTGGGAAACTAGGTAATATTTCTCTACCCACCATCAACATTGATAATGGTGATCCTTGGGATGGACATGTTGTTACAACAAATTTATATTTTGCTCGTCTTTGTGATCCAATAGTGCTGCTCTTCAGGCATCTAGTTTGCTCCATAGGCCTGTTTGATTTCCCATGGCTTCTTTTGTGCATTTCGTTATGCCAAGAATTTCCTCAGCTAGCTGTTGGTTCAATTGGAGTTATTTTTATATCTTGACCAATATAGTCACATTGGACGCATTATGAATGATGGCAATGCTCTTTGTGATTAACGTGCTATCATGCTGGATGAAAACTTATTGCTTTGGGTCATTTTCCTACAAAAAAATATCAATCGTGTAATCAGATGATCAAATACACAAATCATAAGATTTATATTTATTTTCAAAATTAAAGTTATATCCACAGAGATCAAGCCTCAAAACTTAAGAATCTAGGCAGCATTTATGCAGATCTAGGTTGACTCTCAAGGATATAGGCTAGATCCATTCAGATCTACTTGTCATATCTACAAATCTAGCCTTGATTTATGATAATGCAGCCTTGATCTATGAAGATTAAAGGTATATTCATTTAAATCTAGGCGAAATCCAAACGGGTCTAGGCTGATCTGCTAAGATGAACCTAAATCCATGTGCTTCTAGGCTATTTCTCTAAAGTTCATGCCTAGATCTAGGCTAGATCCATTCTAATCTATCCACAAGGATGAAGCCTTTATCCTCATGAATCTAGCTTAGATCCACAAGGTTCCAGGCTTGATCTGTGGATTGAGCCCCAAATTAACTAGGGAAAGGGCTCTAAATGAAGATATTATGTAAATCCTAAGCTAATTCCATTAAAGAAATTCTTATCATTTCGGATCTGTCGACGAAGAATTTTATCACTTGGTCCTTAGTTTAGGAAAGTTGCTTTCATTGATCTTAAATCATTAAATCACTTACAAAGAAAAAAGTTGACATGTTGGATTAGGTGTTGAAAATTTAAGATTTGAGCAAAATAAATTATCAAAATAACATTAATATATACATGCTTCTTCCACCAAATTGAATGGTGAGTCTCCAAAGCCAAAGGATCGGGTCCTCGAACCTTTGAAGTTGTATATCATATAGTAGGTTTATTTGCTCTCACGACTTGATAAATAATATCTTCATTAATTTTTCTATCTTGTTGGATAATCGATTCAGGATATTTAAAACTTTTACTTATAGAACTTCTTATCCATCTGACTTACCAATATTCTTAGGAGTCAGGTCTACTCTTAATATTATTAAAATTGCATATTATATAATTATTCTTATTACTACTTAATTCAAAATCTTTAGTTTCTAATTTTTTTCTATAACTCAAGTTTGAATTAGTTTCATTTAAATTCTCATCAACTATCATAAGCAAGTAGGTCTATCCTATACATGATTAATAAGTTTGTTCAATACCAATGTGAAAAGCTAAGGACTCAATGCAAATCCTTAATGTAATTCTATACTAATAGAAAACTCACTATACTTTTAATAATAGGAACTATACTAATATATATCTTTTATAACATCGATATATAGTAGATATACCTTTTTTTTTTTTCTAGAATCCATTATAGCAAAACTCTTGGAAAGGTCTCTAAATCATTAAAACCATATGCAAATTTTCTTTTCTCTCTATATTTTTTATTAATTATCTTAATGAAATAATTTTTATTATTGATCTTCTAGGTATAAATTCTTTTCTGAAGTTTCATAATGTGACTCATAATCTTATTTCCTCTACCTTTAGATTCCTAATAATTTCTTTTGTCATACTCCTAATCTTATTAGCCATCATAGCCCACATAATATCAATATAATTCTTGTATAAGTTCCAAACCTCATCTTTTTCAATTTTATATTTAAAAACCCTTGTATTATTGTCTTTAAAATTTTGTCATCTAGTCTTAGCAAATTCTTTTATTATCTTTATTAGTAGTGTCTTGATGTAATAGTTGGCACTTAATTTCCATGCTCAGCCAAAAGCTAATATCTCCTAGACATGTATCGTTAAATCCCTGGGTTTGTGGGCCCTATTTACTAATGTTATTTGTGATTTATTCACGTTAGATAATTTAAGATACAAGTTTGCCCATGAAATGGCAAAATTTTAGCTTGTATTGGTTTTTCTTAGCAATCTCCTTTAGTTTCCTAACAAAAATTATAATTTGCACTCTAATATTCTTTTTCTAGTAAGGCTCGAGTTCTCATGATCAAGGATCGCTGTTTCGGGTACCGAACTCTTTGATGATATGGTCGAACTAGTATATACCGGTCAATACTTGTGTACCACGTGTCGGTACACCGGGTGTTTTAGAGAGGAAGAAAAAGGAGAAGAAGAAGACGGGTTGGTAGAGGAAGAGGAGGGAGGAGGAAAGAAGAAGAGTGGAGGAAGAGGAAGAAGAGGAGGAAAGAAGAAGAGTGGAGGAAGAGGTATACATGAAAAGCAATTAGGGCAAAGGTCATGCATGGCGGCAGTGTGCAGCATGGTTGCGGTAAGTGGAGGTCGCCGTGTGTGGCGAGGTCATGGCCTACGTGAGAAGCGGAGGTTGGTCATGGCAAGGAGTGGAGGCGGCGTGCATGAGAAGCGGAGCAGAGGTTGTCGTGTGCAACTATTGCAGCGAGGTTGTGATCTGCATGAGAAGCAGAGGTCACGGCTACGTGAGAAGCGGAGGCTGCGTGCATGAGAACTGAGAAGTGATTAGGGTTAGGGAAGTTTCTTTTTTATATGGGCAGATCGGACAGATGGTGGTCCACGAACCACTTGACTCCTGGACTAGTATGTACCGTTCATTTCATACCGGTCCACGAAACAAAACATCATTCCTTGCTCATGATATTTTGAATCTAATAACTAAATTTTCACTATGAAGTGCTGTGAGCTGAGCTATTTGATCTCTTTATGTTTCTAAAGTTACATTTACGATAAATACAGGTGTTGCTGGCGGAGCAGCTGCCGGAAAGACTGCTGTCTGTGATATGATCATCGAGCAACTTCATGATCAACGAGTTGTTGTTGTCAATCAGGTGGGCATAGCTATAATCTGCAAATTTCTGCTTTATTGTTTGTGGAGTTAATTTGATTAGGATTAATAAAAGAGACCAGGCATGTTAATTCAGTATATAAATTTATCTTTTCCGTAGACTTAGGAGAACATTTAGCTATATTCTTTACAGTATGAGAATATAGCTGGGAAACCTGGGAAATAAATTTTTGCATCTCATTGCTGCTTTGGAGGCTTACAGAAACCTGGGTAATAAATTTTTGCAGTATTCTTGCATCTCATTTGTGAAGTTTGTCACATGGAATTCCATCTCTCAGAATTTTGCCCATACCAGGTGGCATTCCAGTCCGAACCATCATCTAGACAACCCAAATTTGGATAGAATTAACATAACAGATGTAGCTTCTTTGAAATTTTGTGGTTATTCAATTAAAAATCAGAGTACTAGAATTAATTTATCTTAAAAGGACACACCAGACTTGCCTTGCGAAACGTAGAATTGTCTTCTTTTGAGTACAAAGCAACTCCTTTTTTCCATTTGCATTTTATGGTATACTAATTTCCCAACAGGTGAGAATCTGGTATGGGTTGCTATTTTAATCCTTGGTTTTACTTCATTCCAAATTTCATTAATTATTTCACTTGTAAATTGATCTGTTTATGATAATATAGTGTGATTGTCAATGAAAATTATGTCTTGGCTTGTTATATGAGGCCCTAAACTAACGAATGATACACATAATTTGGTTGCTTTTCTTATATTGTATTGGAGCCATTTGAAACTCTCTAACATGTAATCATATTGTTTATGAAAAAGATAACATCTGGTTATTATAGGCATAATTTCAAATAGCGCTTGGCACGCACTGGGCCCACCGATTTTTATTAGTCCAAGCTAGCACTGGTATGGTCTGGTAACAATCCATATTTAAGTTTTTAATATTCTTTTCATCTTTTGCCTAATACCAAGCGGCATAGGTTGGTATACCATCTAGTGCACCAGTACCAGTCTAATTGTCTACCAAAACTGGTAGTAGGGACTTGTTATCGTCAATGTAACACAGTAGATGAGTAGCAAACCAATATATGAATAATCTTGGTCCACTACAAGCCCAATTAAAGAGGCAGGTCCTTGGTTGGCTGAGTAAGAACCTTCAGATGAGACAATTACAAAACACAATTAATGGTGGCGAGTAATAAGAGAAGAAGAATTATCCTATTAGGAACAAAGAAATTGGCAAGCAAGGGCGATGGAGAGGAAATCATTTCCATTGATGAATGGATGACAATCATGTGAGAGAAGTAAAAAGAGGGCAACCCAATATATCAGGCTCCTAAAAGATATAGAATCTAGGAAGGGTTGATGTTCACAGGCTTACTCTTGCAAGGAGTGAGATTGTCTTTACGACTTGGACACACTCTTCTCGAGAGACTATCTATGACTAGAACCTTTGTCACCTAGGTACCAAGGAGTAATGATTGAAATTTCATACCATCCCGGAGTTTCGAGCTTCGCTCAATACAGTACGGTACTGTACTGTGTACCGAGCAGTACACCAAGGCGTATCGAGTAGTACACTAGGGCGTACCGAGCTGTACACCTAATTTAGGCGTAAAATCCTCCGAAAATACCTGAAAATAAAAAAAGTTAGGTTAGAGTTTTTAAGTTAGAAATAAATATAGTAATAGTATAAGTTTAGCAAAACCAATGTAAATTAGATAAGAATAGTATCTTATATCTTTTCCGGACTTTGAGGAATAGCCCTGTACATGGTTCGTATTTCGGTCCGTTATGGATTGCTCTTCTATAAATATTGAAATATCTATAGAAAAATCATTTGAATTGTCGATTCACAAATCGTTGCTTTTTAGAGTTTAGGAGAGTGTAAATGTGAGAAAAAAATAAGTTTGAGGTAGTTTAAAAAAGTGTGAGAGTGAAATGGAGTACAATAGAGGAGAAGATGAGTTTAAAAACCCATGAAAAAGGGCTCCAACGGTCATTTTGACTGTTGGAGCACTGCTACAGATCGGTAATGGTCGAAATCGATCATTACCGAGCTATGCTGAGCGGTAACGGTTGAAATTTCGACCGTTACCATCCGATATACCCCCGTATCATATGATACGGGATGATATTGAGTGTTTTGCCCGATAGCGGGCGGTCCATGTACCGGTATGCTGTCGGACCGATACGTACTGCTTGTTTCGGGCAGTATTGTTTGAAATTAAAAACCCTGCCAGGGAGCATTGTTTTTGTGATGCCAAGCATCACCCTCTATCACACGAGTGAATTGATTTTGAATTGAAGTTTCCTAAAAGAAATTGGTGTACCAGTCCTTATATCATGGTTCTTCATTTCGTCCGGATTATCAAGTGGTACATATTGGTTTGATGGCCTAATGGGTTGATGGCATGAACCGCCGTACATGCCTCTCAACCATGTTTATGCTCAAATCTTAAAAAAAATTCCATGCCATGTGCCAAGATTTTATATCTCAGAATTTTGTTATGTAAGAGACCCGTATCTGTCCAAGCGAGGACTGACTCGAGTTCAGTACTCATAATGTCAAACCATGCCTTGTAGATATTAACAAGAATTTTAATTTCAAATGATACGGCCTGTACCGAGCAATACGTACCAGTCTGTCAGCAAACTGGTACGTAGACCGCTCGCTACCGGGCGGTACCATTGATCTAGCCCTGTTAGAAGAAAGTGATCCATCAGCAACTTTTATTTTAGAGTTTCCAAGACAAGGTGTATAGGAGGAAAACAAGTGTGAAAGGCTAGTCATATGGTCTATTACACCTGAATCTATGATTCAAGGAGCCTTAAGACCAAAAGAAGCAGATAAAGCTGTGAAACAATTAAGAGAAAGATGATGAAGGAGAAGGATTAGGATCCTAGGACTGGTTCAGAAATATAAATAGTTGCTCAATTTGTTCCCTACTGAATAGAGGCATTTCGGCTCCTTTAGAGATGGTGGCAGATTGATTGTCTACTTGAAATCCTTGGCTATTATTAGCCTTATCTGAAACTTGATCGTTCTTCTAGTTTTCTGGTTTTCCATATATCTTCCAGCAAGTTTCTCTTGTGTGTCTTGGTCTATTACAAAAATTCCACCATACTTACTTTCATCATCTCCCTTCCTTTGATTACGTTGTAAAACATTAGTAGAAGAATTAATTTCAGGTGTTATAATAAGTGTAGAATTTTCTACAACCATAGATGGAGTGGAAGATCCCATCATGATTTGTCTTCTAATTTCGTCCCTCCTAACTTTAGAGAATATAGCTTAGAGAAAAGGCAATGGATCCTTCCCTAATATCCGTCCATGAACTTCAGCTAGTTCCTTGTTTAAACTTGTCAAAAACTAAAAGGCTTGATCTCACTTAAGCATTTTTATGTATCAAGCACTATTAGCGGCACATGATCACTCAAAATCATAAAAAATATCAAGCTTTTGCCAAAGTGTCTTCAAGGTATTAAAGTATTTTGTAATACTAATCTTGTTTATAATCTCAAGTACTTAGGTTGAATTCCCCATATCTAAATATGTCTTGACCATAGCATCCAATAACTCCTTTGTTGTTAGTAAAAACATATATGTTGACCAATTTCTGGTTCCATAGAGTTTATCAACCATGATATGATCATGGAATTTTCAGAATCCCATACTTTGAACTTGGGGTCATCCTCTGCAGGTGCCGTTGTTGATCGAATCAAATAGCCGATCTTTCCTCTTCCTTGAATATACAATTTTATGGACTGAGACCAACGAAGAAAGTTCTGTTCGTTCAGTTTTATGCTTTGTAATCAGCAAGGATGGATTGTCACCTAAGTTGTTTGTTGGAGATGGAGGCATTAGTTTTATCTTCTCTCCTCTAGACATAGTAGCGTAGGTTCCTCACGAGCAAACAAGGAAGAAATAGTTGGGGCTGATCCATAGAATGACAGAATAGGGGAAAAGACTTTCAGCAATTAAGGCTGAAAGAAAGAAGAAAAATGATTCTTATAGGAACCAAGCTCTGATACCATGAACATGAGAATATAATTTTGCTCATTCATTGATCTTTTCTATATACAAAGGAAGACATATATGAGCTGATTACAATTTGTACAATTAAAGAAATTGATTCTATTGATTGTATACAATATTTCATTCTAATTCATTTCCTATAATATGGACTGATTTGAGACTGATTGAGAATCCCTTAATTATGATAATAATTGAGAATCTCTTAATTTGATATAATTGATTTGATGCTGATTTGATACTAATTAATTTCCTTAATAATGGGATTATAAAATCCCTTAATTATGGGATTCAGAATCCTTTAATCATGAGATTTTCTACAATGTAATACATGATATTATAGGATATTGTATGTTTTACATTATGTGTTGTCGGATCCAAACCCCACTTTGTCACCAAATAACCAATCCAACTATGAGGTGAATTGGTTTGAGTCCTACATATTCAGGCCGTCCACTCAAAATTCTGATCCAAAATTTGGTTCTAACTGGTTTGGACTTTCAAATTTGATCGCAATGACAAGCCTTACTACCATGCAAACTTGATCACAATGACAGTTGCCTTACTACCATGCGCAATAATTTTGGTGAATACTTTATTTGACTACCTAATGTACAATTAGTCTTTCCATTCCCTAATCCAATTTATGGTATTGGTAAGGGATCTAATGACATTGCAGATTATATCATTTGTGGTTAATAGTTATCAGGTGCCATGACTAAGGACTATAACAAGTAGGGATAGGCGATATATGAAGCATATAAGCCATCCATATTATTGTTCTAGGTCTCAAAATTTAGAAATTTATCATATTTACTATGATCTTCATCTTTTATCACCAAAACTCTTCTACATGTGGATTTGGCGATTAGCTCATTTTAATTAAAACGTTCTGCAGATATTTTGGAACAATTTTTTCATTTTATGAGGAAGAATAAAATGTTAGGTTCATATTCTCCATTAGTTACATAATTAGAATAGTTAGTTTTTCGCTCGCTTATGTGCTTCTGTGTGTTAGCTGATGTGTTTCTTGTCAGAACACTAATAACTATGTTCGAGGAGAAGTTGATGTAAGTGCTTTATATATAGCTGATTTGTTTTTGTTGGGTCATAATGTCTTGCACAGATAAAAGCATATAAGTGGTAACTAATCCATGGGTGGGCATGATATGGCAGGAATCTTTTTATTATGATTTGACAGAAGAGAAGCTGAATCATGTACATGAATATAATTTTGACCATCCAGGTACTATGATATCGTTCCAAAAGTCTCTAATAATGATGGTCTATATCACATGAATAAAATTTATTCTTCAAATTATAAATCGCTGATTGATTGCCCGCAGATGGTTATATACATCCCTTTGTTTTGTTATCAACTATTTGGCCAATTTTTCATAAATTAATCAAATTTGTCATGTTTCATTCTTATTACTTATGTAATACATCTACCTGCAAAAAGAAAAAGAAGCTGCTTAACAAATTTTGAGATATTAAACGAGAGAACTGTATTGGTATTGAATATGCAACCAAGTCTTGTATGGACTATAAAGTTCTAGAATAAATGTCTCACATTCAGCCCCTTGAGTCATTTGTTATGCAAATGAATCACAAAATACCATATTAAAACAATTTCCAGATATGGTTAAGCATAGTTGCAGCATTCATTTGTCAGAATGGTGCTAAATTACACTAAATGAAATAATCAGAAGATTCAAAACATTTGGTAGTAAATATTCAAAACGTTAATTAAACCCTCGACTTAATTGGGATCAACTTTTCTTTTTTCTTGCAAGACTTTTGCCTCCTAAAATATCTGCATATGTCTCACTTAAGATGACACTTCCTGAGCTAATAAAGGATATATTTACTACACATCCATAAATGTAGTCAGATAACAGTATATGATTGTCCTTAATCTTGCATATTTCTCTATTTGAGTGATATGCATCTTCATTTTGTATCTCTAACAGTCATTTTTACAATAGTCTCTTTCTTGGTTCAGATGCTTTTGACACTGAAAACTTGCTTTGCTGCATGGAGAAGTTGAGGCATGGGCAGGCTGTTGATATCCCAAATTATGATTTCAGAACTAACAAGAGCAAATTGCCACCACGAAAGGTATATCTTACATATTAATTATGCATTGATACAATGCATATATTATATTCAACTTCACATGTAAATACAGTTATTGCAGTACAAATTTGCAAGAATCCATAATTGTTGCATGAATTTTCACGTGCAAAACTAAAGCTTGTCCTTTTAAAAGTATAGACCTAGATTACCTTTAAACAAAACTGAGTTGATTTTCTTGGTTAGCTTCAAGTAAAATTCAATGCATGATACTTTTCGAAGCTTTTTCTTCTTCTAAATAATGGAGCAAGATATACTAATATCCAAGGTTCATTTTATCGGTCCGAACCAGCATGCTGGCTGGCCGGCCACATGGTACATGCCACCTCATATCGGTGTGTCGAGTGACGTTACGGCAGGGCATGCCGTTGGCATAGAAAAAGGCCCAAAAGAATCTCAACAAATATATGAAAAATAAGAAAAAACTTAGATTAGGGTTTTTTATTTGGAACTAAATGTAAATTTAGTAAAATTGTACCAAAAATCTTCTAAACTAGGAAAGAATAGTAGCATATATTTTTAGGTTTTGAGGAACAATTTTGTGGTATGTTCTAGACCATCCTTCCCTTGATATTGAATTATCTAGAAAGAAATGATTTGAATTATTGGATTTCGAGTTAAACATTAAGATTTAAATAAACGAAGTAATAAATGGATCGATCGATGGATCAGTGATTTAAAAAGAAATGATTTGAATTGTCTAGAAAGAAATGATATTGAATTATCTAGAAAGAAATCATTTGAATTGTTAGATTTTGAGTTAAACATTAAGATTTAAATGAATAAAGTAATAAATTGATCGATCAATGGATCAATGATTTAAAAAGGTGCTCGGGCGAGGCGAGTGGAGGCCCTAGTGCCTCATTTAATGGCCAGGCGACGCGCATCAAAGAGGCGTCGCCTGAGCCTAGGCGTCAGGCGTCGCCTGAGCCTAGGCGTCGGGCGCTTCGGGTGAGCACCTGATTTAAACCAAGCGACCGATCACAGCAGCGGTAGCGGAGAGAGGCAGCGAGCTGTCACGAACGGTCGTCGCTCACCCGCAACAACTCCGTTCAACGAACCGTTCGTCGCTGTCATCTACATGTACAGCTGCTTGACAACATGTTTTGTCTTGGTTTTGAGTCATTTTGCTTGTAAAAATGTAAGTTCGAACAAGTTGCAGCGTTACAAAGCGACCGCTCACCGAACCGAGCAAAACAGTCCCAAAACAGCCCAAAATAGCTCCGTTTTCATGTGCCACGGGCTGTTTTCTGCAGTCCACTTCCGCTCACCAAAACGTCAGCCATCTCAGCCCCTTGGAACCCCTCGGGTGGCACAGGGCTGGATGGGGCTTCGATATAGTGTCGGGCGTTAAACAACCTTTCGCAAGTTCGCACGTTACCTTGACGGGAACTTGTTGTCGCGCCCGGCACCCGGTGAGCAGCTGTTTGGGGACTTGCAGCTGTTCGTTCAACCCTCTAAAGTCCTTGTTTTCCTCTTCTCCCTCTTTTCTCTTGTGCACGCAAGGTGCTCGCTGAATTGCTTGTAAAGCTTCCCCTTTCGCGAGACGTCGGGACTTGTCCGTCGCTCGTTCTTCGAACTAATCAACTTTCTCTTTTTACAGGTCCTTCGGGACCTGCAAGAGGTTACAAGTGGGCTGATCTTTGCGGAGCAATATCGCAAGGGCGAAGTGCAACTTAGGCAACGCAAGCTAACTTCACGTCTTTGCCACAAGGGTGCCTCGCGACTTAGGCAACGCAAGCTAAGTTCGCGACTTGGCCGCAAGAGTGCCTCACGCCTTAGGCAATATAAGCTAAGGCCGTGACAGCTCCCGATTAGTTGGTTCGATTGAACCAACTAATGCACGCATACCAGCCTCCCCTTCCTCGCGACTTCCCCTAACCTTATGCTTGATTCCACTGCCTCTCTCTGTCGTTGTCGCTACCTCTCTCTGCTGCCGCTGCCTCTCTTTACTATCGCCGCTGCTGCTGCTGTCGCTGCTCTTCGTTGTCGTTGCCACTGCTCTTCGCTGCCACTATCGCTGCCACTGTTGTTGCCGCTACCTCTCTCCGTTGTTGTTGCTGCTGCTCTCTGCTGCTGTTGCTCTCAAACAACAACCTCCTATCCACGGCTCAACTCTCACCGTGACTCAGCTTTTCACTTTGGTCTCCTGACACTTTACTCTTCTATACTATTGTTAACAGTAGAGAATATTTTAAAATATTAAAATATATTTTTTATATTTTAATATTTTAGAGCGCCTTGCTTCACTCAGGCGAGTGCCTAGCGCCTCGGGTGTTTTGGGACCTTGGCGCCTTTTAGTGCCTAGCGCTTTTTAAATTACTGCAATGGATATACCTCGTTCTACTACCAAAAAGAATGACGGGACTTCACGGTCGACAAATCGATGTCCTCGATCCTATGTATCTGTATATCAATATGATATAAATCTTGAAATTGATCCCACGAAAGTATACTAATACACCGTATGCTATTGGTGCATCAATGTGGTGATGGTCGTAGTTTGATCGTTATAAACCACACATGTCCGAGGCAGCTCCTAAGACAAGTACGATTGCAGCATGTATTGGTGCGGGGGTTGGAGAATGCCATAGCTAAGCTACTTTCGCATCATAAAATACATTAATTACAATATAAAAAACTTAATTTCTAGTTAGCCCTATTTTACCACTATAAATATGTCAAACACCCTAAGAGACATTAAATATATAAATTTGATACAATGTAGATTAAATTGCAATGAGATAATCATTAAATACACCAATCATAGCATTAACATAGTTAATTACTCCCTAATTAGTCCTCTTTCATTGCTATAAACATATCAAACCCCCTAATAGGCATTAAATACATTGAATTGACCTAATATTGGTCAATTTTTTATTAAATTATCATTAAAATCACTAATCACAGTATTATGAAAACTTAATTAAAACCTAATTTAAATCTCTTCTACCATCACAAACATATTTATCACCGTAACATGCAACAAATACAGAGATTTCACCCAATATGTGTTTAATTTTGATTAAATTAGCATTAAACACACTAATCACAGCATTAAAGGCCTTAATTACTCCCTAATTAACCCTATTCTACTGTCATAAACATGTCAAACAGCATATTAGACGTTGAGAACATAGAATAGGTTTAATCATCTCATAAATCAACAAAAATCTACAACAAGAATGCATACATTTAATTAGAGTGTTCTTCCTCCTAGGCATTAATTCTCCAAATTAGCTTCTCAAACTTGATCTAGTCTACAAATCATAGCTTTATTGAGTTTAAGAGAATGATGTGAGTGATAAGGAGATTGAGAGAGTAGAAGAGTTTGAGAGGGAAGTGAATGAGGGGGTAGAAAGGGTTTAAAAACCCTTAGATCTGGTTCAAACGGTCAAAAGGACCATTTGAATTCAACAAATCCCAATCCTTTATAGGTAATGGTCGAAATCCCCGTTACCGACTGGTATAGGTTAGTAATGATCGGATTTCGATCGTTCTGCCTAGTATAGACCTTGTATCACCCGATACGGGGTCCCCTGTTATAGACTGCCTGGTATAGGGTGGTTCGTGTGTCGATGCCCTGTCAGACTGATACGTACTGCATGGTACAAGTCGGCACAACGAACCTTGCTAATATCTTCTAAATTTATCTTCAAATTGTATATACTATAAATTGTGCTAAAAATAATATCCTTTCTATTTATCTCTGACAAATGACCTTTTCTCTATTTTTCAAATAAATTTAAACTTGTCAATATATTAAACCCAAACTTCATAATTTTCTTTTCAGGTCAATTCTTCAGATGTAATAATCTTGGAAGGGATTTTAATATTCCATGATATACGTATTCGAGAATTGATGAACATGAAGATCTTCGTTGATACAGGTTATATTTGTTATCTTCCTTCATATGCAAATATTTACATGCATAATGTATCATACGAGCGATGATTGATGTATGACATTGAGTGTAAGCCTTTCAAGAACTTTTCCATTTCACTTATATCATTCTTTATATTTAGACTTTTCTTATTCATGTAGATCTTTCCTGCAGATGCTGATGTACGGTTGGCAAGGAGGATAAGACGTGATACTGTTGAGAAGGGCAGAGATCTCAAGACAGTACTCGATCAGGTTAGAGATTTTCATTTAGAATATTTTTACTGAAAACATCCATGTCTCAAAAAATTGATTCCTTGATGGATGTTAGTTGACAAGTTAAGTTCAGTTGGTACAGGACTTGTTTTCTGGTTTTCTTTACAACTATCAACAGATTGTAATAGATGAATAATCCATTTGTAAAGAGAAGACCTTAAACAGTACCTGATTATGAGCTTTAGCTTAAAAAAGTTAGTGAATGTCTATGAACTTTCATTACATGCAAATTCAGTCCAGGCTCACCTGGAAGTAAAATAAAAAATTTTCAATTTCCGGCATAATGTAAAGTTGGCTAATGTGTTTTCTTTTCCTCACATTGTTGATCTTGATATAATGTAAGAATACCTTATTGACACCTGTTCTATCCTTGTATTCACATAATGAATGGTTTAAATCAAGAAATTTATACACGGACTCATGGACAATTGTCATAATTAATTTTTCAAAACTTGTGCATTAGAAGTAGGGTTGAATTTGGAAGCATGCGTACCATAAGTGGTTATGTTAGCTTCAGTAAATGGCAAATCGGTTGAGAGTAGAGTGTTTTATACTCTTATAATATTATTTAGTACTGAGAAAGTAAGAAAAAATACACCTAAAGATATATAAGAATGTTGCAATAAATTTGTTGTACTTTAAAGCAGGGTTCACCGTATCGAGTTGTACCGCTCGGTATGGGCGGTACATACTGGTCCGACTGGGGATTAGTGCATGGACCATCCTCTACCAAGCGATACCCATTACATGACCCTATATCAGGCGATACCGGGTTTGTACCCGTTGGTAACTGTTGGATTTCTATCGTTACTGATCAAGGGCCCAGATTACCCTATTTCAAATGGTTGATTTGATTGTTTAAACCATAGGAAAGGGATTTTAAACCCTTTTGTTCGTCATAGTCATCCGCTTAGTATACAAAGGCAAGGGTAAAGGGGAAGGCAATAGCATCAGCTACATTGTTGAAAAGAATCGAGTCGGGCAATAAAACACCTTAATCGTATTCAACAACCCACTCGGTCCAGAGATATGACAGTGATGTGGATAGTAGCGCCTTGACCGATGATGGCAGCAATGCCGAGGAGTCAATGGTCTCGTCTATACAATTTGAGGGTGGTGCATAGACCGAGGATTAGTATTTTACACATTACACTCAAGATTCAAATCATAGAGCTCAACGAGGTATTGGTTAAGTTTATACATGAAAGGGGAAGGGGGAGATAGTGCATAATTTTCAACAGATACGACAGAGCCTACACGACGTAGAACACAGAGCGAAGCTTATCGTATTCACAATCATCATGTTATGGAGAATCTTACAGCCAACAACAATATGTTGATAATTAGTCATACTACGACCATCAACACATTGATGCACCAATAGCATATGATGTATCAGTGAACTATGTCGTGGGATCATTTTTTAGGATTGGGTCTGATAAATATATCAAATTAATATACAAATACATAGGATCGAATACCTTAACCCACCACCTATGGAGTCCCATCGTTCTTTTTGGTGGTAAAATCAAGTATATCCATTGATTGATTATTTGATTCATTTGTTTCTTAAAGTTTAAGTTGTTTAAAAAGTAATCTAACAATTCATATCATTTCTTTGTGGATAATTCAATATTAACTGAAGGAATGTTCGTACTGTACCATAAAGTTGCTCTACAAAGCTCGAAAAAGATATGTGTCACTATTTTTTCCTAATTTAGATTTTTTTTACTAAAATTATACTAAATTTATATTTATTTTCAACTTAAAAACCCTAATCCAACCTTTTCCTATTTTTTAGGAATTTTTGGAGCTATGTTTTATAATTTTACCGTACCGTCAGTACGCCCAGGTGTATTGAAATACTGTCACAGACTTAGCTGGTTTTGCCTAAGTTGTGCGACACCTCTGTGTGTTCATCCGCAAAGGGTCAATCTTCCCGAAACCTCTTATAGTCCCTTGAGAACCTACAAAAGAGAAGACGAGTTAAAGAAAACATTAAACTCGGGATTCACAAGCAATCATTTCAGCAAACACTTGGTAGGCAATGCAAATTACAAATATAAATTTCGCAAGCTCTGAACGGTCGCGCGACGAAGGGTCCAAGATGGTCCGTCATGGCCCAAAGTCCTCACAAGTGCTCACATGACGCTATTGTGGAACAACGCAACGAACTAGCCTTAGACAATACCCTAAAGGCCCATCTAGCCATATGCAATCTGGGTAGCTCTTGGGTGTTGTATTAGCTTATATTCCACACCACTTTGTGGAGATAGAAATCCCCCAAAATGGTTGCCTGGATGGCCTATTTCTAGGTTGTTTTGCCTTTGCGTGATGATTGCACATAACCTGTGTTTACAAGCTTGAAACGGCCATAAAAGCTAACTAAATTGGAGCTGATAAGCCTACTGTAAGCCCTCTATATGCTGTGTAAATCATAATCAAACCTGAAAGACACGAACATACATGAGTATTATATTAAACACCCATTTTACAACTTTGTCCGTGACATTCTCCCCCACTTATTCCTTTGACGTCCTCGTCGAAGCTTTTGCGGATGCTGCATCTATTTGCTTTTGTTGAATTTTCATTCTTTTGCTCTAGCTGCAACATGCCTCTTGACTCCCAACTGCTCTTAGCCGTTATTGTTGAGTAGTTGAACCTTGATCCGCCATGGTGCTTTAACCCGTCAATGACTCTGACTCTGATATAGGGTTGGCTAAGTTGTGTTGATCTTTGTTGGTTCCTATAAATCCTTTAGATAAGGGAAAAGACCTTTCTTGTTGTGTGCTAGTCTCTCAAACGTCTTACGCCGCTTGAAGGTGGTGGATGCTTGTTGGAGCTATAACGAGCATCACCTCGCAAACTGTAAAGTTTTGGGGTCTTTCCTCCGTAAAATTTGCCCATCGATTCCTTTTATACTTAGTTGTCACATCCAAGTAGGTTTGTCTCACTTCTGCTTTCTATTGGTATTCCGTTGGGAAATGAAGTGGATAGCTTACTCTCGATAGCACCGATCACCACTAGTGTGGATTTGACAACTATTGTCTTCCACTAAGTTTTTTTTTAAGGGTCTTTAAACCTGTGCAGAGCTTCTATGCTAAATAAATAAGAGAACTGAGGTACTTGATTTTGTCCATTCTCTTAAGAGATAAGAAAGCAAAGGTTACTTGACTTCGCTCGCTTCCTTGAGGGTTGTACTCCATGTATCGAGTTGGTTACTAGCTTTTGCCTACTCTTTGCTCAACACTTCCGAAGCACCCAAAGTATTTGCACTTATTGTATTAAGTTAACTATTGTAATTTGCCTTCTCATTGCCATTGAACTTTTGGAATAGAATAAGTTTTGCTTGAAAAGAGCAAAATTTCTCCCTGACTTGGAGCAAGTCTTGGTCGCCTCTGGGATTGTATTGTCTTCTCCATCATCTCAGTCATCTACTCTGAGTAGCAAAGGTACAGTATTGCATACTGCCTACTTCGTTCCTTAGTCGAGCACTCTTGCATCAACCCGAAGTCCTCCACTTTCGACTATTTTGATAAGAAGCCCGTTGACACTAGTCTTATGAAGTTCCCTGGCCTCTGCCCTTCAACCTTGTCTCGGTACTTGGAGTTTACCTCTACATTCTCCACATCCTCGGTCGTTTCATGATCAGATTCTCTCCCTCCATGAGAGCAAAGGATCGATGACTCCACAAATGTCTCGCCTCTGTGGTATCATGGTGTTGCCATACCCATGGCCCTACTATCCGTTACTTCGCATCTGCGTCTCTTTCTTCGCGATCAGTAGATTCGCCTCTGCAGCATTGTGACACTCCTACGAGTCCATTTGTATTCTAATTGACGCTTGGTTTTAGGTAGCCGAGTCCCTCTGGACTCGTTGTCGCTTCCTCACCCTTTGTGGGATAAACTTGGATTGCAATCTCTCCATATGTGGCCTCTACCAACACATCGCAGGGCCTCTGTAGCCTCCGATTATATTCGCTTCTTTGGCAATTGACCTTCGTCCACCCGCTCTCGGGTCACACTCGGACGAAGCACAACACTAGGATAGTTCGTCGCTTAGTAGCTCTCGAAGTCCACCGACTTCGCTAAAGTTGGTGTGCTATTGTTTGGATCCTAAGCCTTTGCCCCCCAGTATAATCTCCGCTGCACACTACTTCCTTCACGATAACTCAAATGGCAGCATTGCGGCATACTCTTCAAGAGTACTTGCCTTTGCATCGTCTTGCCCCATGCCAAGGCCTTCTAGCCCCAATTTCGCCTCCGTAAGTTGAGTTGCCTTAATTCCTCCGTCAAATGCTTCGTCAAGATGAGGTTCACGTGCCTCGAAGCTCCCTTCGTCTTTAGCACCACACAGGATGAGTCCGCTCCATTAGAATGAGGAACCCATGGAATGACATAATCCCGCTCTTACCTCTACAAGAGTTTATGTCATTGACCTCTATTCAAGGAAAGCTTCGTGCCTCGTCTCTATGTTCCATCTTCTATGTCGACTCCCTTCATGTGATTTGGACACTTCATCAAGTCCCATTTAAGTTGTTTTGTCCCTTGGCTTGCAATGAGTTGATGATGGCCCTCGCGCCCACCATTCCACGGGTCAGCCCTCCGTTGAGTTTAATTTCTACATCGGCTCTAACTGTGCCTTCGTTTGGTGTTGCCTTGGGTCGCTCCTCCACTTGATCTCGCAATGTATCCACCAATGCATTACCTCATGCGAGATCATGCGGTGACTCCTCGTCGCTCGCTCGATCTATTGAGTTTTGTGGAGTTGTTGTCTTGAGGTACCCCTCCTCAACATGTGCTGTTTGTTGTACATGATTCCTTGAGAGAATTGGGACATATCTCTCCTGGATATCTGTCACATTGGAGTAACTTTCTTCTTTGTATCCTTCCCTCTAGAAGTTTTAGAGACCACCATCTCCTTGGACTACTCCGCTTGCTGAACAAATTGTGCATTGTTCACCCTCGCGAACGCATTTGTTAGATTGTGACTCTTCGTCAACACAGGCCTTGTTGCACCCCTCAAGGCCTAGCAACATGCTGAACTTGCTGCACACTTCAGCCTCCTACAGATATATCCTTCCCATGTCGAAGAGAAAGTTTCACTGCTCTATGGTGCCGAGTTTCGGTCATCTTGGGATGGCCACGAACAATCCATCGTCCGCATACAACCTCTTGCATGAGTACCAAATTCTTCAAGTTTGCAATTCCCCTTATCTTTGTGAGCTTTACATAATTCTTTCGGTCGCTAAGCAACCCATCCCACCTTGCACGGTCTCATCCTTTGCCAAGCATCTCGGTTGCCTTGAGCACCATCAAGTTTAGTTGTTAACGTTGAGTCATAGCTCAAACTCAGCTATCCCAACCTTTGTGCGGTATGCGTTCTTTCTAGCTCGCTTGTCCTCATGTGGCCTCTTGCGTGAAGGGTTGGTCATTCCTCTAAATGTCAATCTTAGATGTTTGCTCCTTTAAGTAACACCTTTCGCTCAAACGGTCGTGCGTGCTTGCTGCCCTTAACGCAGCCCTGTTAGGTCCCCCACGTTTGTATGCCAAGTGTTTCTAAATGTATTTATCCTATTGTGAGACCATCTATCATGGACTTAGCTGGTTTTGCCTAAGTTGTGCAGCATCCTTACGTGTCCATTTGCAAAAGGTCAACCTCCTAGAAACCTCTTATGGTCCCTTAAGGACCTACAAAAGAGAAGACAGATTAGATAAAGCGTTTAACTCGGGATCTATAAGCAACCATTTTAGTAAATACTTGATAGACAATGCAAATTACAAACATAGACTTTGCAAGCTCTAAACGATCCAAGGTGGTTCGTCGCGGCCCAAAGTCCCTGTAAGTGCTCATATGACACTACTGTGGAATAACGCAGCAAACCAACCCTAGACAATACCCTAAAGGCCCATCCAGCCACGTGCCACCTAGGTAGCTCCTGGGTGTTGTATTGGCTAACATTTTGCACCCCTCTACGAAGCTAGAAATCCCCCAAAATAGTTGCCTAGATGGCCTGTTTCTAGGTAGTTTTGCCTTTGCACGATGATTGTACACAACATACATATACAAGCCTGAAATGACCATAAAAGCCAACTAAACTAGGGCTGTCAAGTTTATTGCAAGTCCTCTACATGCTGTGTAAAGCATGATCAAACCCAAAATACATAGACATACATAAGCATTACATCAAACACCCCGTTTACAGCTTTGTCCGTGATAATACGGTATGTCGGTACACCTTGGTACATACTATACCGTTGACTGGTCGGTATACTAGTACGGTTGGTAAGACGAACCTTGCTTCGAAGGACTATTAAAACAGTGATTACAATAGGCGCTCGGGCGAGGTGAGGCGAGACCCGAGCACCTCGCTTCATTTCCAGGCAGCGTGCTTCAAAGAGGCGCCGCCTGGGCGCTTGCCTGAGCCCAGGCGCCGGGCGCTTCGGGCAAGCGCTTGGGTTAAACCAGGCGACCGAACCAGATTTTTAGGTCTGGTTGGTCTCTGGTGCTTTAGTTGGTTAAATCGAACCAACTAAATCACCGATATCAGGCTCCCTCTCGCGATTTCCCTAACTTCCCCAACCCTAACACTCGCGATTTTGCCACCGAGATTTCTTCTCCGCTGTCGCTGTTCTCTGCTATCGTTGCCATTGTCGCTGCTCGCCGCTACTGTCGCTACTCGCCACTGCCACAATCGCTGCTCGCCGCTGCTATCATCGCTCGCCGCTCCCGTTGTCGCTCGTAGCTCCCGCTCCCACTCTTGCTGTCACTTGCCGTTCACTGCTCTCGCTCTTGCCCCCGCTCTAGCTACGACTGTTGCCTGCTACCGCTGCCGTTGCCTCAGCAACCTCGATCTTCTCACACTCTTCTCACTATACTGTTAACAGTATATTAACAGTATACTGCTAACTGCATACTAATAATAGTGTTTTTATCTATTAGATTTATATTATTTTAATTTTAATATTATTAATTTTTATTTATTTAAAATTATTGTTAGGTTTCAGAATAAATGGCAAGTGTACAGAGCAACTCAATAGATTTGATGTAAAATTTTATTGTTTTGATTTTTGAGACTTTTTATTAATGTGACATTGTGATTTTGTACCCGATTTTCTTAATTTAATAGCATATTATTTATTTAAATAATTATATTTATTAATTATATTATATATTTTTATATTTTAGCATCTTGCTTTGCTCGGGTGAGCTCCTAGTGCCTCGGGCGTTTTTTGATCTTGGCGCCTAGCGCTTTTTAAATCACTGTATTAAAATAAGATTGATGACATGAAAATATTGAGGAACATTTGTGTTCAACTCAAATTATTATATGGTTTTTCCACAGTAAATTGTGCGTATAGACTTTATGGGAATGGCCTTCAAAATTCTTTAGATGGTTATGCGGATTAGTTTCTTAGCTCATAGGTGTAGTCACTAGGAACTGCCCCTTCAGTGGAAGAAATCAACTGAATTATTTTTTTCACTAGATCTAATAAACCATATTTGATAGTTCAGATTTTAATATTCTCATGAGTCTGGATATGTCCAATTGAATACCAATATTTGCTTGTTTCATTTGTTGGTCATATTATAACTATTATTGCTAATATTGTATTTCATCATGCAGTACCCTAAATTTATAAAGCCTGCTTTTGATGAGTTCATACTCCCAACAAAGAAGTACGCGGATATCATTATACCCCGTGGTGGAGATAATCATGTGGCAATCAACTTAATTGTGCAACATATTCACACAAAACTTGGACAACAGAGTCTCTGTAAAATATATCCAAATCTTTATGTCATCCAGTCAACTTTCCAGGTTATCTAATATGTTCCTTGATACAGTGAATTGGTGATATCATGAATAATTTTCCAAGCATCCGATCATCAATCTGAAATGAACAGTTAAATATTAAATTTTTTTTAAATTTCAAATCTTTAGCCCTTTTTTAATTGCATGCAGATACGTGGCATGCATACACTCATACGTGATAATGAAACAACAAAACATGATTTCATATTTTATTCTGATCGATTGATTCGCTTGGTAAGTAAAGTTGTAAACTTTTCTCTGGTTGTAAAGACCTTTCTTGATGGTATTCTAATTGTTTATTCTCTCCTTGTGAAAGGTTGTTGAACATGGTTTAGGTCACCTTCCATTTAAAGAAAAGCAAGTGATCACACCAACAGGTGCTACTTTTGTCCACTCTCCTGTGACTGTGACAGCAACCAATCTGCTAGTTTAGATAGTCAATCTTCTTAGTATTTCATGTAACACATTATGTATTGTTGCTAATATGTATTCTCTGAATTCATTTAAACCATGCGACATTTTTTTCTGCAGTTTTAGGGTAAACATGAACAGTTGTTGTAAAGATTTTCTGAAAAAATTGATCCAAGCACCCCATAATAGCATGTTCTATTTTTCTTTGCAGTTCTGTCATGGTCTAAAGTGAATTAGATCTTGATATTTTTCTTGATTACCAGATCATTAGATCCTTTTATTCAAGGCCCCTAAGACATTGAAACATTATGAGACCAAAGAAGGATTATGATAGAATTACAAAAGTATTGAGATGTTGCTTTCAAAGAATCATCTGTTCAGTTACTCACGAAAGCATTAATGTGAAAATGTGTGTTACATGTTCTAAACAAGGTAGTCAAATAGGGGAGGTGAGAGCAAGAAAAAAATAATGTGGATAAGGAAAATGGTCATGAGGTTATCTCATCAATCCCATAGTTATCAAAATGTAAGTTCTTATGTTGGTTCAAGCTTTTTAACATGATTAATTTATTTAGTAATTTTTAAATATATTGTTTGGTATTTCCCTTTGCAAGGTTGTCTTTCAAGTTTTAGAGTAGCAAAATCTAAAATAATCTAAGTTCCATGGCTCTAGTTGTTGACTAGCTGTCAAAACACTACATTATGTGCTGAGATTTCTAGCACCACCAGTGTGCTGTTCCAGCATGAAAAGAAAAAGAAAGAGCAAAAAATGGACCTTTGCTTGGTGTGAGTTGGCCTTGCCTTCAACAGATTGAAGGCACATCCATCAGCATTATGAGGCCTTCAAAAGGAGAGGACTCAGGCATAATGCAGCAATCTTCTCTCATCCAGGCTTTCTCTTACTCAGCTGCAATTTAAAGTGACAAGGTGAGGCAGAGCATCAACATGTTGAGGCGGAGCTTTGCTCGTGACATTGTAGGAATCATAACATATAACTTGTCAATGTCTTGTCATTTTACAATTCAACCTGCCAATTCATTTGCAGAGTTATTTACTTGATCAGAGCCATTTCTGCGATAAATGATCAAATAGTTGTCTTATGACTGGCCTCTTATTAAGATATCTGATTTAGAAGGGAAGAACTTGCATCAATATCTAAGTTCCAGACCCGACATGATTGCCACATACTGAATTTTAGTCTCTGGTTTGCTTTTAAAAGGTTAAAAACAACCATTAAAATCCCAAGTAAACCGTATTAAAATCCCAAGTAATGAATTTTAGTCTCCGAACTAATTGTTCATCTTTAAAACTGGTTCCCTAAGGCATACAGTAAGATACTGATAAGCTTGAAAATTGAAACTATGGTTTGTCTAGAAAAGAACATAACCCAAAAAGGTAAAAAGGAAGGTGCTATGTAAATGTGTCATTTTATTTTTTCTGTTGGGAGCACTTGGAAGTCCTGAGTGATTATTTGACACAGAGTTCATTGACTTTAGTTCTAATATCTTTATGCAGTTATTCTGATAACATTTTATTATCTGAAATTTTAGTTGTTGAACTATCAGACTTTACTTTATTTTTCAAAATATTTTTCATATCCTTCATAAAGATTATCATTGCTTAGTTATGACTCCATGTTCATTCAGTATACTGCTGAGGTTGATGTTTAAGGTTTCGTTGTACTCATCTTCAAAACTTTCCAGCATACAGCAATATGAAGAGTTTCCCTTTTAATTGAACCTGTTCTTCGATCTCTCCATTTACATAGTTATGATTGTTGTAGCATTTTTGTAAATGCACTTACTATTTCATATTCCTGACTATTTCCTTAGACTGTGCTGGCTTGTATAGATCTCATTCCTATTGGCTGTTCAGGAAACGTAAAGTACTTTGAAATCTTTATGCACCATCGTGGGTCTTTCTTTCAGCTTCTTTCTCAAGACATTCTTAAAATATAAGTTGCTTCTTGCCAGTCTGATTATTTGCTTTCTATGAAAATGTTGATTAGGAATTAATGCCTTATAAGTGTTCCTCATGGATATCTGCAACTTTTATCTTTATAACTTTGCGATGAATTATCTATAGATTTTTTTTGTTGCAAGTATAACAATGCACTTATAATACTTCATTTTCTTCAGGATCTATTTATACTGGGGTAGAATTCTGTAAAAGGTTATGTGGCATTTCCATCGTCAGAAGGTATTATTCTCTTTTGTTTTCAGTAATCATTGGCTTCAATTGAATTTATCATAAATTAAATCATTGATTTCCTTGATTGAATTCAGATGTCAAAACTTACAACCATATAATCTTGTTTCTTCTGCTCAAAGAAAAAATAATAGTAATGTAGATAATCTTGTCGTTATTATATTCATATTTCTAGGCTCCAAGTTTAATGTGGATCATGAAAGAAAGTACTGTTAAAAGTTTTCGTAGCAGCCTTCACCTATTTTTAGTTTGGGAAGCATCATTTTTTGTATCTACGAAATGGTGTATGTATAATGTATATTAGCAATTTTGCTTGTCAGTATACTTTTGCTTATTGTCTTGGACCTCTGTGATGTATACCAGTGGTGAAAGTATGGAGAATGCTCTGCGGGCATGTTGTAAAGGCATCAAGATTGGGAAGATCCTTATACATAGGGAAGGTGATAATGGCCAGCAGGTTCGCATAAAGTTGTCAATCAGAAAGGGATTTGCTCTGACTGATTTTCTGACAATGTTATTTTTTTTCCAGTTAATTTATCACAATCTTCCGAACGACATTGCAGATAGGAATGTTCTGCTTTTGGATCCTATACTAGGCACAGGTTGGTCCATCTAAATAGAACTGGTATATAGAAACAAAATGCTTTGTGATGCCCAAATGTGTGTTACTTTATGGAACAACAGTCTGCGACTTCCTGATGCTTCTGATATATTTTTCATTTTGTGTGGGTTGTTAATTAGTTTCAAACTCCAGTGTTTAACTTATGGTATCAATATTTCTTGATCAGCAAATACTTTCATCCTGATAGCTCAACTGACTTGAACAGTTTTCTTGAACTTTTCTAGTGCATTTATAATTTATCATGATTTATTTGATCCTAGGTGAATCGGGAGAGAACAAATTAATATTTTGTGAACTCATTTTTATAAATTTAATGCGTGTTCCGCATTTCTCTATTTTCCATTTGATAATTATGGATGAAGAATTTCTCTTTTTTTTACTTATTCTTAAACCATCTCGCTCATGCATGTTCATCTTCTATCATCACTGGTATTGATGTCACCACATTTTACTACCTGCCTTCTTCATCTCTAACAACCAATTTGGCATAGTCACCCACTTTCTCAGTATTTGGCACAGTAGCCCTCGCACAAATGAATTTTCTTCTACTGTTGTTTTGCTTCTTTGCTCCTAATGTCTCCTTTTTCAACCACATACATAATTGATGAGAATAATCCACTATGGTTATGTTTCTATGGTTGCACCATTTACAGTATTGTTAGGTTTTATTACAGAATGCTGATGGATATTGAGGTTTTGCTTCTTTGGTTCTAATGCTTCCTTATTTTCAACCACATACATAATTGATGAAATAGTTGAACTAGATAAAATAAGAAAAAAAGGAAAGAACTACCTAAATAGATCTATGTGCTAATCTAGTAAATATACAGCTAGCAGATGTAGACAAATAAGGTAATATAATTAGGAAGGAGTCAACAAATATATCCTAGTCTATCACACCAAATAAGGTAGTATGTTGAGAATCAAATCACAGTAAATCTTGACAGATCTCAACAATAGATACCCAAACAACCTTCCCCCGTAGGCCAAGTAAAAGTTCCAAAGTTTACTAAACATGAGCCTTCTTTCTTCACTGCCTCTAATGAGAACCTCCTGAAAAGAACTTTTGGAGCTAGTCATATGATCAATACCCTGCAAGAAGTTGAGGCATCATTCTTGGCAACTAGCATAACTAAATTTACTATAATGGCATGCCCTGCTTGGTTTAAGGAATCTCTTTCTGACCCAAGTACCCTGTTCCTAGCGAGGATCAACAAATCGGGTGAAACCAATATTTATTGCCTGGTACATGTTGGTCCACCCTTGGACGGGAAGATGGATGGCTCACTTTTGGTCAGTCCACTTGTGAGACAGGGCTTACTTAGTGGGCCCCATGAACTTGGCTTCTCATTTGGTCTTATTTCAGTAAACCCCAATTTTCTTTTTATTTGTTACCCTAATAAAAATTCTAAAAACTCTCCCTACTGTGCTCCTCTCTCTCTCTCTCTCTCTCTCTCTCGTGACTGTCTTTGCATCATTTGCCACTGCCCGCCCGCTGTCATGCTGCATGCCACTCTTGGCCATGCTGAGACGGTACTTCTCATCCACCTCCTCTTTTGTGGTTGTCACCTTATTCTCTTCTTATTTGCCCCTCCCCTCTTCTCGATTACCTCCTCTGCTCCTCTTCTCTGCCTCTTCTGTATCGTGTTATGCTTTACTTGTATAGAAAGAGGCAAACATTTGAGGGATACAGACTATTAAGATACTTGAATATGTCCAGTAGTCATAGAAAAGTGAAATGAATTTGGAACCAGGTTGATCTAGATCTGATTGTTGGAAAATGACTAACTTCTGCTCAGATATAACAATACCCATAGATAAACAGCTTGCATGATTAGATCCAGTTATTGTTCATAATCTTCTAACCGATAAAGCTCGTCTTTAGTTGAGAATGGAAGTACTTTCTTACATTGCCATATATTATTATCACTACTTCCTTTTGAAACAAGGCAAATCATTAGTGGGACTGTGATAAAACAATTTCTCATCATGCGAATGAATACAATTTTTCATTGGTCAGATGCAGTAACACAGGTAGGAGAGAGTTTCCTCTCCTTAACCCTCTCAGATAAATCAAGGTTTCTCTGTGCGCCTGACCAAATGGCAACTTGGACTCTCCCTTCATTTATGCTGAAGCTGTTTTTGTGTCTTATGTGTCATATAAACACCAAAAAACAGGTATAAAATCTTTCTAATAGTGAATACTATAGTTACAGATTTTCTTATACCTTATTCAGGAAGGACCATGGGTAGGATAAAATGTCAATATTAAATCTGCAGTTAACTAATGTTAGGTCTATAGTTATAGATTTTCTTTATATGAATATCAGGACATCAAGTTATTGCAAAAATTTGAGCTGCACGCATTGGCATCTCAGAGTTTCCATATCCCTTCCATCGAGATGCTTTTTCTTCTCTTCATTTGATGGCTTACATGTGGAGTGATCTAGGAAAATCAAGTTGCTTGACTTGTTACCTTCACATGGATTTACTACTGACCAATTCTTTACTATTGTAGGGAACACTGCTGTTCAAGCTATTTCCTTGCTCTTGCAGAAGGGAGCACAAGAAAGCAATATAATATTTCTCAATCTCATTTCTGTAAGTCTAGTTATTTCTGTGTTTTATTCACTCATAAATTTCATTTGTTCCATGTTTCATATGTCGACAGAATATTTTTATCCATGATTCGCCTTATCGATCTGTACCGGTATACCGATCGACCATTGGCACGGTACATGCTGAACCATATCGATGTAGTGACACACGGTATGATGGGATGTATCGATAGACCAGTATGTGCCGCCCATACCGGTCCCCTATCGGACCGATACGTACTGTCCGTATCGGGCAATATGTCACGATACGACGAACCTTGCTTTTATCTATGCTAAAACAGGTTATTAGTCCCACTAACAAAAGGATCTTTCCTTTGTCAGCTGTTTGTAAGAATATAACCATCATCAGTGCATGCTTAACTTGCTTTCTTTAATGTGACTAGGCTCCTCAAGGAGTGCATGTTGTTTGTAAAAGATTCCCAAGAATCAAGATTGTGACTTCTGAGATAGAGTCTGGTTTAAATGAAGATTTTCGTGTGTTTCCTGGGATGGGAGAGTTCGGAGATAGGTATTTCGGAACAGATGATGATTAGGGGACATTCTTCTCAGCATAACTCTTGAGGAGGCTCATGCTGAACCCAGTAAGTTAATCCTCGAGTAAAAAGTAACTATATACAAGTAGTAGCATCAAGATCATGAATTCTGGACTTATGCTTCATAAAATTCAATTTTAAAATTACTTTTGCCGGCCATTATGCATCTGTTTCATGCATGTTGAACTATTCATTCTATGGAACCTCATATTTGTAAAATATGGAAAGATAATGCATTAAGTAAATCCAGTCTATCGATGGCAATGTTCTGTAACATCTGAGGCTTACTTTTATGAACAATGCAGTTCATGAAGATTGCACGAATATGAAACATATAACTTTCCTATCAAACATGAAGTAAATTTAGTCAATAATAATGATTTTCTCCAAAGGCACTCACTCAGAAACAAGTTACAGTATTTACGAGTACGGCTAAATATTTAGAGTTCTAGGGTTGTCAATATGTGGAAGAGTGATTCGTTTAAAATGTTGTTACGATTAAGATTCTAATATTGCTTCAAATAAACATTGGATATGTGATTGATATTATATATGATTTGGTTTTGTTGACATCCTTGCAGACATTGATAATATTTTTCGTGCTAGCAAACGCCAGGGGAAACATCCACATTACATTGGCGGCAAAATTTTTGGTACTCGTGATTTTTTTTTTAAATTTCAGTTTCTTACTTATGCCTATGCAAATAAATATTCTTTATATTGAGAAAAAAAAAAAGGTAACATTATTTCATGCTTCAAATATCTATTTTCAGCGGATTCCTTTCTGAAACTCGTTCAACTTCATCTTAATATGGTGTCTCATCTGAGAGTTTATAGAAGATGATCTCAATAGAGACACTCGACTTGCTTTTGTCATTCATTACCAAGTGGTGATTAAGCTCCGTGGACTTTAAAGCATCTACATCTACATGCCAACAGCATTCCCGTGGATAGAGATAGAGATAGAGATAGAGATAGAGATATGGTGCCTTAAACCAAACTGTGATTCCAAGCGCATCAGGAATAACCTGCAGCAAAGGGATTGGTAGAGTACAAAACTTGATTTTGTGAACATAATTATGCAAATGAGTTGGTTGAAATAGTTAATGCCTTGTTAGTAGTAGTTCATCGACATCACTCAAATTAAACATCTAATTCATCCTCGCATCGTTGTCAAGGCTGCCTTTTGCTTCAAATTGGGAAACCGTCGAGAGACACCCCACCCCATGGGGGTCATCAGAGTCTCAGTCCTGTACGTGCGCACGCGACACAGTTTCAACAAAGAAGAAAGATGAGGTATATAATAGTTTTATTTTCTTTAATTTCCTTGATTAAAAGCCATCAGAATGCTAGTTTTGTGAATAAAAAATGAATAATTTATCATATAAAAAAAATATATATATTCAGTCATGATTGAAATCTAGATTATCGTAGATCAAGATAAGGCGTAAATATCATTTGACGATATTATAAACCAGATACAATGAACATCATAAAGCCTACGTAGATCCTGTATAGGAAGACGAAGCCCCTTCTCCTATGTTTCAACTTTCTATAGGATCGATCGCTATATTTGCTAGATTTGTTATCCTGTGTGTCATCTTTTTTGTGATGAAGCCAAACATATATAATTCGATCGTTCATATGCTATTAACTATCGGGCTTATGCAAAGATAATTAAATTTTTTTTTTTAACTTTTGGAGGCAAATATAAATGTTTGTTTGTTTGTTTATATCTGTCTTGGCACAATAATATGGTTTCTCTTTAAATGCTTAAAACAAGAATTGAAGTCACGAACACCGTATCTTTAAATCCTTAAAGTTTAAGGATCGATGCATTATTTTATATAAAATATTTATTCATGCATTGTAGTAATTAGTGCAGAAACCGAGGATTAAATTATTATTTATATATATGAGGGGGTTTCGACGTAAAACTTTTAGATGACAGTGCACGTCCAAAGCATAGAGGCCCTTGACGTAGCTTAGCTTCTCTCGGAGGATCTATTACTACTCCACCTGCCATTGACCCAAAGACATCATGTCATTCATATGCATAGATGTTGCAGCAGAACAAGGGCTTTAAAGAACAGGAGCTTGAACAAGAAGAAGAAGAAGAAGAAGAAGAAGATGGTCATCTACCTTGTTGTTATGGGGTGAGGAGGTGGCCAACTTGACCCCATACTTGATGAGCTGCTCCCTCACAAACCTTTCGTACATGAAGGACGCGCCCCGGAAATGGGGGAGCACCAACCAGGCCACGAAGATCACCTTTATCTGATACCAGACGGGTATCCTTGGCACACTCGACGTATTTAGAGTTCCATGCATGTGATGTTAAACTCACAAATAATTGATCATCGTATCAATATGTGTAAATGATCGTTACCAGTATAAGATGGGCTCAGCCACCATCTCCATGAGAGTTATGAAGGAGTAGAGGATCCAGTAGGCCAGCCATTGCTCGTCATCATCCTTGGATGGGCTCTCGATGGCACAAATCGACGCATATCTGATGCAATAAAGCGTGTTTGTCGAGATGGAAGAGAAAAAATAAAGTCATGAGCAAGAAAGAAAGAAAGAAAGAGGGTGTGTGTGTGGTTGGGGACGTACAAGGGATACAAGAGCGTGACGGCAGGCCTGCATGCATGATGGAACGGATCAGATCACGTCAAACAGGGACAAAAAATCCAAACATAGAACGATAGGAGTTCATGGCACCCAGAGCTATCGTACGTACCCTGCGACGGAGTGCAGGTGGGAAAGAAAGCTCCCAAAGTTAGCCATACAGCTCGCTCGATGTAGCTCTCCAACAAATAAAAACAAATAGGAACGATGCCGAGAGTTGCTTTGGATGAGAGAGAGGGCCTGAGAGAGAGAGAGAGAGACTATTATGATATGAAGAAGAAGGGGAGCAGCTTATACTTATACATGGAGGAAGTAAAGGGGACAGACAGGTAAAAAATATGGGTAGCAAGCACATCGAGGATGGTATCGGATTCCTTCCTTGGACATGTCACCCAAGTCAAGCACCGACCACCATGTTTAAGCGAGAGCGAGCAGCACGTCCGATGACCTAATTAAATCCCAAAGGTCTAATGGGCCGGGCTTAGTTAATCATCGACGGTATGGCAACACATTTTGGGGCAAAATTAACTAACTAGCAGGAAGGAGTCTGTGAAATTACCATTTAGTGTGTGTGTGTGTGTGTGTGTGTGTATATATATATATATATATATATATATATATATATATATATATATATATATATATATATATATATATATATATATATATATATATATATATATAGTTCATTACACCAAACCAGTTATAGTATTTTCGTATAGTATTATTATTTTTTTGCTATTGAATTAAAAATATTATAATCCTGTTAAGAATCTTGTAACTCAGTTTTAAACAATTTAAATTCTCACAAACATTAATTATTTGCATTATTAATTGTATTAATTATTCATAAAATATTTTATTTGAGGGTGAGTTTGAATAAAAATTAAGAATATTTTAACATATTTCAAAATAAAAAAATTGACAAGTCCTTTTTTTGTTTTTTGTTTTTACATAACATAAAATTTAGGCATATACTTTTTAAAACATCTTATAATATTTATTTTATTTATCAAAAATTGATAATTAAAAAATAATAATAATCTCAGTTAGAATGTCCTTGAATGGACTTATAGTGTTTTTGTTAATAAATCAAAACATTATAATTCTAATAAAAAATTATAATTGACTTTCAACTAATCGAAATTTTTACTAACAATTAATTATTTATGTTTAGAGGTATTAAAAAATTATTAGTATGAGAAATTAGATGATTTTGGATGAAAATTATGATTGTTTGCTTGATTCTGGCTCTTTTTGGGCTTGTTGAGTCTATCTTTTGTCTTTTGACCTTGGCTCTTGTTATTCACCTATCTAGATCTGTTAATATGCACTCAAATAGTATTTCATGTGACTATTTTTGCTACTTACTTATAACTTTTCGGGTTGGTTAAGCTTTCACCTTCGCTTCATCTTATTATTTGGCCTGAAAGAACACCCACCACAAAGGTCAGGAATATTACTTGAGAGGCTCCCCTCACCTCACCTTTGGATCTTCCTCTACAACATATTATATTACATCCGTCTAACTTGCTCGTACTACTTCTTCGGGGATACATCATATACCACCATCTCATCACATCCTCCTCATTAGAGGTGATGTTTGTGGGCCCCTTCCATCGTTACAGATGCGCTTGCTAGATTTGTCATTGGATGGATGCAGTTTAATATTAATCCTCTCAGTATCAAAGTAAGTTAAATCATTGACTTTGAAACATGTAATATTGGCCATCATATTATGCTTTAGCCAGCCAATTGTCAAAAACAGTTACGGGTGGGTCTATTTAAAGGTTAAAACATTTCTAAAAGTACACCATTGCAAGCATCTTATTCTAGATATATTGGTCTGAGCAGAATTGTAAATCTACAGTAACGGGTGCAGCAAACAGTTGACGAGGGAAGTAAACAAGTTAAGAAAGGAAGTTCCGTGCCCAGTTTGAAATCTAAAACTTCAAAAAAAAGTTCCTATTGACAGACATGAAATCAATCGGGTGGAAAATAGGATGTCGTTGACTTTTTATCTCCTTCGTTTCACAGATTGGAATTCATCCCTGGTGAGGAGGCTCTCCGTACTTGGACCTTGTGCCACGATGTGTTCAGTATACCTCTTAGGTTCCATATAGCATCTACCTTTTCTGGTTGGACATTTGCAGCAGTGTCAACCTACAGAGATTGAATAGATACACAACTCAGAAAATAACATACATAAATTTTAAAGTAAAAGAGCATATTGATAATACTAACTCAAGTAAGAAAGCATATTGATGAAACTGTGTCCAAGCTCATCAAAACTTGGAAGTAATGATATCCAGCGTTCTGGATCAATATCTCAACATAGAAGCATATTCTAGCAAGTGTTGCAATATGATAACAGTAATAAATATCTGTGTTAAATTCCATCAAATATATATGTAAAAGCAAAAAACTGGTCCTAGGCGTTCAAAGGGACAATTAAGATGTCAACTGCTCATGGATTTCCTAGAAATAAATCAATTCCTAAAGACCTAATAAATATTAAACATCATCTTATTAGTGACTAGCAGCAGCATAAGCACTACTCAATGCATAGGATTTAAAAAATATGCTGTTCCGTATGCAATAACAGTTTTGAGGAACCTTGATTATTGAAGGAATACAAAATTAAATAAAACTATATCAGTCAAAATGTTAGCGATTAGTTTAAAACTGATTTAAGCACAACACCCATGACAGAATTTAAAGGAAATCTTTGTCATTATAGCAAAGGTTTATTCAACTCTGATAAGAAATCATTGATGCATCACATCTTGGCAACCATTATCCACTGATTCATCACATGGATCTGTAACAATGAAATGAACATCACCGGTTAAATAGGAACCTTTCAGGACTTGACAATGATGACATTTTTTGTCCCCACCCATTTAAAGATTAAGACCATCAAGTCTGCAGATTGCTTAAAACCTTAAATGCACCATACAAAAACATCTGTCTTATTGAACTGGAAATTTACGCCTTTTTTCTCTGTATAATTTCTACCAGAGGCATAGTTCAGATGCATTTCCAGAATTAATTTTCAACACATCTGTAGCAGAATAAAACAATAATTTACTAACTAAAGTCAGGAGAGAGTTGAACTGCTAAATTTTTTAACTCATATATACAATATCAACAAGTCATGACTCAATTATTATGGATTAGTCACATGAATTTTTTCCTGTCATTGTGCTCCATATAACATAATATCTTTATTAAATTAAAAGTGCACAAATATTTTTTATTATTTCTAGCAAGGTCGTTTTGCACTTCTTGTAGTACTAACACTAATCAACTGAGTTGTCTAACCATATCTATGAATTTTATTTGGACATGTAAATACCATCATCTTAAATAATTATCCCTTGTCATATCGACAACACCTAATTGTTTATAGATGCAAGAAGTTTTCTATATTTCCTAATAATTCCGTTTCTTGACCACAACACTTACATCTCAGCTAAACAAACTCCTTGTGCATGTTTTCTTACCCACCCAAGTATACTCATATGTGTGAATATATTAATAAAAAGCTAAACTATAATCTAACATAGAATATAAAGATTGGCCAGTTTTTACTTATCATGGGGTCTTCAAACAATGCTCCAATGAAGGTTCCCAGGTATATTCTGAGGTTTTAAAAGAGCAAGATCAGGATTGAAGAGGATGATAATGGCCATATGGAGGTCATTTCAGCTACTAGTATACTATTAGTAGCAACCAGAGTGTTCTGTAAATTCTTCAGAAGACCCAGAACTTCTCTACTAGAATCAAAAAGACTGGATAAGCTACCAAGATATTTGGAAGAACTAAATGACAACATTCAAGTAGACACAATCCAAGTTAGTATAGCCCATACCGCCTTAGCAATAATCACAGCATTTTCCGGTATGTCAACAGTAGCTTTAAATAGAACCCATGCCCACTTGTCATTGTTCATATCATCAGATTGATATGGTATATTGCGTCTTTGATATCTCTCAGCTTCCAACCATGTCTTTCCCCCATCAACAGAAATATCTACTCTCTCGATTCCACGGTCACCACCAGATACTGCATATCCAGCAATAGTAGCCTGCAATACAACATATTAAAGTAGATTAAACATATCACCTTAATATTTAGATATAAAGGTCTAAACCAGTGAGTTCACATACCTTTACTTGATTTACAACATCCACATCCTCTAAAGAACATATTGCACACTGTCAACCCGATAATCAGTATAAATTAGTATAATTATTTTTTCATGAGAATGTCACGAAAAAATCTCATGAAAAAAAACAGTAATTGGTGTGACAACATGCAAAACATGGCGAACAGTGTGTAGTTCTATAAGAAAGCTTAAGATGCTTAACAAGGTTACATTGTCAAGTATCTGTTGAATCCCATTTGAACTTTACGATTAACATAAAGTCTTTCAAGAAATTATTTATATTACTTGACAATAGGTCACTAAAGTTAGCCTCACTTGTAACCCAGTTTGAGATTGAATCGACGCTGGTTGCTCAGACAAATACTGAAAGCAATACTGACCATAATTACATATTTCTGTCAATTATAAGAAGTACTTGCACGTAGCTAAATCTACACAAAAGCAGAGGATTTTGGCATTATAGTTGCCCTTCAGGATACAATCATAGAAAAAGGAAGCTTTAACCCTTCAAATTGCATGAGCTGCTCATGAATCTCCCCAGAGAATTTCATTACAACAAGACAAAAAAAAAACAAGAAGCCATAATGTCACAACAATTTGGGGTTAGCCACATGTATCCATTTCCGTCATGGATTCTGCATGATATAATTTCCTTAGTTACAACAAGAGCATTCTAATCTTCATTTGCAGTTTCTAGTAAAGACTTACTAGAGCTCCCTTTAGCTTTTATCACTCCATCAATACTAACTGTCTCACCTCATCTAACTATAACATTTTTAGATCTTTTCAAAACATATATGTATTATCTTAGATGGCTTCCCTCAGTTCATCCTATATCTGAGCTACATCTAACTGTTCATAAAAGAAGGCACTTCATTTTCCATCTTTATAATAACTTCACAGATCTACGACCTCAGAATTTTCCTCTCATGTGACACAAACCTTTTGTATATGTTGGTTAACCACCAAAGCATTCATAACCACTAGGCATATCTGCTCCACCATTTTTTTATAAACAGACATCTGTTCATCACACAAAACTCCCGATGTCTCTCTTCACTTGAACTTTCTAAATTTTTTTACTTTATAAATAATATCTTAATAAATCTCTCTATCATGTTAAATGTTAAAGAACTTTTGTCTATTCATCCAAACTACATCTTTAATTCTTCTCTTAGGATTACCAAAATTACATATCATATATTAGATCTAATCCTATTTAATTTAAACAATTAGTTTTTAAAGTTTCACTTTATAATTCAAGATTATAATTAATTCCATTGAAGCTCTCATCAACCAAAATATCAAAATAATATCATCAGGAAATACTATATACCACAGAGATCTATCATGTATATCACTGGAAGGTGCACTCATTACCAAAATAAAACAATAATGATCAAAAGCTAATCCTTAATTAAACGTATAGTAGTAGGAAACCCAATAGACACACTTCCAGTTGTTCTAATACTAGTACTATGCTATCTTATGCATGTCTTTTATGATGCAAATATAATTAGAAGATATATCTTTCTTTTTTAAACCCACTATCTTTTAGAACTCTATCAGTGGCTTTTTTTAATAAAAAATAATATGCATATTTTTCTCATCTCTATACAACTTCATTAATTGCCTTAAACAAATAAATAACATATATGGTTAATTTTCTTGCATAAAACAAAATTAAGTCTCAGACTTATTCTGTTTCACATCTTATTTTACATTTAATCACCCTTTCCCAAAGTCTCATAGTGACTCATTATCTTAATTCCTATAACCTTTATTCTTATAAATTGGTACTCAAAAGCTCATCCTTGACAAATAAGGCTTCTTTCTCTACTGAAATTTTGTTAAATAAACTTAACTCGTCGACCAAGCTATGCCTTGATCTCCCAATTTTTTCAAACCTTAATATGAATAACATTTGATCTCACTCTTACTTTTATCTTTCCTAAGATTTCTTTCGCCATATTTGTTCTAATTTTACAAACAAATCTATGATTGCCAAACCTAGTATTATCTATGATTACCTTATTTGTTTATCAACAAATATGAGGACCAAACCTATTATTATTATAAAAATAAGTTCATCTTTTCTTAATCTTCATATCATTAACCGATATACTTATATCCTTACCCTTTATACATCTAATATTATTTAAGTCTCTATTCTTTCTTTCTCTAGATTTTGCAAGTTGAAAATTATTATTTTCCCCAGCCCTAGCACCTGACCTACTATAAAAAGTATCATAAATCTTGTATTTTGTCAATACTTACATTTTTGTTGCCTCTTGTTTAGCTTTTATAAATCTTCTAATCTCCTCATTTTTAAAACTTGAATCAATATTTAAAGCATGATCCTTTTTTAATAATTGTTTTTATTTTTACTTCTTCGTACCAACACCAACCCTCTTTTAAAATTACACCTCATTTGGATTTTCCAAGGATCCCCCAAGCCCTGCTCCTAATATTAGTAGTCATCAAAATCCACATCATATTGATATTTTCTTAACCCAAGTTTCAGATCTCCTCTTTTTGCATTTTATTCCTCTAGTCAACACTTTGTAAAAACATGCGGTGAAGGTGCCTCGAGTTACTTCCAAGTGACAACCTAACCCTATAAAGTGGTTAAGATCCATATTCATAAAACCTGATAATTTTATGCTGGCTATTGGTGATCTAATGCAATACTTCACCTTCTCCATACAAACTTGGGACCGAGAATGGCGGTCTTCCTTAAAGAATTTTGTTAGAATGTTCAGAAAAGATTGTATAGCCAGAACATTTATCTTAACAAAGACATAGACAAAATAACTTAAAACTAATAAGTCATTTAGCAAATGTATTCATGGAACTGATTCATTAATGGATGTCACAAAATTACTTTGTTCCATCGACCAAGGGTTTAAATTTTTATGTAAAATGGATCATTTTGGGAAACAATCATCAAAGATGAAATATGTTGTCAAAATCTTAATATCAAGAACATTTCTATTGTGCCCTTAGCTTTCCCTTTGTTCCCTTCAAATGAAAAGCTAAAATTTTAATGACTCAAACTTGTGCTACTTTGCAAAAAAAGCTATGATATTGGGGTGCAAATGAATGCAATATACCTGCACAGGAAAGTCCATTTGTGCCTTCCTGGTCAACCAATTGATATTATCCCAGTTAACTGAAGGTGGAAACATTTTGTAATCCTTTTGCATAAAAAAACCCTGTTTTGAGGAAGACGAAGAACTAATAAATTTTACGGAAGATAAATTTTGATAGTTTAACAAGTTCAAAAAAAACCTGGCATTCGTCTTCAATTATGTTGATGTGATCTAACCATTTTACAGATCGTGCACCAATTACACCAGGAACAATCACCCGCAATGGATATCCATGATCACGATTGAGGATCTTGATATGCAACACTCAGAAAAGTTAATTGTAATGTTCCATGCTAAATGATGATGGTACCAAATAGAAGCATCAAATTGATATTGAACATAATGCTAACATCTGGAAAAGCCAAATGCTAACTCAAATAAGCATCAAAACTAATACCAAATAAAACAATAACATCTGGGAAAATGAAATGCTGTCTTAAAGTACTGAATTACCCAAATATGAAACATACTGCAGAAAGAGATTTGTGGTGGAAGATTTCAGTTTCCCAAATAGTTACTGTTTCTCTGTTGAAATGATGAACCATAGATGGCATGTTAAATTAGGACAGTTAAGCAATTATTTATTTGTCAGTCTACTGATTTAACAGTACAATCTAAGCATGTTAGATGATGTTAAATATTCAATCCATTATCAGTTCATCTAAGAACTTCCATACCAATGGCTTGATATGTGAAACAAACAATTTGACAAAAAAAGCCCTTCGGTGGTTATTTGCTAACTCTAGGATGAGGTATTTGATCATATATTTATATAAGTTTGGTAACATGTTGCATCTTATATTAAAATGAAAAAAGAATGCCATCATCAGGATGGGAAGAGAGTTCTATCTCGATGGCTGAAAAGTGTAAGCCATTATTTCACTTTCTTGAAAACCTATTTCTTCAATGTTGCTTTTCTGATATAATAAACATATATTGCAATAAAAAAAGATTGCATCCAGTTGTCCTGCAATAAAAAAAATTCAAGCAGCTGAAAGGCAGTACGAGAACAAGCTTGATAACATGTATGATTCAAAGAAAGAAATCTTCTCGAGTAACACAACAAAGGGCTTAAATCACAGAATCAGCATAAAAAGTTGAAAATGCAACATATTCAAGGAACTGATGTGGAGAAATTAGCAAAGATCATGCAAGAAACAAGGAAACAGTGATAAATGGTAGACATCATCTAAAATAATAAAATTTTAAAAAAATCAGACTGCCTTAGTATGATAATCATGTGAAATAAGAGAACCCCTTACAAACAGAAACACCACATGCATGTAGTTACTAAGTACTCATTACCTCTCCATTCATTTCATATGCAAGCAAAACATCAGCTTCAGGATTTGCCGCCTGCCTCAAGGATATTGATGCCTTGTAGGGTCCACCATTTTCCTCCTAATAAAAGTAACAATATAATGTATAAAACATTCAGGAACTCTATAACGAAAGCAGCAAATTGGCAGTCAACATCTAAAAAAAAAGATTTAACTATACCATGATGGAAACTGCAATCTGGTCTCCTTAATTAACTCATACAAAAGAAAAAGTACTCACTTTGCACTTGTCAATGCTAACAAATTCAACATGCTTCCCTCCTAGTGCCGAGAATGAAGAATATTTTGATATTCCAACAAGCTCAAGAACATCAGCTAATTTTGCACCTCCCCATATTGCTGCGGAAGGTCACTTTGCAAATTTAGATTATGGTATACAGCAAGCAACAATGCCTATATATAAAAAGGTTTAAGAGAAGTATCTGGTACCAAGATGCCTCTAAACATCATAGTCCTAGAACTATAAGGGTGTAACAAGGTTATAAAAGAATAGTTAGAATCTTATCATACGAAACACTTCTATCTCATGGTTCTAGAAATGAGTCTAACAAAGCAATGTTTTAGCATCATTGGTTTTGGATGGAACAATAGAAGATGGGAGCAATGACTGTTGTACCACCCAAAATTGTACCAAATGAGCAGGAAAATATCAGTCTGCACATGGACTGATACGTGGACCACTCCCGATTTGAGCGATCCGGTCCAAGTTAGAAAAAAATAAAAAAATAAATAAAACAGTTATGGGACCCATCCAACTTAGTATTAAAAAAAGGGGGAAAAACCTAAAATAGCAACTGGGGCTTGCATCTTGTAAAGTAGCTGCCGCTGCTGCTTCATGAGCCTTCTTTTCGCCGCTGCCATCTTCTTGCAATGCCACTGCCACCATTCGTCATCATCACTCCTACCATTCGCTAGTGTCTATCTCCCAAGTACACTCTCACCTCTTTTCCTCCTCGTCTTCTTCCTTCTTCTTTCTCCTTCATTGCTTCTACTTCTTCTTCTTCTTCTTCCTCCTCCTCCACCGCTTCCTCTTCTTCCTTCTTCCTCCTCTTCCTCCAGTGCCTCTCCTTCTTGCTTCCTCTTCCTCCTTTCTTTCTTCCTCCTCTTCTTCGACCCATCCTCTTCTCCTTTTTCTCTCTCCGAAATGTTAGTACATACCAGTGTACCAATACATGGTACACCAATATGACAGGTATTTACCGGTTTGGCCAGATCACCAAAACAGGTCTGGTACCCAACATAGCATTCCTTGGATAGGAAGATTACTTTCCTTTCTTTTGTCACTTAGTTCATGTCCAAGTACTTACATGCACGTTTCTCACATACACTTCATATTGTTCTCGACTTAAGCTTGACACCTTTCCCAGGTTTTCATGAGTAGATCATCTACACTCACGCATTTGTAGTAAATGGAAACTTGCTTCCAACTTTGTCTACAAAGTCCAGTTCTATAACTCTAAGAACATGATAAGTTCACTTAGGTGATCATTACATGTCAAGTTGTTTGGATTCAAAATTCATTTGGTTAGCAAACCCAACCTTGTAGGCTCAAGCATGCACCTTGCTTGAAGTCCAACTCAATCACTCCCTCCCTTCCTCCCTCCCTCCTTACTGTTGTTTCTTGCCTCACTGGTGACTACTAGGATGCTACTTGTCTGGTTGGAAATTATAGTGACTTTTGAAACATATTGGAACAAGAAGCCATCACTAGAAAATAATAAGTATCTATAGGTTCCAACAGTGGTCCATCACATAAACTCCCAAGTATCATTGACAAGACTAATACAAGAAGAGTTGTCCATGATCATAGGAGTAAACTATCAACTTGGATACAGGTATGCATTTGAAAAGGGGGTAAGATTTAGTTGATAAAATGATTAAGAGAATAATCAACATAGTTTGTTAACAAGAAAAGAAGTGTGAAGGTGACAACAAAGTCCGAATTAGGAGAACAGATATTTACTATTGTCAGTTCTTTAGCACCTCAAGTATGACTTTGTAATTTAATCAAAAGGGAACCTTAGAAAAAACTATGTAATTTAATCAAAAGGGAACCTTAGAAAAACTTTGTTAAAATTATTTAAAAAATACCTATAGGTATGGACAAAAAGGGAAAGAGCATGGAAACCTTAGAGTTAAATCTCCATCTGAAAATGATAGTAATCGGCAACAGCCTGATCAGTATGGTACTAGTATGAGGAGAGATACCGGCACTCTATACAGGTTAGTATGGCCAATACCGACTAGAGAGAAAGGAAGAAAGAGAAGAGGGGAGTTGAAGAGTTGGGAAGGAGGATGAGGAGCAAGAGAAAAAGGCAGAGGAAGCCATACTTCTATTAGAGTAAGTGACAATGCAAGGACTAGGAGGTGGCAACAATGTAAGAAGGCAATAGATGCATACCAAAGGCGGAGGAGTATATAGAGGCAAGGTCAAAAGCAAGGGCATAGGTTGTGGCAAATGCAGATGTGATGGCTTCAGCGATATATAT
>LVTN01000035.1:806885-830364 GCA_001649415.1 Musa itinerans
ATATATATATATAGAGAGAGAGAGAGAGAGAGAGAGAGGACACACAAATGTGAGGAGAAAGAGAAGGGAGGCATTTGAGTAATGTAAAAAAATTAAAAATCCCTGTTTTGGTTCTGAGCGATTGATGTAGGACGAGTTCGCAATGAACAGAGGACGAACAGAGGAACTATATGCTCTTTTGAAAATAGAGGAACGGAAGGAAAGGATGATAAGAAACGAAATGGATAAATCTGATGCAGAATAAGCAGCAGATTCTTTTTGTGAATAATGGAAGGGAAAGAGAGAGAGATAATCACAGGAAGATAACAGGGGAGTTTTCTCCCCAAGCTACAATGATTCTGGTAAGTGGTAACTAACTAGAGATCATTGTACCACTCATGCATAATATGCCATATAGGGAAACATACTTTAATTTATTCATTTTTCTATATCCCAGTTACAATCCTTTTTTTCCTTTTTATAGATCCCAAGTGCAAGAAAAAAAACATAAAAATATAATAAAAAATATAATAAAATTCAATAAATCAAAATATATCATTCATTGCAACTTTACTTCTCTGAAAAAATAAATTTCAGATTTACTTTGGGAAATAGTTTTGTTTTTGATGATATATCTTTTTGATATATTTTTCATATCTATATAATCTTCGTTTAAAAAGAAACTTTAGGAGATTTAATCATCCTTCCATTTTCTTTGTAATCTTCAATCAAACTAATGATTGTCTCCAATTTGTTTGGCTACCTTGTCCTTCTTCTTTGACAATCTTAATAACCATTGTAACATTATAGTAGATATTGTTATGTGACAACTAAAGAAATTTGCAAAACATACCCTAAACTAGTCAAAATTATTCAAGAGAAAAATAAATCAAAATTATGCCTCGTCATATGAATTCACTGTATTGGAACTCATCTCGAGTTCAATTAATTGAGACATGAATCGACCTTGACCATGGAAAAAGAAAATAATAATAAAAAGATAATATGAAAAAGTGATAATTATCTAATTCACTCTAGTTCAAGGCCTCACACCTCCACATGTTTGATACATGGACAATGAACATCTAACACCGCTCACACACAGCATACCATTCACACATAGCATTAGAAAACATACTTTCACCCATTTATTTTCTCTGTGTCCCAATTACAATCTTTTTTCCTTTTCTACAGATCCTTAAGTACAATAGAAAAAATAAGACTTACAAGAAAGGAAGAATATAATAACATCCCATTTATCAAGGCTATCATTCATTACAACTTTTCTTTTCTGAACAAAAAAAATTTTCAAATTCAACTTGGAGAATGATTTCCCATTTGTTGATATATCCATTTGAAACATTTCTGTCTCTACATAATCTTTAATAAAAAGAGACACTTGTTTCTTTAGACAAATATTATTGTTTGTTTTTTAATATATATTTTTTGTTCTTTCCTAGGTAATGCTATATCCATGATCCCTCCTAGACCTTGCTTTAAGCCTCCTCCATTTGGTTGTCCTATTTTTTCTTATTTTAGTTATATTATCATTTTAAGCAGTATCTTCCATCAAAAAACCTGCAATGGAAACAATGAAGTAAGAATGTAACAAGTGTTAGCATCCTAATTGAAATGTCCAATATGAAACAGTTGATGTTCACAACTCCATCATATATTATATGCTATGCTTCTTTCTTTAAATATTTGTACTTAATTTGGGTTTATGTAGTTGTATGATTGTGGTTGTTCCTACACACCCTCCTCGTTTGCCCAAGCTTCAACATGAGGCTTTCAAAGGATAACTGACAGTGAATGCTTTAGACATTTCAAAAACTTGAACAGAAAAACATCAGTAAAAGCAGCAACATATATATGAGATAACAAGCATTATTAGGTTATCACTACGAATGGAATTTGATGGAATGATGCAGACATCAAATTAACAGTTCATTCAAGAGTATGATGTGTACCATTTCCAATAGCAGAAACGTCCCACCCAACACCTTTCACTGTGCGTGCTTTGCTCATTTCCGTCCTTCTATTACCTGCACACTGCACAATTTTCAACTCAGAACAGCACAAGAGGACTTGTCTCCTTATTGACCATTTAAATACAAAAGATAACTGACAATGTGGAATAAATCTGTATACATGATGTATGTACTAATGATGAAAACACTTATATGTGTATTTAGGGCAAGCTACCTGTAAGGTTGCAACGACATTGTACTTGGGCAGCCTCCTATAAACCATTTAGCAATATCAGTTATTTTTTTAAAACCTAAAGATAAGCAGCATCTTAATTTGTGTAACATATAAACCTCTTTCCATTTATCAAGTACCTTATTTCAAACATAGATATCTCTAAGGGCTTCTCCACCAAACCACCTATGCTAACATTATATCTGTTTTACCAAAAAAGAAAAGAAACAAAATAAGTGTTCAATATAGGCAAGTCGAGTATTCTTTTAGCCTGGAAAACAAAACTGACAAAAGATGACCTTTCAATGTCATCAACTACTGGGATTGGTCCATGGTTTCTCTTGTAGAAAAAATCGATAGGAGTAATGTATGACAATAGAGCTGCACGATGAGGCTCAGCATTAAATGGCTCCTGCACCAGAAACATGAAAAAAAAATGTTTGATGCAGATTTCAGATATGAGACAGTTTATTTTTGAATGCAGGTTCTCATGAACAACTATGAAAAAGTTGAAAATGAACATGCAGAGATAAAGAAGTTATTCACCTTTTGAAGTGACTTCTACTTAAGAAAACAAGAGGTATTCATACAAGAGAGTAACACTATTTTGCATGTCATGAAAAATTCTGCAGCATTGTAACTTTATAGAGATTAAAACCAAGACAAAAGGTCTGGACGATGGTGCACCACATATTCAAATTACTCATGATAAGTGTTCGATGTTACAATACAAGTATAATGGCTCTCCAGGACTTGAGAAAAAGCCATATGCACTACATCTACTACAATTTGAAGCACTACTTATCCTGCATAGCCATCTGCAATAGTTAGCTCGACCCTATGAGAATTGTCCCCCATAAATCAAATGGCCATATGAGAATTGTCTGAAAGAAAGAAGTAACAGATGACATTTAAGACCAAAAGCACAACAAGACAACATCAGAAATTGGCATTTTACATACATGCATACATACGTACAAGATAGTATGCATCAACTCACCAAAAAAAGGCCAAGTTGATGAGGTTAAAATCATCATAATAGCATAACATTCAACATGTAATGAAGTATGAGATCCAAGAGGTTGAAAATTTTATAGATCTACTATGATCTAGCAACTATTACGATATAATCAAACTAAAATATTATTGCGTGAAATACAATAAATGAAACTAAGAATTAGTCCTTTGATCCGTAAAACACAAAAGTTGGTTCCTTCCTCTCATGCTAAATTCAAGAAAAGCTCATGGTGCTCAGAAAACATTTCATTCTACTGAAAAGATATGTATACGTGTCAAACAGTCGAAAGAAGTAGAAATACACCAATCCTAAAAAAGGACAATAAGTATACGTAAATGAAAGCAGAGGCAGAAAAGATGAAAACAACCCTCGTAAGAATGAACAAAGTCATTCTATTTCGCTTCATAATCGATTCATTCCAGAAAACTAACAATTGACATCTGAAATGTACAGAGCAGAGATAATATGACATAAGGAAAGGAGCCAAGATTTCATGTTAGGTCTTAGATCAACAAACTGGCGAGTAGTTGAAAGGACTGATCCATCTAAAAGAAGTGGTCGGAAGGTCCACGAGACCGGAGATGAATACCTTGGCATTAACCTTCAGGGACGGGTGGCGAGGGGGCTCTTGGGAATAATCGGACGGACCTCTCAACCCCGGCATCCTCGATCTCTATCTCTCTCACTCTCTCTCTCTCCACCGATTGTTGATCTGAGAGGGCCCGGCTTTATACTTCTTGGCGGAGAGTTTCCTCGCCATAAAATATTTACCTCCCCACGAACGCACCGCCTCACACGCGATGGGTCCCGCATTTATCATGCACTCAACCAGTGAAAGACGGAATAAGGTTTGGGGTAGGTGGGAAAGAGAACATGTTTTGTCCTTATGGTATGAGTCTGTGGGCCGGCTAAATGGAAAGAGGTAACCCGTGGCAGGCACGTGCGCGATTTTGTTGGTTCTGCGATAAATTTTATTAAGTCGCCAACTTGCAATTATATTATATCTTAAAATTGCACTTGCAATATATGTTTTTGTTAATACTAGCGAACGATCGAACATATAGTAATATATTTCCTTCTTATAATGTGGTTGGGAAGACTGAAGAGGTCTAAGAAACGAAAAAGGAAGAATATATGTATTTTAATTTAGCTTTATAAAGCTTTTTTTTTTTTGCCAGTTTTAGATTCAATATATATTGTAAAATTATAAAAAACTTAACATCATGCCAAATCAAAAAAATATATCATTATAATATTCTATTTATGACATTATAATATAACATCATGCCCGTTGTTTGTGCATTGTTCTTATCAAGTTTGAGTTCATATTTAGGCATCTTATATGTTATTTATTACAATAAAAATTAAATATTTTAAAAAAAAACTTATATTTTAGATTTTTTTCAATGGGTACCCTTTTATTTTTTTTCTCAACCAGTCACCTTTTAATTTTAAAATATTAAAAATATCCCTACAAAGTAGTATGTTTTTCCATGTATAAGTGAGTCACCCTATGGACCAATTGATAGGGTGGTTTGGTCTGGGGATGATTTGTGACTTTACATCATTTAAGGTTGAGGTTTCTCTGGTTTTTTTATTTTTCCTTCTTTGCTTCAAAATACTATTTTACCAAAACATTATTTTTCCCTCTCTTTATAATATTTTCTCAAAAAAATCATGGTGCTTTATGTTATTTCAGCTAAGGGCAGTGTTTTAAGTAGGTGATCTTTCATATTTTTGTGTTTTCCCCTCTTATTTTTCTTTCTTTAAATTGTTTCTCATTTGTGTTTACAGTGTTTTCTAGATTTTTTTTTTTTTTTTTGTCTTCCGATATGCGAGAGCCTCATTCTTAAACGTGTGAATTCAATCAATCTTTTTCATTAGTTTCATCATGTTTTATTTCTTTGAATATCATTTAACAGATGAATATGCTGAATGATTAAGCTATTTTTATATTAACTTTACAGTGTTTTCTGAATATAAATGAGAAATGCATGATGCTAGAATTGTTAGATTGTATGTACTGAAATGAATTAAAGAAATAGAAAATTAAAGTCAATATTTTTCATATTAACTTTATAGTGTTTTTTATTAAGATTTCTTGATAACACTATAATGATATCGATGATAGATAGCTTACTGTATATTATTGCCATTAGATTTGGTATCATGTTTAATGTAGGTTCTTATACAAGATTTCAATCTAATTTCTAATAATCTCACTTTAAAATAATATAAAAAAAAATTAGATACTTAACAAGAACACCCAGGATTATGGTATCATAAATTTGATCATGTTGATTTGATTGATGTTAACTTTGTAGAATATAAAATAGATATAAAAAGTATTTTTAGAACTTGCTTGGTTCTAGACTATACACTTATTTTTTATCATCTAATATCAAATTTTCATTATATTATTTATAGTTGGAGCTGAATATATTAGGACAGATGCACGTTGTGCATACATAACTTGGATGAAACATATTTTAAAAACTATGGATTTTGTTTGAAAAATATCTTTATAAAGTGTGATAATACTAGTGTAATTTGATTAACAAAAAAAATTATTTAAAACTCTCAAACTAAATATATTGATATTAAATATCATTTTATTAGAGATCATGTTAACAATCATAATATATCATTGGACTTCATTGATACAAAATATAAATGGACAAATATATTTACAAAATCAAAGCATAATTTAACTTTATTTGAAGGAAACTAGGTATATCGAATTTCTTTGAATGATAGTACATGACCTTAGAAAGAATATTATGTTTAAAATTAAAGAAAAGAGAAAAATATCTTCACCAAAGACTTTTTATGAATATTTTAAGATTTGTTTTAGTCATTTTTGACTCTCAGCACTCGAGTAGCTTGAGTTGTTATTATGTGTATATTTTTCATTTTTATTGACAACTATATATTTAACTTTTGCTTGTCTTTGTTGATGATAAAAAGGAAGAAGCACTCATGCCTGAACAAAAAGAATTATGATATTTTTATAGTTATATAACATTATAACTTATGTTTGACTTATTTTATATGTTTAACATATATGTAAATGATTAACTTATGCTTATCTTTTGTTTTTAACTAATGGTTGGTATTATATCTAGATGATAATTGAATATTATACTTTAAAATTCAAAAGTTGATTGTATATTGATCATTGGGCTTAAAAATAGCTAAATAATAATATTGACAAGATCAACTTGAATTCAAGATATGCATTTCAAATGATAAACAAATATGCTTTCAAGATAAGTAATACAACAAGTAATTTAATCTTAAACTAAGACATTTGAAGGGCAAATATTGAATAGGAGAGTTGGACATTATATTGAAATATTATCATTCTAAAAATTGAATATATTCTAAAACAATGATTCGAGAGGGACGAAGATTTTTGAAAAATAAATTTGATTTATTATCTTACGTCTTGTACCGAAAAGAGACATCATAAAAAAAAAAAAAGGTGTATAAAATGAAGAAAAATTTGTATAAGATGTCTGAACCTTTAAATTAGTACATCACAGTGAATTGTACCCTTAGAATATTTCTACTAATCCTGGAAATTAGATATTCATGATTCTAAGGGCGCATGAATCAAATATAATTATGTAAGAATTTACGATCAAATGTCATCATATCTTCTCTATCATATTAAAGTTAAATTTATCAACTATTTATTAAAATATCTTATTGATTAGTGTATTATTATATAAGTGATAAGTCTTAAGTTCGAGTGAACATCATATATGTTATTTAATATGATAAAAATATATACTAATTTTTTAAAAAAATATATCATCTCATAAAAAAAGAACTATTAAAATTAGAGTACATAAATGAAAGTCTAGAAGATTGTATAGAGAGAGAACACGAGGAATCTGAAAATAATAAATAAATATCATACCAAAAAATTGTGATGAAAAGACACTCTTTTCATCAATCAAGATTTAAATGGAAATAACTATGAGAAGGTTGTGATTAACCAACCATACCTCCAAACTGAAAAAGAAGGCTGGTAACCAATGACATAGCGAGGAAAAAAAAAAAGAAGTAAAAGATTTAAGAAGGAGTATAGAAGAAGAGATATAAGAGAAAAGATCATTTTAAAGATGCAAAGATCAATATCAAGTTAGAGCATCAAGATGTTGATGATCTCACAATCCCCGAAATTCAAGATTAAAATCAAAGAGTTTGCTGAGAATGCATGATAGAAGAGAAATAAGTTTAAAGGGAACATATCTCATAGTTGGTATAAATAGTAGATAGGGATTCATGATATTGATAGCAGGGAGAAAATATATTTGTGCGAGGAAATACTACAAAAGATTATTTGTCTCCTCAACTGTCCACCTAATCACCACTTGTGTTTCTCTCTCTCTCTCTCTCTCTCTCTCTCTCTCTCTCTCTCTCTCTCGTGAAAGATATCAAGAAAACAAGAGGGAGGGATAAAAAGTGTTGAGAAGATATAATAATTGTGAGGATAAAGAAGAGAAAGATAAGAAAAGAAGCAAGACGTGTGTTGTCGATAGATTAGTTGCCTCCATGTCAGTATGGATTTGCTTTCTTATTGCCATGCGCACTTCCAAAAGATGGATCACTACAGGTTCAGGCAACGAAATCTATTCCTTTAGTAAAAGAAACCCTCTTCAGGATCTTACAAATTGTAGGCAAATGCATCGACATCAAGACGATGGTCTCGGCCATTTGCTGCTGAGTTACGTGCTCTCCCTTAGGTGTGTGTGTATGATGTGGCAATTACGATGGTCAGTAAGCAGTCGTGGCCCAGACACTGCCACTTATTCACTGCATCTACAGAGATAACAATGTCGACTACAAGGTGGTGGTGTCCTAACCGGCATCACAATATCTCCTTGTGCCTGCACTCCGATGCATGGAAGGTCTGCAGGATGGCTGCATACGAAGAAGGTTTCTTGTTCTCATACATGAGGTGTTTCCGTCAGTTCCTGGTCTGTTGCCAAAGAAGAAGACAGTCCCAGTCGTGAATCAGCATTATTTCATGCCAAAATGTAAGGTTCCTTCAGCAGCACACATTCACTGATGTGTTTTGAGTGTTCCATCATTATCTTACCACCTCTAAGTAGAGTAGTCATGGAGGCCAGGATGATCGATTCCTCATTTAAATAACGAGCATACTGGATGTATCAGTTCATTGTGCTGCTGATGGAAAGCTGAAACAATGCGCTGAGCCAAAAAAAGCTTTGTGGATTAGAAATTATTGTTTACTATATCTACCTAATTTTTTCTCCCTAGTTGGATGATAATGTCATCACAACCATGGGCAAACGATTAAATACTGAGTCGGCCTCTCGGTCCCAAGGATGATCATGCTTTGCGTAGTAGGTTCGTAATAAATGGCAGAAGAAATGAATCGCGAGTATCGAACGCAGATGGATCATCGTATGATTACGGCATGAAATTTATGCGGGATGAGAAGAAGAAGAAGGAAGAGGAAGAAAAGAAAATTTGTGTGGGATCTAAGACCGTTTACTGATATCCCAAGTACATGATCGATATAATAATATCATCATCTTGGGTTTAGCAAATTATGTCAACTCAATTGTAGTCATCAAAATTCAAATCGAACTAGCTCGACCGGTCCGTCGATTCCAAACCGAACCAGAAATGACCTTGAGCGGTTCGATTTCGGTTCCTAGGTTTGAAAAAACGATGGTTTAGGAATAGTTGGTTTCATAATTTTTAAATTATTTTAAATAAATATATAAATTATTTATATTTATATTTTTTTAATTAAAAATAAATAAATAATAATAATTTGAACCACAACGCCTGAATTGGATACGGTTTCGATTCCAAAAACCAGCTCTTGTTGATTGGATTTCGATTTCTAATTTTGGAGAACCGAAATCATAAATTTTGGAATCATTAAGCCTCAGACGACCAAACAAATTATCTAGTGACTATGACGTGAGGAGATCGATTACTGGCTATAAAAAAGAGATTAGTGCAACAAAGGCCATCAAACCAGCTTCTTAACACTCGGAGTTTTGGCTGCTGCAGCTTGAGTGGAGGCCTATCCGAAGGAGGAGGACGAGGTGTTCTGTAGGCCTTAGGCAGCGAAGAGCAGACTAAGATGGTGATGGTTAAGGAAGAGATGCGAAAGGGGTCATGGACGGAGCAGGAGGACCTGCATCTGGTATGCTTTGTGCGATTATTCGGTGAACGTCGTTGGGATTTCATAGCGAAAGTATCAGGTTTGAGGGGGGGGCGACAGGCCAGGTAGCGGCTTAGTTAGACGATGCAAGGTGAAAGAAAGTATCAGCTCATCCTTTGATGCCATGTTGTAGGTCTCAACAGAACAGGAAAGAGCTGCCGCCTGCGCTGGGTCAATTACCTTCACCCCGGTCTCAGGCGAGGCCGCATGACCCCACAAGAGAAGCGCCTTGTTCTCGAGCTCCACTCTCTCTGGGGCAACAGGTTTACTTCCATCGTTTTTAAAGTCATAAATAACCTCCTCGACTTCCTCCTTTTGCGTGTTTTCGGTGCCACGCATCAATCCATGACTAGTTATTATGTGATCGATATGCTTGACAAAGGCCTGATGCAGGTGGTCTCGGATTGCGCGTAAACTTCCAGGACGCACCGACAATGAGATCAAGAACTACTGGAGAGCGCACATGAGAAAGATGACCAAAGAACGAAAGCGGAGCTCGTCGTCGTCGCGTGTCGATCATTCCCTGGATCTCACTGAGCTTCCACCACAGGCAGCGGCGGAAGCTCATGATCTAAAGAGCAGTAGTGCCTGCAGCTGCTTGACTGCAGAGGAGTTTGAGAAGAACGAGGAAGGCGTGGCAAGTTACCCCATGGATCAGATTTGGAATGAGATTGCTACGTCTGAGGTGATCGAAGAGCTGAGCTTTGAGGACTCGCGCCCCTTGATGCCGTCGTCTCCTACGTGGGAATGCTGCTCTGAGGCAGTGTGGAAGATCGATGACGAAGAGCTCAGGATGCTACTTCAGACCGATCATCTGATCTCTGACCATAACGATGGTGGTCGACAAACTTGTAGCTTAGCACAGCCTGATCAGTACTAGTTCTCTCCGATGTACTCCTGAACAGTATCTATGGAGCTACTTCTCTTGTCCATATTGTTGCTCGTTTCCCTTCGAGATGTGCATCGGTCTCTTCTACCTGTAACTTTCACTGTTTCTTTATAGAAAACCTCATATGACGAAGTATTATATCATCAGCATAAAAATTACCTCAATCCTTTCAACAGTTTTTTTTTTTTTTTTTAACTTCTTTCTAAAAACAAAACATTTGAAATATTAAATAGAGAATATAGGATTTATATGTAACAAGTTAGATTTTACTTATTACATATGGGATTACAAATCCAACTTGGGTGTCCAACTCTCAAGTCTATCCCAAGTTGAGTGTTAGAAAGACAAGGATTAGATAGATAATCTTAAAAAACTGCATAGGTGGCAAACATGATAAAGCCTCCTGTCATGTTTAGGTTAATAAATAATTCAAAAGATTTAAAAATTACAAGAGAATATATTTTCTCAATGAGGATAAAAAATATACCTAAGGATCTTTTATTATGGATCGGAATGACATTGAGGTCACATTCATGCTGAATAATAAAGCATGATAGTCATGCCGACGTTGGGGTCACGTTGATGTTGGAAATTACCAACTATTGCTCTGGCTATCGGAACGATGTTTTATTATATTACCTACGTGTCAAACTAATCATATTTGAGAATGATATGTTATCAGATTACTTATGTTGGGTTTCGACACATAAATAAGCTCAGGACATGATACCTTATTTGGTAGGTTATCTAACTATGTTGTGATTCGAATACAAAATATTTGAGTCATTCGATATGTGCCTTATGGATGACTTTATCTTTATTGTTGCCAAATATAGTTTTGTAGTTATGTTTGATTGTATATGATTAGGCGATACTTTATGACTAAATTCGATTGGTGCTTTGTGGTTAGATTTAGTCATATTGTGGTCAAAGGACACTTCATAATCGGATTTGATCATATCATCAATGAGCGATATTTCATGGCCAAAATCGACCACATCATGATTAGGGATGCTTCATGATCGGATTTGATCTCATTATCATCGAGAGATGCTTTGTGGTAATATACAACCACACATCATGATTAGATTCAATCATGTCTAAAATATAATGTCATATTTACAAAATACATGGATACTACTCCTTTGAATGTTATTATAATCCTAACAATCAAGGTGATAAGGTAAATTTTATTGAAAAAAAAGAAAAGAACAAAAATATAAGTTTTACTAATAACTTATGATAATTTGAAAGAGATATCTAAATACTATAGCTTCAAATCATATGTGTGGCATTAAAGAATTAATTTTAAAAATCGATAAAAGTTATCCCAATAGTGGTCCAATGGATTAATAATAGTGATCTCAATAATATAGGTATGTTAGTTGCAATGAAATTTGGACTGCTCTTGACTTGACTCCCTTGGGCCTCGACAAAAAGCCTTGCACCTAACATCTATCATTTCTTACTCGACAAAAAGCCTTGCACCTAACATCTATCATTTCTACAACTTCTATTAGGATATTATTTCTTACTCCTTAATATAGGTATGTTAAATTGGACTAAAACATCTATCATTTTTATACCCAAATGTACTTTTCTAATGCTAATTATAGAATATTTGTTAAGATCTTAGCGAACAATTTAAACTAATATGCTTTTATTGTTGGTCCAATAAGCTCCAACATTTTTATTCTTTTTCATTTATGTTTTTTATTCACGTGATAACATATGTGATTTTTCCGTCGATGAAGTTGACACGAGAAAAATTAGGATTAAATATTTATTTTACCATCGTAAGCGTAAGAATCTCAATACTATTTTTTAGTATATAAGGATTATGATACTAATTATGATTAATTATAGAAGATAATATGTAATTATCTTGAATTTATAAACAGATTAATTTTATAATAAAATAGAGTTTTTTTTTTTTGTTGGATATAGATTTGCTGACAATGACATCAATCTATCTTGTAATACAAAAGGAATGCAACATATATAAGTAGAATTGGACTCATTGTGAACATACTTAATACAAAGATTCCACCTACCCAAAGAATTTTAAATTTAATTAACCATATAAATACTCTATTAGGATCTTTTGTACTTTTCTTTTAACATCTTCTAGGATCTTTTGTCTTTTAAATTTAATTAACCTATCTAATTTGTCTTTTGGGAAAAACGTTATAATATATATATATATTATATATAGTTCGATACTAATAATAAATTAACATGATTCGCTCGAGCTATGTAGAGCAGTAGAGCCAAATGCCGGCGGCCCGTTTCATGTTTCAAATGGCTTTCATTTCCTTGACGCCTGCGCAAGCTGAACTGTCACTTGCCTTTTACTTATATTTGCGGATCCCCTCCACAGATTGCAGCTATCTCGTTTTGATGCGACGGCTGATATTAAAACGCCAAGACTGGATTCCCACCACCAATAGTGGCTCTGCCGGCATTTGACGGTTAGATTCTCTTCCGGAATATTTCTTTTAAAGTGAGAGATTGGGGAAGATCCTCGGTAGAAACAAAGCGCTCCTCCCATCGGCATAATAGGAATCGACTAACGGGATCCCATTTGGAATCATCGCTAACCCCACGATTAGGAATAGCGTCCGGCTTCTCTCTAAACCACCATGGATGCCCGGGCCGCCCCCGAGGACGAGGCGGCGCCTCTGGTGGTGGACGTCAGCTCGTGCTCTTCTTCTTCTTCCGATGCGCGTCCGGCGGGGAACCACGCCAGAGACGTTCACATCTTGAGCTTGGCCTTCCTACTCATCTTCTCCGCTTATGGGGCCGCCCAGAACTTGGAAAGCAGCGTCAACACGGTCATCCCTTTTGTTCCGGGTCTCTCCCCCTTTTTTCCTTGTTTCTTTCTGTGACTTAATTGAAATTTTATTGGGTTTGATTTGGTTAGGAGGAAGATTTGGGGACAATCTCCTTGGGGATTCTGTACCTGTCCTTCACGTTCTTCGCGGTGGTGGCCTCTCCTGTGGTGAGGGCTTTGGAGTCAAAGACGGCCCTCGTTCTCGGTACCAGTGGCTACTTGCTGTTCATAGCCTCCAATTTGAAGCCCTCATGGTGTGCATTCTGCTCTGACGTTTTTAGTTTTTACCAATTTCGTGCATAGCAATCCCTCACACTTCCGGTATTTCGCTGGACAGAGTTTATTCTCCGAATGACATTATATGAGAGAATCATTCTAATTGCATATTTTGGAGGTGTTACATATGGAAATAGCTTTGCTTTTACGCTTCTGTAGCATCTTTTATTGAAGAAATGTTTTGCACCACCTTGCCTAGTTTAGGGATGGTGTTAGTTATGCAGATTGTAAATATTACAAATTTCAGCTATGGAGCCAGTAAATATGGGCTGACTGTTTTAACCTAGTCAATATAACTAGGATTTAAAGGCTTCAGATAATGGGATGTAGTAGGAATTCTATGGCCTTGATGTGTGCATAATATTTTCAGGCAAGGACAACATCTGGCTTGTATTTGTAAAAGCAAATAGTAGAACCCGCTATTTGCACAATATAATGGAACCCACTTAAAGAACCTGCAAATGGTAGGAAGGGAATTTCATTTTTCTATAGTGTTGCTTGTATACAGGATAATGTACATATAGTCGGACCATAGAAAATAAAAAAAGGCACTACCTAAATAGATCTAGGTGCTAATCTAGGAAATATGCAACTAGTAGATGTAGACAAATAAGGTAGTATGTTGCATCAAATCATAGTAGATCTGATCTCAATAAATTATAATATAATAAAGAATGAATCAACAATCGTATCCTAGTCTATCACAAATAAGGTAGTATGTCGAGAATCAAATCATAGTAGATCTGATCTCAATAAATCAAATCATAGCAGATCTCAACACTCCCCTTCAAGTTTGCTCAAAGATATTTAGCATCCCCACTTTTTGAAATCCCTTCGTGAAAATATCTGCTGTTTGTTGCTTGGTAGGGATAAATGGAATTTGCTTGATGTGGTTTCCAATGGATGGCCTATTCTTGGTAGTGGTAGCACCAGATGTGGGAAAGCAATCAAAGAAGATGGAGAAGTGGTTAAGGAAGTCTGAAAGGAAGTTGAAAATTATCAAGATGACTAGGGGGATTCTCATTGATGGTAGGGTTTCTTTGACTACCTGTTCCATGTGTGGGTAGGCGCAATCTCTTAGTATAAGTAGCCCTATGTCAAAAGGTTTTTTCCGATAGATTGACATGAGAGGTGGTCGCGAGACAACATGGTGGAACCACCTAGTGGTTGTTGGCTGATGTGTCTCTTGGCCCCTAGCTATCATTGGTTGTCATAGGTGTTTCTTATGCCCCTATCACCCAACAAGGGTTACTTTGTTGCTATTGAGCCAAAAAAAAAAAAGGATGGAAACTTTGTGGTGCAATATGCAATTTCAACTCTCAAACTTGAAGTAGATTTGCTGGGATTTAAACAAATATAATTTTCTACAATGATAAAGTTATGTAAAGTTTTCTAAGCCTCCAATTTCTTAATATTACGTGCAAATAATCCTTTTTGACTTCAGAGTTGCATTTACCAAAATTGATATCCTACCACATCACAGAGATGGATTTGAGGGGCAGTGAATTACTATGGGAGTGAATTAAACCCAATTTGAACTCTATCTCTAGTCAAAATTATAAGAGGGTTTAGTTGGCTTTTGAAGATTGGATATGGCAGTATTTCTTATGCTTCAAGGTGTACATAATTAGCTCTTGATGGATAAAAATGATAAAGCATAAAGTAAAAAACTTGAACACTGAATCATGCTCTTATATGGAAAAGAAATATGATCATAATCAATGAGCTTCCAGCTGATATATAATTATGACGTGATGGCCCTTGCATTGTGCTAAAAGCCTGTTTAACATATAGTATTTTATCATGGTTTTCAATATCGGGCATCGGGCCCATGGGGTCCTGGCCTAGACCACAGCATCATGTTGTCAGTATGCATTGAGTATTGGAAAAAGCCTGAAAAAGGTTGAAAATTTATAAAAGTTAATGCCTGGTACAATTCTTATAATAGGACTTTCACTAATCATGTTTGTTATCTGTTTGGACTCAAATAGGTACACAATGGTCCCAGCATCACTGTATCTAGGCTTTACTGCATCTATCATCTGGGTCGGGCAGGTGGGTGATTGTAAGATTTAAGTCTTTTTTTATTTTTGAATTTGAAAAACGAATTGATAGTCAACGGTTATACAATGCTAGGGAACATATCTCACTTTAGCTGCTTATAGCCATGCAAAAGATTGCCACTTGCATGAAGGGACTGTTGTTGGTAACTTCAATGGAGAATTCTGGGGAATGTTTGCTAGTCACCAGGTACAAAAAATTCCTTTGCTAAACCGTTTATGAGGAGGGAGCCTTTGTTATCATATTGTAACTTTGTAAGAAACATGCAACAGTGCCTATTGCTTTTATTTCTCCATTCGAGAAAATTGCTTATGCTACTGTTACTGTCATCCTACTTTATTTTATTTTATTTTTTGATTGAGCAGGTGATTGGCAATTTATTGTCACTTGCATTGTTGCGAGGTGGGAAGGTCAGTTATCTTCATACCATAATCTTCATAGTTCGCACTTATAGTAGAGCCTGCCAACTCAAAATTTAAATTGTTGTTCAAATTGGTTTTACTTTTTTGATGGTTACGGTTTTTGCATGGACTTTATATTTTTGCTTTCCAATTGGAATTTATGGATGTTATTGTTACTTTAATTATTTATTAGTGCAGTTCTCTTTTCCTTTTGCCATTTCTAAAAATCTGGTACAAGTGAAACTGGAGAGGATTAACATGCACTTCACAAAGAAATTGATAACCTTGGAGTAGTACAAGGTTGATTCATTTGGCCAAGTTTTGGAATTTAATTATTGATGTGTGAATTTTCAAGTAGTTGCAGCAAGCTGCTGTTGACAAGGCTTGTTGGCATAATTATTGGCAATGTGACACTACTTTATATTTGTATTGATAACAAGGTACTATATCAATTTTGGCTGTTGCTGTATGTCTAGAGATGCAACTAAATTGAACAGTTATGTAATCGAAGCATGTGAACCATTTGTAATTGTGTTCTTTGTAAACATTTTCCGTCAATAAAAATAATGCTTTTATATGATCTTATATAGAGTCAAAATAATTAGATGATTGGTTCATAATAAATGCTGATAATAACTATAAAATAGAATGAGATTGATGTCAAGTGGTTTTCATTTAAATATTATTGGTATAGAAAATGGAGAAATAGGATCTTCAGCTAGGTCTAGCATATTTAGAGATCGATGTTCATGACTACTGCTAGGTATAGGCATGCTGCCATGCCAGGAGAGCAAAACTGCTTAGGTTTTCATTATGGGAAATATGATTTCATTGTAGGAGTGTTCGGTAAATTTGGTGTTTTTTTCATTTTAGTGGTTACTGCTTTCATTAGTTACTGATGAGCTTTTGTTCCTTTTTCAATCTCAACACTTAAAAATTACCAAGTTCTTGTAAGAGGGTTTTAGTTCCATGTGCTTATGGCAATATTGGACTTGCTTCATCTAATGTTGGTCATTCTTGTTAGCAGTTGCTACTAATTGTACTTTATAATATATATATAAACAAATGCTGTTCAAATAGAAAATAAAAACTTACGTATTATTTTCCTTTCATAACTGTGCATTTTGGTTATTGTCTTGATCATTTTGAAAAAGCTGTTTAATCTTATAGTTAAATAATTATGAAGCATGATAAAGAAATTCCCTCGCTTCTTTTGGGCATTGGTGTCAAAATTGAACATATTCACTTTTAGTGCAGGAAGGAGACACTGTCACAGGCAAAAACCTATTATTTACTATTTTCCTTTGTTGCGTGGTACTGGGCATCATTCTGATGTGCTTTCTGTCGAAAAGAAACAACAAAGAAATCAGTGTTGCAACAAACTCATCTTTTGGATCCATACTGAAGTCTGTTGTTGCTCCTCTATTTGACAAACGAATGCTGTTAATTATTCCTCTTATTGCATATTCTGGCTTACAACAAGCATTTGTATGGTAAGCACTACATGCTGTTTTTAACAACAATTATATTGTTGGAGTTATTCATTCTTATGCTTTCTTGTTCTCAGGGCTGAATTTACAAAGCATATTGTAACACCAGCACTAGGTGTCTCGGGCGTGGGTGGTGCCATGGCAATATATGGTGCTGCTGATGCCACTGTAAGCAACATTAATAAATGTTTTAGGCATGATTTTCCTCTATATAAGCACCAATTATCCTTCTGTTTCTAAAAACATTCTTCTTTTTTTCCTGGTTCTGGTAATTTACTTTGATAAAAGATATTTAATGTTCTCTTGCCTATTCGTGGGAACCTTATGCACTAGCCTGCCCTCTTATCAGATACATCTATACTTTATTGGTTCTCATAGATCTCCAAATTGGTTTGAACATTAACATTTAGCATTTCTTTCTGAAAATTAATCACCTAGTAACATTATTGTTTATGTTTCTAGGGACCTTGAATCTGAAGAAGACCATTGTAAAGCCAAAAAATGCATAATTGTTTATATACAATGCTACTATGTTCATCATCGTAACACGTTACCTACCTGCAATGGATTTACACTAAAGAAACTCTTTTTTTTTTTCTTTTTTGGGGAATCTTTGAGTTTGCTTGACTCATCTTAGATGAAGTTCAGGTATTATCACTAACAGACACTAGGGAAATTAGCACTTCGGTGCTCACATAGGCACTTGGACAAGGCAAGGTCCAAGGACGTGGTATCTACGGGCACTTAGAAGTGGGTGCGTCCTAGGCGTGCGCTTGAGCCTATGCGCTGGGTGGTTCAGGCGCATCCCTTAACTAAATCTAACTTGCATGATCGGTTGTGAGTTAGATGTGTTGATTCTATTTGATAAAACCAAATTAGTGGAAGCCCAACTCCCCCCTTCCCCTGCACACAACTCACAGTCAATTCCTCCCCCGGCCTGCACTAAACCCTGTTTCTTCATTTGGAAAACCTAATCGGCAACAATGTCTTCCTCTTGAATAACAAATGACAACATCTTCCCCTCGAATGGCGAACGATGGCTTCTTCCTCTGGCGAGCAGCTTTCGTACATTTAGTGGATCTCATGGGCTCTTCTTTTCATGGTAATTCTCTTTCCTTCGTCTCCCATATTCATCCCTTCTCCTCTGTCATCGCCCCTTCCCTTCCCCACCAAGCCTCCTTAGACCCCAACAGCCCTCCTTTTCTCCTCCTATTACTCAATTCCTCCACCCTCTTCTTCTCTTTGCATTGTCCGCTCCCTCTTTCTCCTCCCCTATGCTGTCACCTGTCTCCCCATCCCTCCTCCTCCCTAATAGCTTCGTTCTAACGGACAACTGCTGAGCCTTCCCGGATCCCGACAGCCCTCTCTACCTCCTCCTACTGCCTGATTCCTTTTCCCTCTTCTCTGGGTCCATGAAGTGTATTATTTTGATTTCTACAGGTTCATGAAGACAGGGAATTCTGTCTTTGGTCCATATTTGATATACATTTCAATTTCGTAATATTTTGGTTTGTACTTTCAAGTTTAAATCACTTTATTGTTATCTAATTTGAATATGTTATCCAAGAAATGAGGTGAAAGAATCCTGAATCAGTATTTCTTTTCATTTTTTGGCTGATTGTTCAGCCCAATTTTCGAAATCCAGTATATACCAGTGTACTAACACTCGGTTGTACCAGTCTGGGCCTAGCTTAATTCAAGACTGGTACCTGAAATTGCATTCCATGGTCATGTCAGTAAGAACATGCTTTACTGTTGTCCCTGTCAGTTGAGGGATGATTGAAGCAGAAAAGCATGGTTATAGATATAATATACGAATGCCATAGAAGTGTTACCACTTACCACATAGACTCAGGGCTGTTTGGTTGTCAAAAAATGTTGCTATGAGCTTTAAGTGTAAGTGTGGAACTTCCACTTGGTGCTTTACTCAGATGTGCTCGTTTTCCTTTTTGGAAATCGACATTTCTAGTTCTATCATTTCATTTGAAGATAAGACATCTGTTCTTTTCCTCTCTGAAGAAATAATATTCTAGATTTGATGTGAATAATATTCACTTTTGATTATATTCTTAATTGATAAACTTTCATTTTTATCCCTCATCTGCGTGCCTGCTACTCATCATAACATCAAGTTTCAGCTATACAACAAAGATTACTTTGATTCGGTTGTCATTACGATGATCCTTGTTACAGAGGTAAGCTTATAAACAATACTTGAAACTTTAGTAAAAGATGGTTGAGGTAAGAATAAGATGTGTGATGAGCATTTTTGAAGGTTAGTGTCGTTTTATGCCCAAAATATGAAATATTGAGGTGGCTTGTTTATTGAGATTGTCAATGTAAGAGTATAGACTAGAAAAGAAAAAATTGAAAATGTTTTTAATGACTTATAAAAAATTTAAAAATTGCAAATGTTTCGACTAAAAAATGATTTATGGTAGGTTGTCTAAAAATTTGTTTCGGTGGGTTTTAAAATGAAAAAAGAGTTTAAGTAATTATATTGATATATTTGATTCCAAGCATAGAGTAGGCACTAACATTAGGATTCTATCTAGCTAGTTTTGTATAATTAAGGGTTAAGGATCCACTTTTAGTCCTTCCCTTTTTTTGTCATTATTAATTTTGAAAATTATTAATGTTTGCTATTGTTTTTATATACAATTTTTGGTGGGTTTCTGGAGTCAAACTAGGGTGTAACTAGAGTTGAAAATTCATAATATGTATAGTATAATTTGAGGAATGTAATTTTGCATATGGATCACTATGAGTTTGGTGAGTGTGTGGCGCTCACCTTAGTTCCAAGGGAATTTGAGCGAGGGATAGCGAAAGAGGAGTGAAGACGGTGAAGGAAGATAAGAAAAAGAAGAATAAGAGAAGAGGCGATGACTTGTCATGGACTTGGCTATAATTGCTTAAGTTGTGAGGTACCCAAGTGACACTTATCCTATTCATAAGGAAAGTCAAGTTTCAATTTCACACGATCCATTAAAGATTTGCAAAAAAGAAAACAGTTAGTTGAAGAGATTGAGTGATGAATAAAGTGCCATCTTTTCCCAGAAGGTGCACAGAACAAACAATTAAACACAATATGACCTTAATTAGTCTTAAAAAAGTAGTTATAGTTCCAACAATAGGGTTTTGCAGTCTTAAAGTGATTGACGGAGTCCATGCTTGTACAAAATTACTACTTATAGCCTCATAAGTTGTTGAAGCTCCTTAACCACTATACCGAAGCCCCATCCAGCCAATACCACACTTACAGGTTCTAGGGTGTTGAGATGACCGATATTTTTTCCGTCAGCCAACAACACTAAAAATCCTCCTATGGCATGGGCGAAAAGGATTGTTTTGTTAAGTTGCATCTCATGATCATTGACAATCAACGGAATGACTTGTGGACTACATGTACAAAAGAAAACAAGCAAATTAAGAGCAAAATCAGACTGTCAGGTTACTGCATACATCATTATTTAAAGGGTGATGATGAACAAAAAGCCAACTACTCAAGTGACAAAGGCATCGCATTGTAAGCTTGTTGTGGTTGTCACCATGACAGACTAGTGATTGGTGGATGGGTGATGGTAGGCCAGCGTTAGATAATGGAGCAAGGAGGGCAATTGTGACGTTGTAGTGGCTCATCAGCTGTTGCACATCAACTCTTGTTATTGCCTTTAAAAGAAGAAGTAATAAAAAGTTCAACAAATACATAAAATAAAAAAGAACCGTATTGGTCGAAATTGAATACTGTGTTCCTGTTCACATTTGAACCAATAAATGCCAATTAGTATCTAGACCTGATTCGATGGAATTTCTGTGCAATTGAAGGTATTTAGTTTCTTTCCATGTTTTATATATCATTTCATGTAATTAATAGCTTATTAATGCATATTTAGGAAAATGAGCCTGATTAAGGCCATTTTAAGGTATTTAGGCTAATTAGGATTGAAGGATAAAAAATTTAATTTTTCGTCATTATAACATAGAATTTTTATTCATTTATAACTTGGATACATTTTGTTCTTATTTAAATTTAATTGATGTACTAAGAAATTAGGAGAAAAACCCTAAAATAGGTTATTTTAAATTTGGGGCTATCTTTCAATCCCTTTATCAATTTATACATATTGATGTGCTAACACATAGTATACCCATACTAAATTGTACATATCGGTTCTACGAGGGATCGATATAACGTTGTTTGATTCAACAACTCAATGATGATAAAACGTACTAAAGGAGAAACTCAATGGTGATCTCGTGCCTTCATTGAATTACTTGAAGAAATTGTAATTTACCTCTAGCTACTAAAAAGATTACCACTAGCGCTGTGTAAGGCTTGCATATTTTTCCCTTATTGACATGTTCAGATAAAGACAGAGATTAAAGGATTGGAGCTGATCAATATGCTGTTTGAGGGATTTGATGTAACACCTTACTCCTAATCTCAAGCATACCATAGATATGTGACTAGAATACGATGCCATAGTCCCTCTTGTAGTTGGTGGTGTGCTTACAACCAAGGATTTTAATTTCGAATGATACCACCCGTATTGGGCAGTACGTACCTGTCCGTCAACAGACCAGTATGCGGACCGCTCACTATCGGGCGGTATCGACCTGGCTACGGTGAGGGAAGAAGAAGTGTTAAGGGAGAAGACGCTCGAAGAATCGGGAGAATCTCGATGCTTCCGATCCGTCGTCTCCCTCCCTCGATGATCTCGATCCAGAAGGTAACGGAGAGGCGATGGCTTGGCTTCTTCTTCGTCGATGGCCGAAGATGCTTGCGGCCTTTGCCGTGTTCTTCGCCGAAGGCAGGAGACGTCTGCGGCCTTCTACGCTTTCGCCGAATGCTGCAGATGAGGAGAAGACTGGTCTTCCCCTCGTCTGACATGAAGAAAAGGAGGCGACGTCGCCGAGGTAGTGTACGCCTCCTTTTTTTTAATATATATATATATATATATATATATACGTATAGAGCGGTACACCCTAGTGTATCGCTTGGTATGCCTATACCGAGCAAAGCTCGAAACGCTGGTACGATACAAAATTACGACCCTTGCTTACAACTAACACACATCTCAAGAACCAAACATGCATATCCCATTTAAAATTGATATACAAAAAATATGTTTAACAAATCATTTATATCTACATTGGCATGGGTCCGCATTTGCTTACCTCCCAATCCATCACATATGTGTGACACTAGCATCCTTACCTGCGAAACAGGATAAATTATGAGTTATAACTTAGTAGCTATAATTTTATTTAGGTGAGTATGCATCATATTATGTATGTAATATTTGGAAATCATATACATAAAATATTTCATGGTAAAATCATCTTTTTATGACCTCTTTATCAATGTATCATCTCATGATATGATAGATGTATAAAAAAGGAAACCTCTAATCTAGAGTAAATCATAATGCTATGAGTAAGTTATATTACATGTAAGAAGTAATCAAAGAATATACGTGCACTAGCACATTGCACGTCGTATAGAAGTGCACTAGCACATTGCACGTCATAATATATATGTGCACTTGCACATCGCATATGATATGATAGTACATTCATGCACTCTCATACCATGCGTTATAACATATGCATGCACTTCGCACGCCACACGTTATAACATATGCATGCGTTCACACGCCACACATCATCCCGCCTACATGTACTCTCACACCACGCATCACAACACGTGTTCAATAAATTTTCATTATAATTCATATATTTTTATATTATATTCAATTCTTGACATTCATATAAATCAAAATATGCTTTGAAAATACAATATGAATGTACATAATACATATGACTATTGTTTTGTAGTAAATTAAGGTATACTTATCTTATTTGACTCAAAATTGAGATGTCATGAGACCATGATTCAGAGTGAGCAAATGTGCTGGGAGCTATAAACATGTCAAATTCGGAACACATGGTCATGATATGCATAAATCAAGAAGCTTGGGCATTAATAGTTATGTAAACCAAGGCCTTCAATTTTGAATAATACCGCTCGTACCGGGCGGTATGTATCGGTCCGTTAGCAGACCAATACACGGACCGCCCGCAACCGGGCGGTACCATCGATTGGGGTTGTTTCC